>CAJGYM010000140.1:0-154036 GCA_904845305.1 Caenorhabditis auriculariae
AGTCTCCCCTAAAAGGACAGATTCCAAGCGAGACAACTCCGGGGTTGATGGCGTTGATCCCAGATAAATTTGGTTCATCATCATCAAACAAACGCTTCAAATACAAAATCTTTATGACCTGGTTATTACACGAAAATACCGGAAATACAGTTAGGAGGGAGGCACCAATCACACATGTACAAAAAAACCCATACACAAAAAATGGGAAAAAAAACACGTGCTCCTAGTTGTCGAAGAGATCCCTAGCTTAACCTAGCCTGGATTGTGACTACCTTTCAAAAGATTCCTAGTCCTGATATCCTGAGTGCTAATTAGCTAACGACTAGAACTAACCCTGGGGGCGCCTTCCATCTAAGAAAGAAATTGTCCCCCGGCCAACATGGGTAAATTCAATGAAAACTAAATCCAAAATCTCAATCCAAAAAAACAGATGAGTAAACCCTAGTGTTCAAATTGAACGAAAACGAGATCCTGTGGAATAACAAAGGGAGAGCGGGAAACCAAGGGAGCTCAGCTCAGCCAAAAACCTCTACATTAACCGAGTTTGCCCGTCAAACAACCAAACAAAAAGTTGCGACTGAGGAGACTCTTCCCTAAAAAAACCTTTCCATTCGTTTCCCGCTCTTTTTTTAACGAAGAAACAAAAAAATTTAAAAAAAGAAGATCAACAAAAAAACGATTAGTTTTTGACCGCCGCGACGAGGGCGCTTCCTCGTCCCTTGGTTTACCCCTTGAGTGGTCGTGCAGCGCGGTTGCTCGCAACTGCACTGGAAAATTCCTTTTTAACCTTTCTTTAAAATCCTTTTTGTTTTCCTTTTTGTTTCCTAAGTTTTCCTTTTTGATTTTTCCTTTTTATTCCCTAAGTTTCTAATTCCTGTTACATGCCGGCCGCCCAGGAAAAGGCCGTCCCGGCCGACAGTCCAAAATTATTCCTGCGCTTTACTAATCCAAAAGAAAAACTCAGTAGAACCTAATCCTTTCCTATTCAAAGGTTGAGTTTTTACCTGTGGAGCGAAATGGAGAGCCGCGGGAACGCGTTTTCGTCGCAGAAACAGGCTAGTTTCTTGAAGAAACCTTCGATCTCCTGAGCTGACCTCGCTTGATCCCGAGCCGGTTGTTGAGGTGCCAGTCCAAAAACCATGTGGGGCCCCAACTTCTGCTCTTCGGCCGCATTCTCCGACGTCGGAAAAAGATGTCACGATCAGCCCTCTTCTATCCTTGACTTGTAGAGCCTTGCGAACCGCTCCCAAGTAGCTCCAACGACCAGTGCACTCTGCTTCCCCTGCGACCACGGCCACATCCGCTCCTGTTTCTGCTAGCTCTCTTAGTTCGGAGACGAAGTAGTCGGTTTCGCCGAGATCCCATTCAGGACTCACGACTGCGATGAGCGCTCTAATCGGCACCTTGTCTTCCAGCCGCATCTTCTTCAACAACGCGGCAGCCTCGCCAGTTCTTTTTATTCTTCTCCATTGCCATCGGTCCAGTGCGAATTTGTGAGACGATCCATAATTACTCGGTAGAAAGAGTACTTGTCGTCCTGACATATCGACATCTCTCGAAAGTACCTGTCGCTTCGTTGTTGTGGGACCCTGGCGATACACTTCTTCTATGACTATTTTTCATAGTCTCCGTCCTTGCTGCCAGAGATGCCGTCGTTATCGTTTGGGCTGTCAAGAGTTCGCCGAATGCCGGGCACTGGGAAGCAAAAAGCTCTGTACGCGTGTACTAATCTTAAAATGCTCGGCTCCACCAGTAGAAGTCTATTCGTCGTGATGATGTCCACTGCTTGAGCTAGCTGGCGACCTTGTACAAAGATTTCGTACATCTGTGCCAGTTTCCATGGCGATCTTATTGGGACTTTTGGCAGATCGTGCCCTATCTCTAGGAAGTCGCTGAGCGCGTGTCCTCCGCAGGAGATCTTATGTAGGAGTACTTGTCCTGCCCTGATGTTCGTCACCGGCGCGCACTCCCACTCCGGTTCCAGCATTTGGGCAAGGGTTATCGATGTCGATGCGCCTTTTTGTGCCGGAGTTTGCCTCGAGGTCCTGTTTTGTGGCGATCCTAGACTGGGCGGGAGTTTGACAACGCTGAGCACGAATTCCGGTGACACGCCTTTCCCAACTGTCCTGATGACCGTTTTCCTGTAACTAATCCGTGAATACACAAATCTTCATCCTGGTTAACACATTTTTTTGTTCCTTTTTCCTAGTTCTCAAGTTTATACCCTAAAAGCGGCTTTCGGCGCTCTTTTAGTCTTAACTACTGTCGGGGTATCATCCAATTCTTTAGGTACAATGATTACTCCATCCATAGGAATTGTTAGCGGTTCCGCGTTAGATCCTATCCTAGTGCACGTAACTGAGTTTTGGCTCGCGTCAATAACTCTGTACGGTCCTCCTACATCTGGAAGTAGCTTCCTATGCGCTGATTGCCTTCCTTCCGCAGGCAGCTTAACATAAACGCGGTCACCTATTTTTGGGTATTTCTTGTCCTCTACCCTAAATTTAGCGTCGTAGAACTTTTTCATCTTTTTCCTTTCAACTTCTAGACGTTCTAGCGCTAGTTGGCGAGCCTGCTGCACTGCTAAAGTCACAGTAGACCTATAATCCTCTAGATTTTCCGTTATCCAAACTGGGCTTTTATCCCATTTTGTCTCCATAGGTAGTCCTATATCAAAGCCATGAAGTAAATAGAATGGAGATTCGCCAGTGGATTCGTGAGGAGTTGCGTTGTACGCCTGAACTACTAACGGCAAAATTTCGTCCCACGAAGCTGGGTCTGCCTGTCTCTTTTTTTGAGCGCCCTAATAATCGTGCCTATGGCTCGTTCCGTGAGACCATTTTTCGCGCGGATTATAACCTTTTGTGTTAGAGATCTTGACTCCTAGGATTTTACAAATTTCGTCTAAGAGTTTATTTTCAAATTCTCGTCCACGATCCGAATGCAAAAATGTTGGACAAAGTCCTGCTTCACCTATCCAGCGTCCTACTATTAGTTTAGCTACGGTATTTGCTGACTTGTCCGCTGTTGGATAGGCTGCTACCCATTTTGAAAAGGCGTCTATGACTAGCAAAATGTACCTGTTTCCGTTATGACTGGGTCCTATATCCGCAATATCCACTCCTACAAGTTGTAGCGGCTTATTTGCCTCTATAGGCTTCAGCGGAGGCGTCAATTTTAGGTGCGGATTGGCTAAGAAGCAACCTTGGCAAGCGCGAGTCCATTCCTTAAGGTCCTTAGCCATGTTTATCCAATAAACTTCCTTTTTCATAACTGTGAGGAGTTTTCCTGAATTGACGTGCATGCCAAACGGGCCTGAGTGATACCTACGGAAGATTTCTCTTCTTTTTGACTTAGGTACTACGAGAAGTCCATTTTTACCTAGTCCTACTATCCAAAGCTTGCCTTTTTGAACCTCCAAGTGATTGATTGTAAGGTCTTTCTCTATTCCTGGTAACTTAAGAGAAAAACTGTCATTAGCTTGTTCTACGGCTGCTACGGCTTCGGTCCAATCTTGGTCTTCTCTGAGCTCTGCTAACCATTGCTCGTCCTCAGTCCTGTCGAGTTCAAGTTTCACAGCGGCTACTACATAGTCCTGATCGTTCGGATCAATTTCCAGGATCTGCGTTGGGCCTCGCGATAGTGCGTCCGCGACTACGTTAGCTTTGCCTTTCACGTATTCTAGGTTGATTTGATAACGCTGCACATCTAACGCCCAGCGCATGACTTTGGGACTGAGTTCACCTCTCTTAAAGAAACATAACAAAGGTTGATGGTCAGTCCTCACAGTGGCTCCTATTCCGTAAATGAACTGATGGAACTTTCTAACCGCGTGGATGACTCCTAACGCCTCCAGTTCAGTTATTCCGTACCTAACTTCTGCCGCCGAAAGTCCTTTTTGAAGAAAAAGAAAATCGGGTGCAAGAACTCATCAATACCTTTTTTTGGCACAGAACTGCTCCTATACCTTTCCTACTAGCGTCTGTGTAGATGATAAAAGGTTTAGATCCGTTGATTGCTCCTTCTATGTCCGGTTGCGCAAGAACTGGTGCTTTAATTAACTCCTGCTTGATATGGTCGAAAGCGGCTAACGTTTCCGTAGTCCATTCAAATTTTACTTTCTCGCTTATCAATTCATACAACGGTTTGCATATAGTTCCGAACTTGAAGATGAACTTTCTATAAAAAGAGCAAAGTCCTAAAAACGAGCGTAATTCGTCGCGCTTACTAGGCTGAGGGAAGTCTTTTTACGGCTGCGATCTTTTTCTGGGTCCGTACTTACGCCATTGCTGTCAATGATTTGGCCTAGGAATTTCACCTGTTGTTGCATTATTTTACATTTACTAGCTTTAAGGCTCAGTCCTGCTCTTCTAAAAGCGTCCAAGACTTTCTCTAGAAGTTCTAGGTGTTCTTCTTCCGTCTTTGAGGCAACCAAAACGTCGTCAATGTAACAATGGACACCTCCGTCCCTGATCAGATCTTTAAGCACTATTTCCATCATTCGCTGAAAAGTTGGTGGCGAAGTGGCTAGACCGAACGGGAGGACCGTAAATTGAAAAAGACCTTCTGAGGTCGTAAAAGCCGTGACTTCCTTGGCTTTCTCAGTGAGTGGGATCTGCCAATAGCCGGCTAAAAGATCCAAAGTCGAGAAAAACCTATTTCCGCCTAAGTCCTGCACTATAGAGTCCATTTTAGGTAGGGGGTACGAGTCCTGTTTGATAACCTTGTTGATTTCCCTATAATCTATACAGACCCTAATAGTACCATCCTTTTTCTTGACTAGGACAACTGGAGACGCGTAAGGCGAACTACTTGGTTCTGCTACTCCTTTACTCAACATTTCGTCTAAGGTTTTCCTGAATTCATTCCTTAGTCCGAAAGGGATATGCCTAGTCTTTTTGTCTAATCGGCCTATCATCTAAAAAGCTCGATATCATGAGTAAAAAAACTGGCGTCTGCGTCAAGTCCTTGTCGTCCTGCACAAAAAAACATCAGTAAACTTGGAAACTAACTTTTTCACCTTTTTCCGACAAGGTTTTTTTCCACTAGTTTGTTCCAAAACTGAGATGATTTCTGACGGGTTTTTCGTCATTCCATCTTCCTTCAAAGTGCATCCTAAATTGCTCCGGCAAAAGATGCATTTTTTTGAACAAGTTACTACCTCTACTAGTCCAATCAGGGGTATCTGCCGGTAATTGGAGGTCAGTTTTTAGTCCTGTTAACTATCCTAACTACGGCTTTTCCTTCACCAGAGCCTTCAACAATTTGGTCTGGTACTTCAGGTCTATTTCCCCAAAGCACAGCTTCTCCTTTTTGGAACATTACCTATGGTCATGGAAACTTCAGTTCCTGCCGGCACGACTAATCCTTCCCTAATAGTCAATAATGGGTTCGCCGTTTTTCACTAGGTCAATGTCCAAGAAGTCTCTACAAGCTTCAACTAGGTTCATTCCGAGAATAAATTCCTTCAAGTCCTGGACTAGTATAAAAAGGTACTTTAACACAACGCTTAAACCTGGGGAGATGAACTTTGAGAACTGTTTCTCCAACAACGTTCATTCCTTCACTACTAGCGTTCAAAAGGGTTAACTGGGTAGGTTTTATGAGGCTTTTGAATGTACAGGGGCTGTCAAAAACGATTCCCTCGCTGCTTGGTCTTCCGAAAAAAATGAGCTGGAGCTAGCGACACTTGTGCACCTGTGTCAACTAACGCACTGAACGTTTGGTTTTGAATGCTCAAAATTTCGCGGGGAGAATCTGCAGCGCGCGGCGCCGTCGGAACGTCCTCATCCTGCACCTGTACGAGCCTGACCCAATGTCTAGAAGCGGCTCCGGATACCTGCTCCTTTCTCTGGGAAGTATTTCCCTGTCTATTTGGACAATTCGGCCTGAGGTGACCTTTTTCGCCGCATCCAAAACAAGTAGTGTCCGCCAGGGCGCGGCCACTAGGTCCTTTCCTGTCACCATGGAAGGATCTTCTATTTCTATCTCGCGAGAAATTTCTGAAACCTGCGTTTGCCTGATCATGTCCATGACTAAACGACTTGTTTCCACTTTGGTTCGTCCACTTTCTAGCCGGAAGGTGCTCCTGCTCTTCCTCTAGCCCAGGCCGGTTGGGGTTTGCAAAATTTTCCTGCTCCTTTCTCCAAGGTCTACGCTTTGCAAAAGGTTCAACCCCTCCAAAACTCCGGCTTCCTACATCGATCATGTTTTTCGATCGCTCAATACTGAGTGCAAGCTGGTGAATAGCAGCAAAAACTTCACCAGGTTGGACACGGTCCATCTCATTGCGCAACAACGAAATGTCTGTGGACGACCATTTGCTAGCTAGCAATACACAGAGGAATCCAGCCCTCTCTAAATCCTTGGCTCTAGCCGTCATTCCTTCTGCTGGAAGAAGGTCCTCAATCAAAAAGCATGCTTCCTCTACATTGGCTACTCTGACAAAGCTAAGTTTGCTGACCTTAGTTAGCCTATCAATGACTAAAGAGTTGCTCTTCTTTTCCTCACGGTCGGCAAGTTCCGTGAGAATAGCTGCTAGTCCTTGCGCTTTTATTCCTGCGGGCAAAGAATTGAAAGCTGTTTTTGTCTCGCCTTTCAGTTTCTGGCCCAAAATAACAATCTTTTCGTCTTCAGAAAGTGCCGCTGGGCCATAAAGGTTCCAAAATTCATCCGCAAATTCTTGAAAAGTCCTATTTCTAGCGGTTCCTTGCTCTCTATTGAACGGTTTCGGATCTCTAAGCAACGATCTACGTTCCTGGTTCGCTGCAATCCTATTTTGTTCGTTGATAGCGCGCAGAAGCATCTTCAGGACTCCTGGGTCCTCACTACAGTCCTCGCGCGCAACCTGCTCAGACTTATATTTCCTATCTCCTTGGTCTAAAGCCAAAATCGGAGTTTCAACCGTAAAATTAAGATGCTCACCCTGAGACTTCCTCCTGTCTCGAGACTCGTCCTGTCGGGGATTCGTTGCGCTCCTTGGCGAATCGGTGCGATTTCTCCTTGTGCTCTTCTTCGCTGTCTGACGACAAAAGGCTGGTCCTGTTGCCCTTTCCTGCGGATTCTTACTACTTCCAACACTAGCTAGCCTATGCCTACCAGCAGACGACTCCGTGGAAGTCGAGCCCTTCCTTGATCTAGCTTCCTGATCCTCTGCCTCAGGTCCTTGGGCCTGTAACATCTCCTGTTCCCTTTTTTCTAGCACCTTTTCCAGCTTTTCTAGGAATTCCAGTTTCAGCTTATTTTTCCTAGCAAGGTCCTTGTATTTCAAATCAATGATATTATTGAAAAATTTCGAAAAATCCTTGGTAACTACCTCCAGTGGATCCTTTTCCTGTCCTGCGTCTGAGCCTTCTTCTTCTCTGACGTCCTCCGTCGGTACCGACAACTCATCATCCGATGACTGGATTGGCGACGCCATAACTTTCCGTTTGTACGGTTACGATTGGACACCTCAAACTTGGGTAATTGAACCTTTTCCTGTCAAGTTCAATTAACGCGAACATTTCCGAATGCGAGTGCATAGTAATCCGATAATTAAATTGTATCCGAGGGATTATAGAAACCATAAAGATTTTGATGCGTTATGATGATGTTGGTTCGGCCCCCATGTCGCCCACGGGACCCCGGAGTCTCCCCTAAAAGGACAGATTCCAAGCGAGACAACTCCGGGGTTGATGGCGTTGATCCCAGATAAATTTGGTTCATCATCATCAAACAAACGCTTCAAATACAAAAATCTTTATGACCTGGTTATTACACGAAAATACCGGAAATACAGTTAGGAGGGGAGGCACCAATCACACATGTACAAAAAACCCATACACAAAAAAAATGGGAAAAACACGTGCTCCTAGTTGTCGAAGAGATCCCTAGCTTAACCTAGCCTGGATTGTGACTACCTTTCAAAAGATTCCTAGTCCTGATATCCTGAGTGCTAATTAGCTAACGACTAGAACTAACCCTGGGGGCGCCTTCCATCTAAGAAAGAAATTGTCCCCGGCCAACATGGGTAAATTCCAATGAAAACTAAATCCAAAATCTCAATCCAAAAACAGATGAGTAAACCCTAGTGTTCAAATTGAACGAAAACGAGATCCTGTGGAATAACAAGGGAGAGCGGGAAACCAAGGGAGCTCAGCTCAACCAAAACCTCTACATTAACCGAGTTTGCCCGTCAAACAACCAAACAAAAGTTGCGACTGAGGAGACTCTTCCCTAAAAACCTTTCCATTCGTTTCCCGCTCTTTTTTTAACGAAGAAACAAAAAAATTTAAAAAAAGAAGATCAACAAAAAAACGATTAGTTTTGACCGCCGCGACGAGGGCGCTTCCTCGTCCCTTGGTTTTACCCCTTGAGTGGTCGTGCAGCGCGGTTTGCTCGCAACTGCACTGGAAAATTCCTTTTTAACCTTTCTTTAAAATCCTTTTTGTTTTCCTTTTTGTTTCCTAAGTTTCTTTTAAAATCCTTTTGATTTTCCTTTTTATTCCCTAAGTTTCTAATTCCTGTTACAAACGAAATGAATGAGAGGAAAATCCGGCGGGAGCCGAGCTCAACTTGATAAAGTTGCGTCTGTCTTGTTTGACATGACTTTTTGACTTCTCCGACTCCCGAGGGACGCACGTCGTCGGAATGAAGCGTCCGAATTCAATTCATTCACCGTCGGCCTGACGCCAAAACACGTTTGCCGCTGTGGGTCGCTTTTGGAGTCCACTGTGCCACCGGAAATCTGGGGACTTTCGGATCTTCGCGTTGAGTTCCGTCTACAGATCTTCTTGCAGGACAAGAAAATGCTGCGAGATCAAAAGAGTTACGGATGATTCGCTGTTAGCTTCAGTGAAATAAAGACGAAATTTATATTCCGAGTCATTTTTTCTAATCATGTTGCAGTGAGGGCCTTTTCCAAACCACTCTCTCGAAAAAGGCCCTCACTGCAACATGATTAGAAAAAATGACTCGGAATATAAATTTCGTCTTAACGAGTTTTTCAGAATATAATGAAAAGACGTTCCTTCGAAATCATGAAGTCTTCGGAGTTCGGCGGGCTGATAAAAAATAACTTGGACCTCATGCACTATTGCGCTGTACTGAAATCGTTTTCCCGGAGAAATGGAGTAGTCGGACTCTTTAAGTACTCACTTAAGCAAAAGTATTTGCTACAGTGACCACTAGTGATGTCTCTAATAAACTTAAAGGAACGACTACTCCGCTCAACTGAGAAAACAGGACAAAAAGAAAAAAAAAAGAAACCTGAATTACATAAACAGCATGAGAATCCGATGAAGTATGAAATGATAAGCGCATGAAGGGCAGAATCAAAGTAATCCTGTTTTTCTCAGAAGAACGGAGTAATCTCAAACATTACCTGCGTTGAAGGAAGGAGAATATAATGCACCATTCGTTTTTTTTTTTTCTGTAAAACACTCGGCCTGAACAAATCAGAAACTTATAAAAAGTAATTGAGCTCAGGCAGATAGAAGAATCTTTTTTTGCGACTACACTGAACCATGGCGCCATGGCGTCGCCAGGCGCGTTAGTATTTTCTACCGCATGCTGTTTCTTCCCTCTCTGACCCAAAACGACGAAACAGCATGCAGCAGAGAAACAGCAGGACGCGCCTTAAGGCGCCCAGTTCAGTAGTTTTATTTGTTTCAGGCGCCTACTGAGAAGCTAATCGCGTCGAAAATCACCTCGTACATCGATTCCTGCGGTCGGGATGGCTTGTGTTGCGAGGAACGCATGGATTCGGAAGCCTCGGAGCCTTGGGAACGTCGCCTGAGGCCACGCCTCTCCACGGGGTCCAGTCCGGACTTGTCTCAATTACCTGTCGCCGTGCATCCCCACATCCGGCCATTTTCAGTCAGAAATCGCCGCCTTTCCAAGTCCATTTCATCGTTTTTTCGTTTACTGCCGTTATTCTACAAACTTTCTCCATTCACCATTTTCCTTCTTCATTCCTTATTTTCCTATGGTGTATAAGTAGTTATTCAAAAAGGTTTCCTTTTTTTGAGATTTTCAGTCCCCCTATTTGTATATTATATTCTATATTCTTCAGTACATTTTTCAGACGAACAGAAAAAAAACGCCTCATATTTATCAAACAAGCAAAATAAAGATAGACTGGGCTCGAATTTCTTTAGTTTCATATGGAACGGTTTGAAGCGTCGCGATAGAAATCAAGCATACAAATTTCTCGAGATCAGTAATTTGATTATTTTCGATTCCTTGTCGCGGAAGTAGTATTGGGTCGGGAAAGACTTTGAGGCCCTTACGCGTCTGAGCATTCCACGTGCAACCATTTGATCCCAAGTTGGCATAAATTGAATTTAAACGCTTCCTGCTAATTTTCTCTGTGCTAAAACTATATTTTTCCCACCTTTTGTATTGACAGAGTTCTAAACAAGAGAAAAGGCGAAAATGCGCGACTGGGCGATCATTTTGGTCGTCGTCGTCGGCGCCGCCGTCGGCTGTGCTCCTCCTGGCTTCGTCCAAAGCAACGATCCCGGTGAGTAAAATCACATCGAAATGATTCTTCTCCTTCACTAGATATGAAAAAAAAGTTCAATCATCTTTCTTTTTTTTCAAATATGTTAACAATTTTATTATTAATCATGTGTTTTTGAGTTCATTACTTGAAAATTTCAAAGATCGGATTCTGAAATGTCTAGGTTAACGTGGTGTTGAAAGCCGTCTTCATTGAAACAAATTTGAACCTTTCTATAGGTTTTCATGGAAATGATCAGATATGAGTGAAAAGGCAAAAAAATATGCATAATAAAAATCCTTGAGAAGAGCTTTTTACATCTCTTCTGACGATTCGAAGAGCTACATTTTTTTCTAAAAAATTCTTTGAAAGTGATTTTATGTATCAGAGTGGAATAAATATTCAAGTGAACCACATCACGAATTTTAGTTATGAACATAAAAATAAGTAGAAAAAACATTGTAACTGCAGCAATGGTCGGCGCCCGTTGTTCCGACTTGATTTTGTATCCGGTGTCAGCCGTCGACCAAACCGATCAATACCGGTCAGTTTTCCTAGAACTGAAGAACCATTCCAAATGCGGCGTTTTGAGATTCGACTACAGCGACGTCAGTTTCGGCAACACCCACGCGCAAGGAGCGACGGTGGCCATCACTTGCACTACAGGAGGACAGGCGGCTACTGTCGAAGGCTACGATCAGGTCTCCATTTCACACTTTTCTTTTCTAACGTTTCAAAACCTGAAGTATTGCAATATCCCCTCGTGAAAAGCCGCCACTCGTGTAGGAATATATTCAGAGCTCCTCCATATTCAAAATTTTTTGACTTTGAAGTTTCATTTAGTGGAATTTTCCGCTCACTTTGAAAAAAAAACCTGTGAAAAAAATGCATGAAATTAGTAAACTTCAAAACCTTTTTTTTCGCTTTTTTTTTTCCAAAACAATTGATGAAATACACTATTCAAAAATTCTCGTAAAGGTACGAAAACGAAAAAAAAAGTCTTTGCGGTTCTTTGGAGCGGAGACGTCGCCAAGGAAACTTCGGACGTATAGAAAGACTCGAGTGAAAAACGTATATGGATGCATTTCAAATTCGTAGCTCAAAAAGAAAAACAGAAGAGTAACGATCTGTGAAATGGACATGATTGATTTCAGCAAAGAGCATCCATTTCGGCGGCTCCTTCGCTCCTCGCCACCTGCACAAACGTCGGCGGCAGTCAGTACACTTGGACTATTCTGGGACGCATACTCCAATTTGTTGATTGCAGATTCTAACCAGAACTAACATTCTAGTATCAAATCGAAAACAAAAAATGTCTATTTTAGGCTAACAAACGTTCTAAAAGTTAATTTATTTCAAAAGAATGATACTCATCAGATCATCAAATTCAACTTTTTGAGTTGCTACTATTTCATTATACCAAATAACTTTCCGCCTACATAGTCAAATACTAAAACTAATTACCACTAACATGAAACATAGTCTTTCCCCTTAAATTGTCAAAATTGCAATTTATCACCATATTTTTTTGTCTTTCGCTGTTTTTCATCTGCCTCTTTTGCGTTTTTCCGTTATTCGTTTAAAAAATAATAAAATTGTAATAATTGCGTGATCATTGAGGCGAATTTCGGCGCGGAATGTTGCGAGGCAAAACGCATGACTGACTTTTGGCCGATTCCAGAACCAGGTGATACCGGTCAGTCAGGTCCACCGGCAATAATCGTCCATGGTCATTTCATGTTCACTGAACTCCATTATAAAGTAATAGTTTATAAACAAAAGGTTAGAACCGCAGACACACACCGGTGATAGAAAAAAAAAGAATTTAAACGGGAGTCTGCTCGACGTGTGGCGGGAACGAAAGATGTGCGCTTGGAGGTTTGACCACGGGGAAGCCTGGCTTGTCGGGACGGTAGAGCTCCATCGAAGTTCCGTTGGCGTCGATTGTCGCCAGTCGAACAACTCCCCCGGAAGACCTTCAACTCCATCTTTTTAGTGACAATTTAGGAGAAGAAATCGTAAAAGAAAATGTGCGATCAAAAGAAATAATGCTATAAGGGTGAAAAGGCAGCTTTTAACGTCAAAACTGGAGCGATTTAAGGAGAATAAAGCTCTTAAGATAGAACGATTAAACGAAAAGTTTAAACTTCCATGCCGAACTTAAAGTAATTTCTGCGAAATGCGAAATTATATCTGACCCTCTAAAATTTAGTTATATTTTCCACTTTTTAGCGGCTCTTCGTAATTTCGCCCAATCACTTTGAACACGGCATTAGTAATATCCCACTGAATGACTGCTGAAAAAGATTTTAAAATTTTAGCTAGTTACTGAATGATTCTTGCAAACGGACTAACAAACGGTTAGATTAGTGACTTGCAAGCAAATAATCCCGCGTTCGAAGTTATTTGAGATAAATGCGAAATTTTTTTCAATTGATTTACGGGCTTGAAAACAAAGGCAGTTCTCTCAGAATAGTTTGAAAGTGGATACGACGTGACAAGTTGTGATTTTAGAAAACAGAATGAATTAAAAGAGATATAAAAAAAAGCGCGGAGTTTTTTTTTTCAAATACTGAGCCATTTTGAATCATTTAATTTCTATTTGGAATTCCATCCTAGTCTTCTATTCACCACAATATCTCCTAACTACTTTTTTCGTCTTTTGAAAATGCCCTGTCTAGAAAGTTCGATTAACATGATCTCTCATTCTATTTAACTTGAACTCTCCTCTTCTTTTCTACATCCTAGTCACCGTTTTACCATGAAAACAGAAGGGTCAGATTTTTTCCAACATGTCGATTCTGATGGTATGTGTTTTGAAGAGCTCTAATAGAAAACCAAAGAAGCAGAAAACAATTTTACACGATCTCATAATTTTAGCTCTATAGAAGTTGAATGATCCAAAAACAACTTCAAGCAAGCTCGAAAGTTCAATTTTTGAATAGTCTGAGCTTCAAAATTTTTTTCGAACATAACTTATAAAAATTTAAATTAAATTTTGTTATAGTCCATTCGCCGCGATTTTTTTCATCGTTTTATGTTCCCTCACTTGCAAGGGAAAGAGACATATAAATAGATCATCAAAATGAGAGGATTACTGAGAAACGAGGAGAGCGCAGAGAAAAAAGCGGTTTCAAGTCGCGAAAAACTGAGTATACTAAGCGTAAATTCGATTCAAAAAGAAATGCGGCTCTTCTCTAATTTATCGGTAACATCACAGGGAACAATTATGAAATGAGAATGAAATAATGCTGAGATTTGAACAGTAATTCACTAACCCGTCACGGAAGACAGCAAGACCAACAGCTTGCTTCACAATGGCTTTGCATTCGTTGAGTGTCAAGTTCGGTCTCCACTGACTGTCGAGGAAGCCCTCAAATAATTTTCTTCAACTATACAAAACAAAATGGGGATTTTCAGTTTTTTTCTAAAGCACCTGGACAAAAGTAGAACCAGATCCAGAAGCAGTGGATCTTTGGCGAGTGACGAACCCACCGATCGGAAGGGCGTACAGCTGTAAACACTTTTTTTAAACAACCAAGTTTTTCTTCTTAGTTTTTTTATTATTATTTTTTTCTCTTTTTTTGGAATGAATCTTGTAATTTTGAGCTCGATAAAAACAGAAACTAAACCAAGAAATATCTATTGCCCTCTAAAAAAACATAACCGGAAAAGGAATAATCGGATACTTCGCAATAAGAAAGTTCCCTAGCGATATAAAAAAAATCGGAGAAGTCGAAATTTCGCGTGTTTTCTTTTTCATACCACCAAAACTTTCATTTAGTTCAAACTCATTATTTCTATTTTATAGATTCAAAATATTCCTCCATTTCTCTTAATAACTATTCAGCACCCTCCAAAGGTATAAAATATTCTGAGATCGAAAAAAAAAACAGTTTAGAAACTCACACATAAACAAACCACACACCAGAAAGAAGACGGAAAAATAAAATTATCGAAATCAGAAAAAAATTACCTGCCCGCCTTCTTTGGCATCCCATCCGGCGACAAGGACGGAAGCCGAGAGAGAATCGCGATAATTGTACAGGAATTGACGGAAGATTTGAGAAGCGCGATAAATTGTCAATGGCTCGTTTTCCAGCATTCTGATATACATATCATGATCGAGCTCATAGTTTTGAAGCCATAATTCACTCATAGGTTGGATTTGGACTCAATGAAAAAAGAACATACGTGTATACTTCTATATGATATTTAGCAATGTCGGCGATGCACTGAGTATCTGCTGCGCTGCCGGAACGACAAACCACCATGGTATCAGTGATAGGCGTGATCTTGTTTGTTGCACGTGAGGTGATGAATGAACTAAAAATGTTTTGAAAAGTGAGTTTGATTATTCTTTTTTCAAACAATAAAAAAAAAGAAAAGGCAAAAAGTTACCCGGCACTGGTTCTTGAATCGGTGCCAACAACAACGCCTCCGTTGTATTCCATAGCAATCAATGTAGTCTGTAAAACAGAAATTATAAATTATAACTAATAAAACACAAAAAAATAATAATAAACAAACTCCAGTGCTGATGTCAACGTGAGGGTAGAAACCAAGAGCAGGTATCGCCTCTTTCTGATCATCCCGCATAGTGTCCATCTTTCTGGAACACGTCTTCTATGAAAAAAAACGAATGGCTTGTTAGATGCACCAGCAACAATGATTGAAGCTAAAAAAAAACGCAAAAATACTACTCCTCAAAAACAAAAAATTAATTTATCTTACAATTTTTACCTGTTTCAGCCTTGAAAATTATTTTCAGGTATTACGTAAGTTATAAAGTTTTCGTTAAATCGCAAACCGCTACTCCCTGACGTCATTTCATGACATCATTCGTAACACAAGAAATAAGCGTAATCGAAATATTTGGCTATATATTCATTTTATTCACGTGAACATGATTCAGTAGATTATTATTATCTCATTTCAACACGTCGACTGGTCGGTCTCTTTGCCGCTCTCTCTTGGATAATATCCCGACGCCCGTCAGCCCTGGACAAGCTGGGCGCCGTACTGTTCCAACATGGTGAAGCAGTTTATTCGCTGGTACTACTAACGGGCCAAAATTATTTCCCAACGCTAGCTGTCACTCCGGGACGTATTGGACAACAATTTTGGACCAAAACGTGGACACTAATAACACTATCAGGTAGCTCTAAACGATTTGCAAACTTGATACGCGTAGCGAAAAAATCTGTGAAATGTATTTCCCAAAAAGAAAAAAAATTTAAAAGGAGCACACTGTGCGTAAGCGTGGGCCTCGACGGCAAGGAATATTCCAAACCTTCAAAAGGTTTCTAAAAAAATAAGAAAAATAGAAGAATAAAAAGTTTCCAATCAAAAAGCGGATTTTTCAAGTGTGATATCTTTCTGCTTCTCATGTGACCGGAAAAGTTTTCACGTCGAATCTAATTTATAAATTGGAACGTAAAAAAAGAATAAAATGATATGGCTGCGTGTGCGAATTTTGTAAATGAAGATGATGTCATAGGGATGACGTCAGGGAGTAGCGGTTTGCGATTTAACGCGAAGTAAATTATAATGACACGCTCGAAAATATTAAAAAAAAAAACGCTGCGAAATATATTTTAATTTTCTGTTTATTTTTGCGATACATTGCTCGTCTCTTCAGTAAACGAGCTTTAAACGGTTAACCAACTAATGGAGCGTTTATTGGAGAAGATTTCAAAACGTCAAAGCATGTTCATCGGCGCACCAAAGCTGCTCCAAAAAAGTGCTAATTTTTGTTTTGAACAGGCTTGTGCGTCAGGCCGGGCGGCCCGGGTCGGCCTGGCCCGGGCTTTGGGCCTACAATTATAAAAAAAAGTCTGCGTGGGCTCGGGCCAGGCCGGGCTTCGAGAGAAATCTTAAATTTAATTTTGAAAAAATTTCACGGAAAAATTATTTTTACTTGTTAAGTCATAGTTTCTCATATGCCGTGTTCAATTTGATTCCGCAAAATGCAAAATACCCGTCAGAGAAAGGAAAAGATCATTAAATTTTGGAGAGTCAGAGATCATTTTGCATTTCGCGGAATCAAATTGAACACGGCAATAACTCTATGAGAAAAAATAAGCAAAAATACCACTTTTCTCGTTAAAAAAGCGAAAAATTCGACTTGAAGAGAATTTGAGTTTTTTGGGCCGGCCATTTTTGCTTAAGGCCTCCCTAGGGCTGAGCTGGGCTTGCGAAGTGGCCGGGGGGCCGAGAGGTTGACGGGCCGACCCTCGCACAAGCCTGGTTTTGGAGCAAATTTTTTGCGTTTCGGAACAATTCTCGTTTCGTGCTGTGAACACGCCAAAAAAGGATAATACTTCGAAAAAAGGTGAATTATCAACAAAAAAAAAACCGTTTTTCAAGACAAAAATGATGAGAAATTACAAAGTTTGAATTCGCGCGCCCAGCGTCCCTGCTGATCTTAGTAGAGCAACGCGAAAGTTGCACCAATTCTCTTTTTGGGACATATTTTTCTAGTTTGGCGCGTTCCTATGATGCAATAAACGGAAAATTTTTCAAATCAAAGTTTGTTATAGGCGTGAACTGCTTTGCATTAGTACAGTAGACGCATTTTTTTTCTGTAGCGCTCAGGATTTTTTCGCGATATAGATGTGCTTTGTCTCGGAAAAAACTTCTTTTTTTCATTATGGGACACGATATATATATATTTAAAAAAATTGATTAGTAGGCTTCAAATGACAAAAAGAACGAAGATTTATTTTTTTGTCGCAATTTTTCTGCATGCGAAAAGTTTTGATGAGAAAAAAATCTTTCCGTTTATAACATTCAAAAATAACTTTTTTCTGATTATCGATTGAATAAAAAAATTCGACTAGTTATAATTTTTTTGCCTTAAAAAAACTTTAACTTGAAGCATTGGAAATGTTTTATCATCATTTCTGTGTAAACGTTTCCATGGAGCGCATTTACCCCTTTTGTTTTTTGCTTTTCAAATCGGAGATGTTCCCCTGCCCGTTTTTTTTTTCCAGTGTTTGTTTTCATTTTAAGCTGAATTAGTATATGTATTGCACGAGTTTACCTGTTATTTTGTATATTTAAAAAATTTCTTGAAAACTACTTTTTTTTATTATTTTTCGTTACAACTCTTTATTAGTTTAATTATTTGCATTGTTTTTGAAATTGCCTTTTTCGAGTTTTCTCAAGTTCACCTCTTTGTCACATGCTTTCATTGAAAACCAAGTTAAAATTTTTTTTTTGCTCTTGCTTTTTAATGGCTACGTTGTTCGTTCAAACTTTTTTTGTGTAAAAAAATTTAAGGTTATAAAACATTTTTTTACAGCGCAATGTCTGATTTGGAGTGCTTCAAATGCCACGAGACTGGTCACTACGCCAGGAATTGTTCTAACCAGGAGAGCAGTGGAGAAAGAGGCGGCGGTAACGGAGAAAGAAGCGGTGGACGAAGAGGAGGTGGAGCTTGATGGTGTTGAATAAAGAGGGTTTCACTAGGTAATTTTTTTTCTCCATGCATTTTCATTCCATGTTTTTTTGTGTACTGAACAGGTCGTGGAATCGCTGATGATATTGCCGTGTTCGAAGTAATTTCCACCAAATTCAAAATTATAACTGGCTCTTCGAAACTTAGTTTACTTATTCAACAGCTATTTTGAGTTACGCGGAATCATTTTTAACACCGCATGTCGTGTTTAAAGTAATTTCGGCGATCTCAAAATTTTTGTTCGTTTAAAATGATTTCTGGAAATAGGCTGAACTGGTATACCGGGAAGGCGCAAAAAAAAGAGTCCAACAATAATAAATCGCTAGATATGCATTTTTACTGAAAATTCGCGCTAACTGACGTTTCCTACGAAAATTTCAAATGCTCGCTTGAAACTCACCCTAAACGTGCATATCTAGCGATAAATCGTTGTAAGACTCCTTTTTTATACGCCTTCCCGGAATACGAATTTCGCCTATTTGCCGAAATCATTTTTAACGAATCTGGCGTCTATTTTGAAATTGGCGAAATTACTTTGAACAGGGCATAAAGGAGAGAAAATTATAGTGGAGCTAGGAAAAAATTTCATTTTGTTTCTGATTATCGTATGATCTTTAGGCTCGTGCTACAACTGTGGAGATAGCGGTCACTTCTCAAGAGAATGCCTCCAGAATAGACGCGGAGCTGGTAGCTCTAACTCTGAATGTTATCAGTGCGGCGGTCGTGGACACTTCGCTCGGGAATGCACAAATGGTGGTGGTGGTGGACGCGAAGGAGGTCATGGATATCGTTCTGGTGGTGGCGGCGGACAGAAATGTTATAACTGCGGTAAAACTGGTCATATTTCTCGTGAATGTGGGGAAGGTAGCGCTTCAGATAGTAAACGTTGTTATAACTGCCAAGAAACAGGCCACATCTCTCGTGATTGTAATTCTGGCAGAAACTAATAATTTTTTTTATCTTTATTGTTGATTCATTATTTTCAAAACCTTAATTGTTATTTCTGTATCACAGCCTTCATCGAGAACGCTTCCTGGTTGTTAACTGTTGTAATAAATGGTTGGTTTAACAAAATACATGGAACACCTGTTTTATAACTTTCAAAATAGTTTTGTTGGCAGAATAATTGAAACAGATAGCAGGTTTCTTTTGGGATTTTACATGTTGAGAACTTTCAGGAAAAAAAAATTATCATAAAGAAAGACATCATTTTATCCATTTCATTATGTTAAAAGTAAGTTTTCACATAGAAATTTGATTGAAATCATTTAAAAATTTCTGATGTAGGCTTGTTCCGCGAGATGGAGGCGCCGTTATTTCTAGACCAGGGGCGTGGCTTGCCTCACCGTAATCTTGTGCGGTGGCGCGCACATGCCTACTTTTCCTCAGTCATTTCCTCATATTTTTTTTCATTTTCTTTTTCATATTTCTTTCAAGTATTCCCTTTTGATTTCAATATAACTCCTTCTATTATCTAATTAAATTTTTAATTTTCGAATACATGGTTCTTCTGTCTTTAGTATCGTAGACGAATTTCTTGAGGCCGAAAATCGTTTTTAGTTTGAATGAGTGTACGCCATTGCGAATAATTTTATTTTTGAGGTTCTTCTGCCTTCCCATAAATATTTTTTCAAGTCATAAAAAGTGAGCTCTTGATTTCCGTGAAAAATGTCCTATTTTGACAAGTTCAGGCCCTTTTTTCTAGTTTCTTTTGAACACTTTGCGAGTGTGTCCAAAGTCCACAGGAAGAGGACTCCAACTATTTGATGAAATCTACATCGTCGACGACTACTTCTTTTGTCGAATTAAAAGTTGTATAGTTTATTTGCTTTTATCATCTCCTCGAAGCATAGACCGCTGTGCGAAGTGTAGCTACCGCATGTAAAGATTGCAAAGCCTAAATTCATTCTCAGAAGGAAAGCAGATATGATGATTTTGCAGTTAACACGATCTATTTTGAGATTGGAGTTACGACGGCTTCTTTTTCCTGGATTTGAACGAACACCTTCGGTCCTGTGGTCATGCGCGTCATTTACCTTCATCTCCATGCAAAATCTTAACGCTGTTAAGCGATTCTATCTGAATTAAAGAAAATTCCCTATTAAATATTATGTTCAAGATACACTAAAGATAACTGGCTATTCGGGCGTGATATGGAACCTAGTTCGGGAGCGGTACATCGACAATCACGCAAATATTTCAATATCGTCTCCGCGCGGATCTCGCATTTATCTCGCTTTTTCAACGAACTAGCAAATATTTGAATATTTCCAAATCGCGATGTTTCGCCAAGATAAATGCGAGGCGGCGCGAAGACATAGCGACATGTTTACGAATTCGTCAATTTACCGCCAGCGGTTTCCAAGATATGGGACCAAAATTTTGGTTTCCAAAATTATGGGACTTTAGATCTGCGTACACAAGATTACGGTCCTCGAGATTTGCGGACTTGAGATTTTGTCGTACCATTGTTTTCGCACAAAAAAGGACAAGTTGGCGCGACATGTATTGAAGAAAGTTCAAAGCGAACAGTGCCGGTTCACGGCTGGCTTGAAACGCTGAGGCGGGGCACTGTCTGCGCCTTCCACCAACTCTTCTTTTTATAGTCTATTCCGCGCCAGCTTGTCACGTTTTTGTTCCCGCCAAAAAGACCGTATACCAAATTAGATCAAATTTCTGTTTTTATAACGGCAAGAACCAAAAGTCTTGAAGCGAAAGTTGGTCAAATTCGACCTGGCATTTTGGCGGAAAGAAAAACGTGACAAGCTGGCGCGGAACGGCCTATACGCGTACATACGCGCCAGCACTACTTTCCAATAACTCAAGCCAGTCGTAAATTGGCTTTGAGTTTTCCTTTTTCGGATGAGCAGGCTTGTGCGAGGGCCGACCCGTCAACCTCTCGGCCCACCGGCCACTTCTCAAGCCCGGCCCGGTCCTAGGGAGGCCTTAAGCAAAAATGGCCGGCCCAAAAAACTCAAATTCTCTTCAAGTCGAATTTTTCGCTTTTTTCACGAGAAAAGTGGTATTTTGCTTATTTTTTCTTATAGAGCTATTAGAAATTATGATTCAACAAGTGAAAATAATTTTTCCCTGAAAATTTTTCAAAATGAAATTTGAGATTTCCTTCGAAGCATGGCCTGGCCCGAGCCCACGCAGGCTTTTTTCAAAAGTGTAGGCCCAAAGCGCGGGTCGCCCGGCCTGACGCATATAGTCTGTTCAGATTTTGAATGTCAAGCAGCTAACTCCACCCCCAAGGCTACAATATCTTTCGCGTCAATGTTTTATCTTCATATGCCAATGGCCCTTTAATAAGGCTGCTTTTTTGACCTCTTTTTGTATCTTTTAGATCGAAAAAGATCAAAATTAGTCCCGCGCGATGAAACATCGACGCGAAAAGGTACCGTCTCAGCAGGGGCGGAGTTAGCTTCTTGACATTCAAAATCTGAACAGACTATAAGCCTGCGGATGAGTTGAATAATTCCGCGTTCAATGTGATTCTCGAGAGCAAAAAGAACCTATTTCTATCGCAAAGCGACGCCAAACATAACCTCTGTTGCAACGTTTTTCAAATAATTTATCACTCGAACTATATTTAAACCTCGAGCTGTTTCCAAGTGAGCGGTTGCTATGGCGACTCGAGTAGTCCGCCGCTGCGTGGCTCATTTAATCTCGTTTTCAAATGCGGTGCTGTTTTCCTGCCAAGTTAACGCGTTCTCGTCGTGAAGATCAGTATAAGGTTGCTGAAAATGACATACCTACTGCAGAAGTTCCTCAGTACTCATGGTAATTCTTGAAATTTCGTTTTTATCTTTCATCTAGGCTTTGAAAAATCTTTTTACTGATTAACGTCTTTGATTATTAATTAATGCGATTCTTTACTACGCCAGTCAAAATCTTTTCAAACTTTTTCGTTTTCAAGAAATGAGGGCTAAAAAAAAACTAAAAATCTGTTATAGTATGTTCAGATTTTTAATGTCAACCAGCTAACTCCGCCCCCGCTGCGAAGGTACCTTTTCGCGTCGATTTTCATCACGCGGGACTAATTTTGATCTTTTTTGATCTAAAAGAGAAAAAGAAGTCAAAAATGCAGCCTTATTAAAGGGACATCGTCATCTGTAGATAAAAAATTGACGCGAAAGATATTGTAGCCTTGGGGGTGGAGTTAGCTGCTTGACCTTCAAAATCTGAACAGACTATAAATTGGGTCACTTTGAAATTTTGAGCCTTTTAAGACTTTTAGGATCTTGGGTAAATCAAGAAATATCGTCACAGTTTTCAAGAAACTCTTAAACGAAAGAAAATTCACTCCCTTGTTCTCATAGATAAAAATACATAGGCAAAGTCGGAAGGATCCTCCGAGGGTCCATAAAGGACCATAGAAATGTTCCTTTTAGGGTGATGAAGGCTCACTTTTTGCTGCCTTTTTGCACCATTTTCTCAGCCCTTATGCACCATTTTTGCTGCCTCTCCCTTTCTCCACCATTTCTCGAGCCTTTAAAATCCCAGAAAAATGGAAGGCTCGATAAAGGGAGTCTCTTTGCTGCCTTTCGCTGCCTTTTTGCTGCCGTTCGCTGCCTTTTTGCTGCCTGTCTGCGGCCTTTTTTTTAACCTCTCCCTTTTAGCACCCATTATCCACCATTCCGACTTTGCCCGAGTATTATTTCATTTTTCTAATTTCTTTCTCTAAGGGATACGAAATCTGCCGTGGATGTGAGCAAATTTACTATCGCCGATATTCACACAGGAGTAAAATGCATAAGAAGCGACGAAAAAGATTCGATGCAAGTAGAAAATTGCACGGTAAAATATAAATTTTGTGAGTGTTGGACTCTTTGAACTTGCAGAATTCTGTGGTTCTGCTGTTGAAACCGACGGCCAGTTTGACAGTGGATGATTGCAGAGACTGTCTCGTTGTTCTTGGACCCTGCGCTGGAAGGTTTCGAGCAGCAAAGAAGATTCGGTTTAGGAACATGTTCCAGCGTATTCATTCGGGATTGTGCGAATTGCACCGTTTTGACGGCCTGCCAGCAACTGAGAACTCGCGATTGTCACGGTCTCCGGGTTGGAATCGTGTGTGCCACGCAGCCAATCATCGAAAACTCCAACGACGTCTTCTTCTATCCACTGACCCTGAACTATCCCAGCCTGAAAGGTGATTCTTCCCGAAAATGAACTTTTTTTTAGAAGAAAATGTTTTTTTTCAAACACTTGCGTTTTTTGTTTTTACATTACAAAAAAATTTCAACATTTCATATATCTGAGAAAAATAATTGAAATATTAAAAAAAAAGAAAGTTTTTAATTTTGAACTTCGTTTTTTCGTTTCTCGCAAGTCGTATGCTAGGCAAGTTTCAGAGCACATGAAATCGGCTTCGCTGAGCCTTTTCATGGGAAATGTAAATTCCGTACACGACTTCACTCCCGAAACCAAGCCGAATTTCAGAGTTGTAAAAACGCCGCTGCAATTGGTAAGTAAAAATAATAAACGTTTCTTCAGGGCTCTTCATATAATCCGATCATGAAATTTTTTTCCTTCACTTTCTCCATTTATTCAGGACGGAGATCAAGAGGAGTCACTTCGCTTTGAAGGAGTGCTTACACAAAAAGAAGATTCCATTATTCCTGTTTTCAGTACTTCCAAAGAGGTTCGCCTTTCAAGAATCATGTATACCTTGTTCTCTCTGACCTGGGACGTTGTGGTCGCACGGTGGAATGGCTCAAAGAAGACCCGCCTTGAACTAACCGCTTTGTGACATTTCGCTCCTATCCGTTATACGTGCGATCATGAGCTTTCGGTTCAGAACGAATCTTTTTTCAAATTTCTTTCCTCTTCTCTTCCTAAAGTGCGATTGCAGGTATCAAACTTCGTATATTCTTTTCAAGAGAAGAACGAAAGTAGGGTGGATTTTGAAGAAAGATGTGCGGGTTTCTCCGACGCTCTGCGCTCTGATCCAGATGTTTCCCTTTTGTCGTGCAACGACATCGATACTTCGAAGCTAGCGGACAATTTGGTACCAGTCCAAGGCATGTCTAGTGAGTTCATTTTTTCGTGATATTTCATCTTCACTATCGAAACAATATCAAGTAACCAACCGAAATACTTTTAGGCCGGCTCGTTTTGTTCGAAGTTGTCGCCGCAGAAGAGAGACTTTACACGCTTTGCAAAGGATCGCCTTTTTTATTCCACGTTTCTTTCCCGGAGAAAGTAGCTCAATTTCGAAATCTCATCTCAATCCATTCTACACACACATGAACCTTCGCTGTAGCTGTTGACAGTCATGTTTATTTTGAAAAAAACCTTCAAGTAGTTTGCAAGTAAATTGTTTCTGTTTCCGAAATTTTTTTTTTCAAACTCATTTCAGTAAGAAATTTAATTTTTCAATTTTTTCGATAGTATTGATGAGAGAAGAATGAAATTTTCAAGAGATTTACAATAAACTGTCCTTCTCGATTGGAAAAGTCGTGCTCGCACACAGAATACATCAATCATTCTTGAGTCTGGAATTCTATTTCAGGTAGTTTATCCAAGTTTTCCATCGAACTAAAATCTCAAAAATGGTTTAAAGTTGAATCATCTCTGAGAAAAAATTTAAGGAATTTCAAAACATTAGGAAAAAGAGATAAATGAATCCTTTTTTATATAAAGGCCTCTAGACGCTTCGCAGTCATTTTCGCCTACTTGAAAATGAACTCGGCCTAGAGAAGAAGTTTTCTTTTCTGTTAACTTCCATCATTTTAATTTTTACCAAGTCTACAGTTGTACGAAAACGAAAACAGAAACCAAGGAACCATCGCAAAGAAGGCGGAGTTTTGCAGTCGCTAAACCCCTGTTAGTTTTTCTCGCTTTTCAAAACCACCAAAATATTAGGTTTGAATGATTACAGCAAGAATCACATTCATAGTGATAGGTAGAACCTGAAAACTTGAAAGAACTTCGAAATTCGCCAAATGGGCGCGACCCAAAACGATCTCGATCTGGAATCATCAGAAGGGTTCTGCCAACGAAAAAGAAAAAATTCAAGGTCAAAAAAGTTTCCCAAATTACTACTAGCAAAGATTGGTTGATCAATGAATTTCGTGGAGTTTGGCTCAAAAAACTCTTTTTTGATGTTTTATAGGAGAATCTTGAAAAAACCAACCTTCAAAACGTGTCAGTTTTCGAGAAGAGAAGCTTCTAATCTTTAGTTTCTTGCACAGTCTCCTGTAAAAGATGTTTTTAAAAGGGTCTAATCTCGTAAAGCGGATTTTGTACATATTTGAGGTTTTAGAACTTATACTTGAAAGTGCGATTCAGAAAGTTTAAAATGACGCATCATTGATTCTCAAAGTTAAAAAGAACTTTCTCGTTAAGCTTAATTTTTTTTTTTTTGAATTTCATTTCATGAGTCCAAAGAGGGCCTTGGTCAAACTCGTGAACTTTCCAATTTACTCTAGACAATTCGCGTAAAAAAAGTTTTAGTGACCTTGAGTGGTCTGTCTAAAATTTCTGTCAACTTTCACTGTTACGCTGAAAATTTAAGCCGATCAGTTCTGTGTTTTACTGATTCTGACCGTTTTTCTAAATATGGAAGTTGTAATATAAAGCCACCTTGCGCATTCCTAACCTAGATATAGGTCATTCCGCGCCAGCTTGTCACGATTTTAAATTCCCTCGGAGCAAGAGAACCCATTTCGGCGCTTCGCTTCGATGCACTCGGTGTTCCCCCTTGCGTGCGCCTTTAATAAAACTCATTATTTCCGAACTTTGGAATTTTCTTATTCTACAAAAACAGTTGTAACATCAAATTTTATATCAAACTAACCCAAAAATATGCAAGAAAAGCTCGAACAGTCGGTTTCATTAATAACAATTCAAAAGTAATAATTCAATCTTTTTAATTTTCTTTTTTTTTCAAATCCAGCACAGAATATGAGTGTGTATAGTTAAAGCGAAAAAGGAAAACAATCCGTTAAAAAAACCTCGTAAATTAATAAAAGAGATAGAGAAAATTGAAGCAATATCTTGATCAGAAATAATGTTTTATTAAAGGCGCACGCAAGGGGGAACACCGAGAGCATCGAAGCGAAGCGCCGAAACGGATTCTCTAGCTCCGAGGAAGTTTAAAATCGTGACAAGCTGGCGCGGAATGACCTATAAGAAAACTCGCAGAAAATTTTCGGCCAACATCTTGGCTATCCATCGTTGGCACTCAAGAAGTCGCGGCCACACTTCTCCGCGGTTCATTAGCTGCCGTTGGCCTTGAAGACGACCCGAGAAGCACAGGGCGACTGTAATGGTTCACGAGGCATTGCCAAATGACCCATGGCGAGTTCTCGGCCTGTTCGAATGCACTTTTCTTCAAGCCGAAAGAAAACTTCGACAAATTTATCTCAAGGATACTTTAAAAAAGGATGAAAAGCCATCGATATTTGTTTGTTGTTCCTTGATCTAAAATATCTATTTAAGAATTGCTCGGTAGTTGAAATCGCATTTAAGCGCTCTAAAAGAGGCCGTTCATATTTTAAAGTTAAAAAAAATTAAGTTAAAATTTCAACCCTCTTTTTTTCGGTCATTACATTTTTCTTACATAGCGGTTTTGGTGTGAAAAAAAGAACAACAGCTTGCAATAATTTTTACTAGCAGCAGAACGGATCAAAGTTTTCTCTATTGGAAGAACAACCTAAAAATGGATGTGTCAATATGCTTCAGTGTTGCAACGAACAGTCGTTTGTTCTTAGCAACATTAAGGATGATAACTGACAGCAAGTGTAATTTTTTGGGAAAAGACGCCTGGAAGTTCCAGTGTGTCCACGTGGAAAAAAGCTTGTGTCGCTTGTTACAAAGTAAGCGACGGGTTAAACTCGTTCCGGTTCGGCTGGAAGGTCGATGGCGTCTGACTTCGGGAAATGGGAGGAGACGTGTACCTCCTATAAAAGCGCTGCCACGGTAACCGGAGAGTGCATCTTCGTAAAATCATGAGAACCGCAGTTGTCCTTCTCGCCCTCGTCGTCCTCGCCTCTTCTCGATCCAGTGAGTAGCTCTTTTTCGGCCTCTTCATTTTGAGGAATGTTTCAGTTGTGAAGCGAAACTCCTATGGAGACGAGCAAGTGACTCCTGCTCCAGCTGCCCCAGCCGCCGAGACCACCGCTGCTCCAGCGGAACAGGCTCCAGTTGCCGTCGAACAGCCAGCCTCCACTGCTGCTCCAGCTCCAGTCGCCTGCGCTCCTGCTGCTCCAGCTGCCCCAGCCACCCATGATTCTGGATACCGTAGCAAGAGAAACTCCTACGGAGATGAGCAGGTGACTCCAGCTCCAGCTGCTCCAGCCGCCGCCGAGACTAGCGCCGCTCCTGCCGAACAAGCTCCAGTCGCTGTCGAACAGCCAGCCTCCACCGCTGCTCCAGCTCCAGCTTGTGCTCCAGCTGCTCCTGCCGCCCCAGCTGCCCCAGCTACCCATGATTCTGGATACAGAAGCTAAAGAAACTCTTTTGCCAACACTAATCCATTTTTATGGCCCAAAGGGTAAAACTTTGTATTTTCTTGCTGAACATGTGTTTCCGAGATCGATCCTCAAAAACTAAATTTTTTAACTTAGGTTGATTTGTAATAAACAATTTAGATTTTCGGAGTGAAAGATCAGAAAATGAACAATACAATCAGAAATCATGCCGGTTTCACGTGAATTCTTCCTATTATTGCAAAAATTATGAAAGATAGTTCCATTATGGTCTCCAAGCACACAACTTAATAGAGATTCTGAAAGATCGATAGCCTACCTTTTTCGAGAAACTTTTGAATTTTGAAGTTCCTCTTTCCTCTTCTGGAAGTTATTTGTGCGACAAAGACTTATCTTCCGAAAAGGATTTGCTACAAAAAGGCCGAAATAATCAACTTGAACCATCACATATTTTGTCGCGCTTTTCCCCTGTTGATCACTCGACTGTCCCCAGAAAAGTCCCCTCTTACAGTCCTCAGAAAAGTGTGAAAACAACGTTTTAGTTTTCGAAAAAAGTACAGTTTGTCATAAATAATCCCAATGATGAATAGCTTATTTTTTTCACTACTTGCGTGGAAGAAAAATTGACAATAACAAAAAAGGATGAAAATTCTTCATAGAACTCGTTCCCATGATAGCGTGGAATTTAAAAACGCGAGGAGACGTGCGTGGAAAACGTGAGAATGCGTCGCTCACTTCTGATGTTCGTCCTGCTGTCCGCGACCGTTTCGGAGGCGATTGCAGGTCCCTCCAGGGAGCTTCGCGAACGTCGTGACAACAAGTACGGCGACGAACTTGTCACTCCCGCTTCCAACGGCCGTCCTTCTCCAGCTCTTCGACTTCAGGCCGAGGTTTTTTATTACGTTGATGAAGACTTCATCCACGTTGAATTCATTTCCTGCAACTACAAAAAATAGAAAATTTATGTTTATTTTATGCTTTTTTTTTGAGTAACCGAGGTAATCAAAAAAAAATTAGGAATTTCATTTTACTTTTGATTATGGCTCCTTGGAATGGTCTCTTGGAAAGGGCAAAACAATCGTATCAGATCAAAAACTTGGAAGTTTCGATCTGCAAAATTTTTTAGAGCCAAAATATAAAACTTTGAAGACTTCAAATTTGAAGTTGCTAACATTATTGCTGTATCGATTAAGGCAGAAATCGTTCGAAATTATTTGCTTAGTTGACTCTCTGGTAACCTGAGTAGAGTGTATGAACTTATCAACTCTGATTCTGTTATTAAGAGAAGTTACTGGAACGCGAAATTTCAGTTTTCGCCCTGGAATTTTGTTAGTCGGTCCACTGTAAAGATGACGTAAAGAAAATCGCCTTGAATTCGGCGCCTGTTATTATCAGTTTTCTTATTTTCGAATCAACAATTGGTCGTCGCTGTGGTGAACGGCCCTGTCTTGAAGTTTTCATCGGAAAAATTTTGTCTGGGAGAATCCAAAACGTTTTGACCTTTTGAAAAACGATTTTAATTGTTTTTTTCCACTTTCAGATTAAAATCTCTAAAGAAGTTTTTATTTCAGTCTTGTATAGTCCGTGTGCCACGACTTGGAATTTCACCGAACGACATTCCGCTGTTCCGCTGCGTCGCGAAGCGTCTTTGCGAGCCTCGGTCTCGCTTTGAATTGGTTCCCATTTCTGATAGATGGACTGTTCCCCTAGGAACACGTGGTGGTCGAGTTCTCAAATCAGATAGAAAATTCAAGGCGCGCAAAGGCACGCAGCGGAACAGCGGAATGTCGTTCGGTGAAATTCCAATTCATGGTACACAGACTATAGAACGTATGAGAAATGAAACATTTAAAAAAATTTCAATAAAATGGGAAAAAAATAAACAGAACTTAACTATTATTTCTCAGAAGGGAAATAAACAGAACTTAACTATTATTTCTCAGAATTGTTTTCAAGAAAGGGAAAAAGTCTGACCCAGCCAACTATAGACCTATTTCGCTAACCCATCCTTTGGCAAGAGTTCTGGAAAAAATACTATCGAACCACTTTAAAATGACCTTTCGCTATTCCTTTTCTGATAAACAATCCGGATTTCTCAACAATCGATCCTGCAAACTTGCCCTACTCGACTGTGTTTCCAATTGGAAAGCACTGCTCAAGGAACGTAGATTTATTGACGTTATTTATTTTGATTTCCGAAAAGCGTTCGATAATGTCCCTCATAACCTTTTGTTTGACAAGCTTAGAGCTTTTGGGCTCAACTCTCAACTAGTTGGTTGGTTCGAAAATTTTCTTTCCGAACGTCAATCTTGGGTTTTATTGGATGGACACGTTTCTTTCGACAGTTTTAGTATCAAATCTGGTGTACTCCAGGGGACTGTTACGGGGCCTCTCTTGTTTTTAATCTTCATAAATGATCTAGCTGCAAATTTCAGTGATGACGTCTCTAGTTATCTATTCGCTGATGATCTTAAAATTTTCTCCTCTGACCCAATTGCTCTTCAAAATGCAATCAACCAACTTGCTATGTGGTCCGAAACATGGGGACTCCCATTAGCTGAAAACAAAACTGTAGCTCTATCTAGGCAGATCAAATCCTAGGACAGTTTATACAATTAAAGGCACTTTTATTAGTTCTTCCGAAGTTGTCAGAGATCTTGGAGTCATGGTGGACAGTTCCCTACTTTTCAAATCTCACATTTCAAAAGCAGTTAACACCTCTTTGCTCAAAAGTAAACAAATTCTGAAAAGCTTTCGTTGTCTCACAATTCAACAGTATAATATGGTTTTCAACCTATTCGTGAAGCCTCATCTCGACTACTGCAGTGACGTTTTCTATCCCGCAATAAATTCCGAACAGGCATATCTACTCGAAAAAAACCTTATAGGTATTTCACTAGAGAAATTTTTCATGCGCAGAAACTTAAGATTCAATTCATATTCTGAAAGATTGCTCAAGCTCGAAACTAATGCTTTGTACAGAAGGAGACTCAATCTTGCACTCTGCACACTTCACAAAATTGTCCTCAAGATAGATCATTTTCCAAGCGCTCACAGGTTTTTCAGAATCTCTCATTCGGGTCGACATCCTCTGCGGTTAATTCAGGCTGGTCCTTTATGCGATTCTTTCTTTTCAAAACTGATCCCAATCTGGAACAAAATCTGCTCTAAATTCAACGTCTCTGTTCCTCCTAAAATTTTCAAATCTAATCTGGACAACATCCCCGACAATGAGTTATTCATCAGCATCCCTAGACGGCTACTATGATCTCAAAAATCTCAATATGCATATACGTGTATTTTATCAACTGTGATATCTATTGTATTCCCTATCCGGTGAAGTCACTCGTGAGGGTGACCTAAAACCGGTTCTTAACTTATTTATTCTTTTCACTTTGTGGATGAGTAAATTATTATTATTAAGGGAATTACGAACACAATAGTACTTGTCTTATGAAGACTTACTTTCTATGAAAATTCAAGATTCCGTTTTTTTATTTCTTTTTACAGTCACCTTTTGAGGTTCAAAAAAAAACCAACTTTTTTTTTTCAAAAAAGTATTTAAGGTGCCGATCGTGACGATTGCCCCACAAGGAGGTGGAGCTCAAGTCAACGTCGCGACAAGCGGATACCAGAAATGAACCACATCAATTACCTGTACATGCAAGCGTCTTCCATAGAAAATTCATGAGTCTCATCATTCGCGATATAAACTTCCTTCCTGACTTCTGGAAGACTTCTCTATTTTACGCATTGACAACCCAAGAATTCGCAAATGTTCAGTCAATATTATCGGCTGACAATTTTTCCAGTGACTGATTCATCTTCCCAAACCTTGTGGAAAAAGTCGCGACGATTGTCCGGTTATGGCTCTGTTGTCCTGAACGCCCAGAAAAGCAGAGCAACTTTTTAGCGCGAGGCGGTCCACTTGTGGAACACCGGCCAACGCAAACAAAGGTGTTATTGTCCAGTTGGAAGCTCCTGGGAAGGCCACAACAGCAGTCATGTCGCGGCTTCAGCCTGTCGTGTTCGTTCTCCTTGTCCTCTGCTGCCAAGTCGTTTTCTCCAAAAACGCCAAAGAAGGTTATTTGTTTGAGCTTTGAAAACTTGTCATCCTCGCAAGCTAGCAGGCTGAGGATTCCTTCCTTGTCGTTTCTTTTTTATTCCCCTTTCTGCAACGAATAGATTATAGCAAAGAGTGCAGGGAAAATGAAAAATAGGAGAGCACCTCAAAATGCGAAACTTCCAGTGGAAACTATTGGTCCTTGCGTCAACGGACTCTGCCCGACGTCTTATTCTTGCAGTCACAACGACAAATGTATGCGGGAAATGCGTGAGTTTATATTTCTTGATTTTCTCTGATCTCCAAGCGTCCAATAAGTTTTGAACTTGCTAGAAAACAATACAATTTATTGATCTTGTCCACTTCAAATTTCATCCCTTTTGATGTTTTCAAGTTGCGTGGGAAAGAAAAGTGTAATCCTTTCTCGAAGGTCTTGCTCTTTAATTCTGCCGAACTCATCGGCACAGTACCAAAAAAGAGAAGGTTCCGGTTTCAGCGAGAGCTCGCGTCGGATCCATGGCCATCGGTCCCTGTGTCAACGAGCAATGTCCGGTCGGCCACACTTGCAAGCGAAGCGACTATCAATGCTACCCTACCGCTTAACTTATTAGCTTCTGACTATTTGTGTAATTAAATTATTTATTTTTCGTTTTGAAATAAATCTCAAACTATTTACGTAATTTTGAATCGAAAAATTTATAAAAAGGGAGAAAATTCATATTATACATAAATTTTTCAACAAAACTTTTTTTAAAAATGATATCCTGTTGCAACAGCGTTGATAAAAAACTGATGGTGAAACAATGCGTTTTCTAGTTTTTTCAACAAATTTTTTTCTTTGGATGGTAAGCACAGAAGTTTTGCATGAGCTGAACCACTGAGCACGGTTTTCCGGTCGTTTTAAATCTTTTTCTATGCTCTTTACTTCAGCATATTTTTGATCAGACTGCAAAAAACGTGTTCATTTTTCCTTTCGAAAAGACACCATTCATAAAAGTTTTTGGATAACTTTGACTCTGATTGTATTATAGAAACATCATAAATGAAATTTACTTCCAAAAAAAAAATTTTATATCCCGTGGATGGATGTGAAGTCCAAAAAGGTGGCTATGCAGTGACACGTCTGGACGCGCGTGTAGTCGCTGACAAGGGTCTCAGCATCCGGCTGAAAAAAATATTCGTCAATCTTAATAATAATAATCGTTTTATCAACTTCATAGAGTATGAAGGTGAGTAGCTGTATAAACCCAAGTCACAAGAGAAATATGCAGTAGAATAACCAGCAACGGGAGTTCAATCTAATGAGTAGACTCTGCCGTGTAGTCAGTTCTTCAGACTTTTATTGTTAGGTACATGATTCTCTTCTTAAAATTTTGTACATTTACTCTCTTTTTTCGAACTTTGGCAAAAAAAAATCAACCGTTTCGCAGACGTTATGCATCTAGCCATTTTGCCTGTGGTCATTTTTTAAGTGGTCAGGGTTAATTTGGGGTTTTTCTGGTGCATGGTGGTTTCCGAAAGTAAGAAGGAGCCTTACCCTTGACATAATTCCTTAGTGGCTCATTGAAGGGAGCTAAAGATGTTATAAGGAGTCCAACCTGGGAGAGTGACTGTTGGTAAGGAGATAGTTGGAAGAGTTGGAAGGGTAATGTCGCCAGTGGGAAGTGTAGGGAGCGTCACTCCAGGTAGGGTTATGGTAGGTAGGGAGACATCAGATATGGTCGGTACAGTGATGCCAGCAAGTGTTACTTGTGGGATGGGGACATTTTCAAGAGACTAACCAGGTATAGTTACTGTTGGCAAGGTAGGCGTCGGCGGAAGAGTCGGAAGAGGAATCGTCGGATCTCCGCAGAAGAACGTCCTGCTGACAGAGTTGAATCTCTTGATCCAGGTGCCGCAGCAAGAGGTCCGTGGGAAAGAGCAGACGCCGCTGCCGCAAGGAGCACTGTCAGAGAAGTATGAACCACTGCAAGACAGACTTCTAGAAGCCGAGACGGAGAAGCTACTTGCCTGCAGGTCGAGCCAGGCGGGTCACAGTATCGGAAGCCTCTCACTCTTCCACACCCGCCGCAAGTATCATTGCAGGAGAACCCGGCCAAGGGCATCCAGTCAGTCCATTGACCGGCAACGACCGGCACCTGGTCAAATGATTTTCGCTTCGTTTGTCTGTTTCCTTACAGCTTGAAGGACGCAAATGACGGCTCCATCAAACGACGTCGTTAGGAAAGATTGCGGCGAGCAAGGCGTCGCGCCGGAGCACGCGACGTTGCCGCAAGGCTCAACCACGAAAGGAGATCCACTAAAAAAAATTATTTTCGGTTTGGAGACATGATTTTCACTCTAAGACTTTTGAAAAATGCAGTAATTTTGTCCCATTTTTTTATTGGGAAGAAATAATATTTAAAAAAACAAATATTTTTGAAAGGAAATATTTTCAACTGAAGGTTCTCATTCTTTTTTTCATTCTTTTTTTCAGCCCAAATTAATTGATAAGATAACAAACATGCATGGACATCCATAGGGCAGACTTGCGCAAGTTCTAGTTTTAATTCGAGTTCCCAGCATCCCACACGTCGCCGAGCAAGTCGACCACTTCGACCACGGATTCCAAAGCCCGTTTCCAACTGAAGGAAGTAATAGTTTGAATCCAAAAACGCTTCTCGAACGTGGTTCGCAGGCAGTCGCAGGAATCGTTTCAAAGACAGGGTCCGGAATCGGAGTCAGAGAGACACATTCCAGAACTCCAGAAGCCGGATTCGGCGCCGGAACGAAACCATCGCAACATGTCTGTCCAGCGGCGCATGGAGCAGCGCCACATGGAACCGTTGAAGACGTCTCTCCGCTGAACAAATACAGATTCCTGGGTCATGAAGCGCGAACTGACGTGCAAGGGCAGCCATTGGGATCGCTCAGACAAGTTCTAGTCCGGGAGACAGTTCCGCAGGAGCCGCATGTTGCTGAGCAGGAGCCTGAAGACCTCCACTCGGACCAGATTCCTTTGGAAGCACATGTCGTGGTTTTGCACGTGGTTCGTGGAACTTCTGGCACGTCAGTCGCCATCTGGAAAGCTTAGCAATCAGAGGAGAAAGCTAGCCAAAATTTGAAGTTTTTTCTTATTGCTGTGAATTTGAATAAGAGAAAGAAGAAATTTTTGTTCTGTTTCTCCTAAAAATTTTAACAAAACCGTTTTTTTAAGTAAATTTCATTTCTTTTTTCACTGATCCTTCCGCTGTTTTGAACTGACACGATGATGATTTCTTTAAAATTATAACTCTCAAGTGAAAAACTCTTTTTTTTTTTGTCGAAAAGTGGAGAGCTACTCATATCTCCCTCACTTGGTCAAAATGAACTGAAATGAATTCTCAAAACCTTTTCCGAATAATTTGTTGATCGATGTAAAAAAAAAGTTGGACATCTAAAACTGTGTTAACTGACTGGCGGGCCACAAGCGAAGACCGAATTGTAGACGCCGAGCTGAAGTCCCGGACAGCAGGTGGTGTTCCGCGGGAACATGCACGGCGCAGTGTCGCAGTAGCCGACGGACGTCTTGGGACCTGTGCAAGGACACGCAGGCTCGGAGGCGCAGACACGGGTCTTCGTCAAGGTTCCGCAGCCGCCGCAGTTGTCGACGCATTTGGAACGGTCCAGCGTCCATTCCGCCCAAATACCATTCGTCGGACAACACGTCTGAGCGTCCACCTGCAAGTTTTGACATTAAGATAATTGGATTCTATTCGATTGGAGTTCAGATCCAAGAGACGATGAGCTTTTCAGACCTTCAGGGCTATAGCCAGGAGTAGGAGCATCAGCCGAATCATGGCGGCTGTGTTTGGGGTTGCGAATCCCAAAAGTGATGTAGAACAACGCCGAACTGCTCTTTTCTACCATATTCGGAGGCAGGGCGGAGTCGTAGCGCTTACGTGTGCTCAACTGTTTCAATATCCCAGTTGTTTTTTTTTTTCAACAGCATTCGATTTGCGATCTTTTTATGCGCGATGAAAAGTGTATTTATCTTCGAAAGGCCAGAGAAACAAAACTGAAAAAGTCAAAGATTTAACTTTTCTTTTTTTTAAAGTCAGACATTTGCCTAATCTGTTCCTTTCTCCACCTGGGAAGGTTACCGCGTGAACAAGGCTAAAAGCCAGATAACTGCTTGATCGAAGCCGAAGAGAAGAATTGACGAACCTGGGAAGGAAACGGAGATGCGTATCTCGGACAAAACGGACATTTGTCCCTTCGGATGGGCTTCGTGCGGTTCCAAAGCCCCTACGCTTTGTTCGCGGTTCTCTTTGGCCTACAGTTTCTGGTTCTACTCACAAGGCTCGTTTTCTTTCGACAGGTCAGAGATTACTGGTTAAGCCTCTCCAATTGAGGGTGAACGCGGAAACATTTTTGAAAACCTGGTTTTTTTTTCAGAGCACCGTCTCTTTTTAGAGCCGTTATGCTCTGTGGCTTTTTTGGTTGTTAGCTAGATAAACGAAACTTTGACGACTAAAATTGTTTATTTATATTATTATATTATAGCTTGATTTGCGCGATATCAAAACTATTGACAGTTCCAATATTTTCAACTGAAAAAAATCTTCTCCCAGTCCACAAAAAGATGAAAAATTATTTTAATGTTCAGAAATATGGAACAATTTTAAAAAACTATAGAACTGTTAACACGTTTTTTTTTTCCGAGAAGCAAACTATATTTTATTATTTATAGGAAACGTATAAAGATTTACAATAACTGCATGGAATCTTTCTGATTTCTTGCTTATTCGCGTTGATAGTTTTTTTTAACAAAAAGTTCATTCATGTTTTCCATGGCTTTGCAGAACTCGACAGACGTTCGAATCGCCAGACAGTGTCTTCATGACGCCTCTTTCCCTTACGACAATGAGGACGACTTTCATAAGAATGTATTTTATCGAGAGGATTCCGAAGTAAGAATTGTGACAGATCTGGCCGGACTTGCACCGGATCGCCTTCTTGTGTTCATTCAAGCGTTTTCGGAAGGACGTTTCCACGTTCGGCAGAGGAAAACACGCCGTGAATTGGCTAAATGGCAAAGTTACGGTGAGGAAGGCGTTCTATACCTGAGAAAGAATCTGAAACGAAGCAGAAGCTTCGAAAATTTATATAAGCAAAGTCGGAAGGATCGAAAAAGGCTCCATAAAAATGTTCCTTTTAGGATGAAAAATGCTCCTTTTTTGTGGCCAACGGCTCTTATGCACCCTTTTTGCTGCCTCTCCATCACAATTTCTTAAGCCTTGAAAATTCTAGAATAAATGGAAGATAAAGAGACTCTTTTCGCTTACTTTTTTGAGCCTCTCCCTTTTAGCAGTCCGCTATTCCAACTTTGCTTGAGATTAGGCGCAGACTTGTTCTGCGCCATTGTTTCACTTTCTTATTGGCTCGAATCTTCTTAATATTTCATTTTCATCCAATAATTGAATCTCAAAAACACAGGCTCCCGAGCACAAATGCAACATAATCTTCTTGCGCAACGACTCGGCCGTGGAGACAGAGCTCGACCTGAAGCGCCGCATGTCCAACTGCACTGTGTACTCTGTGAGCTCGGAACTGAGCTCAGAGGACTCTCGGAAACCTGGCAGCTCTATCGTCTCCTTTGTTTTCAACTTGGAGCTCTACCCACAGAGATGGAAACCTTTGGACGACGAACGTGGTAAGCGAAACTTTTTTAAGAAAGAATAATCGTACGTACGACTTTGTAAAAAAATATTTTGCTTCATTTCTCTCGAAGGAGCTGAAGCTTAACTGAAGTTTAGAAGGAGTAACGTATTTATAGCTCTAGGAAACATTTCAAAGAAGTTGAGAACTTCTCAACTTTCAGAAAAATTCTGCATTTATTTTAGTAAGAACACTGCTCTGCAGCTATAATAACGAAAGAAAAAGAAAATTCACGAGAATTTCGGCAGTCGATCGCCGACATCGCTGTTTAATAGGGTCAGACCAACCCTGTGGGCGTTTTCATAACGAACTATGAAAATATAAGATCAAAAACAAGAATGAAGCTATTCGCAAGTCTGCTCGGTTTATAGACATAAGAGAGTCGATGGACATCGTGAAGTTCATTTCTCTCGAAACCAAATTGAAGAGGATCGACGCCTTGAACGTCTTCACAAACGGCGCCGAACACATCAGGAATCTATTTTCAAAAAGCGCATTTGATACAGCCAAAATACGTGTTTGCCAGGTTTTCTCATTACTTTACATTCTTTCAAAAGGGTATTCTTCTAGCTAAACTTGATCTATCCTCGGCCTAGATCCAAGTCGACAAAACAAGCGTTCTATGACGTGTGGAAGCGAATTCTCTACGACAGGAGGTTTCAAAATAAATGTCCTTTTCTCATATCACTGTTAAGTTAAACTTCTCTACAACAGTATAATATATCAGATACTTCTTGACGAGCGTCCGGCGACTTCCCAATTCTGACGATCTCATGCTGTTCATACTCAACGTCAGTGATCCTTACTGTTGGGCCAAGTACATTTCGCTCAACATTCCATTCGACCCCGAAAGCGCATAGACTACATTCTCTGAGATCGATTTTAAGCGACGGGTCATTGTTTTTTTGAGTTTCCGATTAATAAACATGTTTATAGCTCTAGGCTTCCAGAAAAAACAACCTGAGCCGCACTCAAAAAATTGGAGATTAAGTAATAAAGCAGGAGGTCCCTAGTGAAATATGAGGTAACGAAAATTTGTCAATTTTACTTGTTTTTTGTTTGTCACGAATTCATTTAAATCTGTAAAACTACGCTTTTGATTTGCTGAATGCGACCTTCGACGTAGGTAACAACAAGAAATGGATGCGCCCTACATGAAAACCTATTTTCATCAATCTATGTTCGCCCGTCAGGGAAGACTAAACAGAAGAAAAAAATTTTTCTACAGAAATAGGAAAATCTCTGACAGAAATTAAAAAAACTTGAGACATGAACAAACAAAATTTGAGAAAAAAAGGTCGAAAAATGAGACTATAATTTGCCATATGGCCTGTTCAAACTTTCCCAATAATGCAAACATTTATTTTTAAACCATTTTTTTTTTCAACAATAAAACATGGAAAGGTCATGGAGGAACAAAAGCTTGATTGATAACGTTAATATGAAAACTGTGAAGGTAAACTAAAAACTCACTGAACCCGAAAACTTTTAAAAGAGAATGAACAAACGGAAAGCTTCAATTTGAGATGTTTATTAGAAAAAGTCGCTCTTATATTCAAATGGCCGTTACACCTGGAGACGAAGAAAACATGCATGAACCGGTGAGAAAAAGAAAAAGACCGGTTTTTCAGAAGTGCAGTTATAAATTATGACTTTCAAAAATTGCACAAAACCAACAATCCTAAATAAAACCTACAGTCTAGCGGAGAACTCAGGCCAAAGATTCGACGGCCTTGGTCGCCGCTTCGTCCAAACAACTGGCCGTGAGAATCGGGAGCCCCGAATCCTTCATTATTCTCTTGGCTTCGTCGACGTTGGTTCCTGAAGAATATGAGCACGGATTTGTCTCGGGAAGAGAGCCCGAAACCTTCAAGACGAACGACGAGCGGAACGTTGAGACCGATCTTTTTGATGGCGCCGACGACTCCGTTGGCGATCGTCGCACAGTTGACGATGCCGCCGAAGATGTTGACGAGCACGCATTTCACCTTGAACCCAATCACTCATTGAGCATTCGGAAATTCCTCCGCCCATCATCTATTTATACAAAACCTCACAGAACAGAACACTTCTGAAAAATTCGAAATACTTTTTTGAAAGCGACTTGCTCTAACGGGCGAACTGTTCTAAACTTTTCACTTCGTGAGAAATTAAGAAATCTTAAATTAATCTTTTTGGAAAAAAATTTCAATTCGTGGAAATTGGAATGAAAGCAGACTGAGAAAAAAATTGAGGCTTTGCCAAAATTACAAAGCAGAGGTTCTTATAAAAACATATCGCGACGAATTGAGATAATTAATATCTAGTTTCCGTAAAAATTTCTCTGCAAAATCTGCAAAATTTTTTTCTGAAAGTTCATTTCCTAACGAAAAATTCTCTAACTTTTTTCATTTGTGTTTTAATTCGAAGCTCAGTCCTAAATAATTGATAAGAAACGACTTTGACAGCGAAATAGGAAAAAAGTGTATTAAAAAAAAAATCTTAAAACTTCCATAAATGGCTGTTTCTCAAGAGCTCCCATGTGCCCCGAGAAAAGAATGAACCTTGGGGTCGGAGGTGATGATTCGGACGGCGTTGAAGACTGCGTCCTCAGTGACGGCGCCGCCGACGTCGAGGAAATTGGCGGGTTCGCCGCCATGCAACTTGATCAGATCCATGGTGGCCATCGCCAGGCCGGCCCCATTCACTGAACTTGCTCATAAGCCAGTCATTCACCGAAATATTCACCCAGACAGGCGATGTTGCCGTCCATTCCGATGTAGTTCAGGTGGAACTTGTGAGCTTCCACTTCCCGGGCATCCTGAAAACACTCGAACTGACCTTCTTCTGGGATCTATCAACTTTACTTGTTCGAAATTTGATTCTATATTACCTGCTCTTCAAAATTTTCCAGTGAGAAAACTTCCTTTTGTCGAAATGCCGCGCTGTCATCAAAGTTCATCTTGGCGTCGACACAAAAAACTGAAAAATGAAGAAAAAATAAGAAATGAGATATAAACTGTTTATTTCAGTTGTTTTGATTTTCAGCCGTAAAAATCAATCTGTAGAAAGAAGTGGGAGAATGGAACCAAAGTTATTTCCGGATGGAAAAAAAAACTGACCGCGTCCGTCTTTTGTCTCAACAAACGGATTGATCTCCACTTGCGTGGCATCGACATTAATGAACAATTTGTAGAGACGTTTAATTTCTTCGGCAGCCTGAAGGAAAGCGATTTGAAAAGTTGGAGATGCGTTATAGAAACTTTGTCAACAAGTGTTTCTCTGAAGTTCAAGTTTCTGGCGATCTTTTTTGCTTGTTCTTCTGACATTCCTTTCTCGATATCAATAGGTTCCTGCAAAGAAGAGAAGTAATAAATACGAAAGGACCTTTTTTTAGCGAAAAAAAGGAAAAAAATTTCTCCTTGAAATTTTTCAATAATTTAAAAAAAGGAATGTACATTTTCGAGCCCTCGAAAATAGGTAACTTGATTTCAGAAATAAGATAGGTTTCTGAACTGATATAAATTCACCGAGATCAATGAGAAAATTCCTAAACTCCGCTTTGAAAGCAAAAGAAACTTGGAACTCTCTTCATCGCCTTTTTTGCGCCCTTTTGAAAAAATAAAAGTTAGGAAAGCAATATTTGCGATCAGCTTGTTTACAAGCAGCCTGTGGCGTAGATATCCCTTACGAAATTCTCCGATTTTTATGTTTGAAAAATTATAAAAGTTTTGTGAAATGAATGGAAAAGTCGATTTGAAGTGAGTCATTTGAGTTAAAAAAAGAGGACAAAAAGACACAAGTAAAATAAATAAAAAAATTACACAGATTTTTTTGAAAAATTTATGAGAAAATGACCGAATGCTAATGCTGGAGCCTTTCAGTAAAGAGAACCTTGAAAATGAGGTCGGGAGTTTTCTCGGCGACTGCCTCGATTTCCATGCCACCCGCGGGAGAAGCCACGACGACAGGGCCATTCGATTCGCGGTCCATCAAGACGGCCAAATAAGTCTCCCGAGCGATCGCCACGCCTTCCGCAATCATCACCTTAAAAAATATTTTGATCAAATTCGTACTTTTTTGAGCAAATCCTTTAGGAAAAAATACCTACTTTGTCGACACGAACTCCTTCTTCCGTGGTTTGTTTAGTGACCAGACGCTTTCCAATCATATCATCAATCGCTTGAAGTGCTTTGTCCTTTCTGAAATCCGGAAATACATCCTTCTTCAAGAATAGAATATACTCCATTGTGATGTAAACTCCTCCGAAGCCTTTTTTTCCGCCCTTGAAGTGACCTTTTCCTCGACCACCAGCAAGAATTTGAGCTTTCACCACATATTCGTGATCTCCTATAACGCGCGAAGCTTAAGATATTTCATCAGTGAAAAATACCGAAAGACTGCCATTTTTGTTCTGCCTCTTTCCGATTCGAAGCGACAACGAAATTCTGAACACTGCATCCGTGCTTCGACAGCAACTCTTTGCTTTGAAACTCTTGTAAATTCAAATTGCGAGACTGAGTTTTCTGAAAAAGAAGATGATGAGAATAAAAATATCGAAAGAGGCCCTGAAATTTTTTGAAAAGGTAGTTTTCATTCTAGAAGGCAGAAAACATACCAAACTCTGTTTTCCTATCGACGAAAGCCTACCAGCAGCCCGGAACATTGTTCTCAAACCCTGAAGTACAGATATAAAATTTTATTCAAAGTCACAACCGGCAAAAATAAACGTGCGGCGAAAAAATCTTATCGAAGCGCGAGGAATTCGAGCTGAACAACTAAAAAGCGTGTTTTTGAATGAGCTCAGAACTCCAGAGTTGCAAAATATAAAATTTTTTCAATTTCTGCCAGGATGGTCGTAGATTCAGTTGTTTATGCCGTGAAGTGCAAAACACTTGCACGATTAACAATATGAGCTACGCGCAGAGATTTACGAGGACCATTTTAGAGCGGTAAGCCCATTTCCGATTGGCTTGATCCATGGAAAAGTAGGTCCTGACATGATAAAAAAAAAGACTTTTTAATGGCGAGCGCAGACAGTACCACACCTTTCACCATCCCGACCTAGCCTTAAAACGCTTGAAACAATTTTCGGGAGTATTTGAAAAGTTCCGAGCGAAGTTGATGTTTGATTGAATAAAAATTTCATTGACGCTATAATTTTTCAAGCAATTTTTGAACTCGGAAGATAAAAACTGAAAAAAGTAGAAAGTTGTTGATCCTTTTGCACGTGACAGACTGAGGGTCTAGCAAATACACCCAGACAAAACGTCGGAGTTCTTTTCCTTCCTTGCAAAAGCCGTCGGCTCTGACATTACAACGGTCTTTCGTTCGATTTATCTGACCAGCATGATATTGCAAGGCTTGTAGTCGTGGACTTTCTTTCCATATGGAGCAAGAACTGCCGTCTCTTTTCGAACTTTGTCGCTGTTCCATCGCTATTCAACTTTTCAAGGTTTTTTTTTTCAAAATTAATCAAATTTTAAAATAACTTCCTGTTTGGTTCTTTTGGCGCTGTCGAAAACTCCTTAATATATCTGATTCACGGTTAGCTTGGGACGCTAAGGGGCGTATTCTCTCTGCACTCTCCACGATCCAGGCATTATCTCGTGCATTATCGTGTCAGGACCCTTTTTCCGATGGCTCAAGCCAGCCGTGAATCAGCTATAATAGATTTAACTTTTTTTTTGGTCAGATTAATGTTCGCTGGAGACGTCTGACAGATGTCGCCTTTTCTCTGCGCGATATTATCGAGGAAATGCGGCTGTCGTTGAAAATAAGTTTGGTTGTCCGAGAAGCTCTGGCGCAAGCTCTCAAAGAGGTTAAGCGATGGGGTAAGAAAACTAGGTTCGATACAGCTGATTCACGGGTGGCTCGAGCCATCGAAAAAAGGGACCTCTTGTGATATTAGAAGAAACAGTACCTGGTTGATGAAGAGTGCAGTCAAGCCACGCCCTTTTGTGCCCAAGCTAACTCTGAATCAGCTGTTGAGGTAGTTGATTCTCCAATTTCAGATGGCAAGCATTCGGAAATGTTTTTGAACGACGCCAAGAAAAGAGCTATGAGCAAAAATGAACACCTTCGTACTTTCTACGAACATCTTGTGTGGAAAAGATACAAGTAAGAGGGGAAAAAACTGATATTTGACGATTCTTGAAGAATCGAGATTGATGACGTAGCGACGGCACGATATCTGATAAAAGTCGAGTGTCGCAACTGGCCACTGATGCAGTTCCAGTTCGCATGTCTGTATGCAGAAGTAGAAATGCTCAACGACGACTTCCGCTTCGACAAGTATCGCCGAGCAACCTTCAAGTTTTCTATTAACATGAGATAACTTTTGTTTTAAAAGTTATAGAAAACAGTTGTCTGATCACCCAGCTTATGATTTTTGGTTGACTCTCATGGAAAGCCGTCACGAACTTTTCTTCGAAACAGGTTTTTTTTTTTCTGCTTTCGTTAGAATTAAATTTTGAAGAACGACGTTTGCCCAACCAAAAGCTCACTCAATGTCTCATATTTGCCATCCGCAACGGCTTCATGCAGCTCATGGAGTTCATCTGGACACGAATCGGAGACCGCCATCGCGAGTCTGTCGGTGAGTCCGACCGAAAGAGACTACTCCGTCTGCATCTGCAGGCCTTCTCGAGCTGCGCGCGATGCTTTTCCGTGCAAGAGACGGACAAACGATGCGATTCTTGTGCGAGGAGCTTTGCAGGTTTTATTTTCCTTTTTTCGCCTTTTCATTGATTAATTGGAGCAACTTATTTTGGCTTCAGGATGAATCCAGTTGGGGTTTCTCGTATTGCCTGGACCGCATTTTTCGATACTTTCCATCGTATGCTCCACGTTTGGCTACTCTCTCGCTTTTTTTAATCACAATATGTTTTCAGGAAGAGAAAAGTGATGTGGTTGTACAAAATCAGTTCAAGAACAAGTTTGAGTTTCTTCTCCGGAACAGCTGTCCAACGTTGAAGAATCGGTTACTGAAAATGGAAAACTACAGGTTCACAAGATTCGGAGAACCTTGTTAAAATATGAGTTTAGATTAATATGTGACGCATTCCGGTACAACTTAACTGAAACATTTGCCATGATGCTCGAAGCGATGAGCCCAGAAGAAGTCGCTACGGCGAGGTCACCAAAATCCCCTGTTTTTCTTTTCATTTTTCAAATTTAAAATTGACAGATTCTTAGGAATTAATATTTTTATAAGATACAATTTTATCCTCTCCAGAGAAAATGATCTGCCAAATTATGGATTAAATGAATAGTTAATTGTCGGTTTACGGGATCGCGTTGGCTACGAATTGCTCTTAGAACATATTTTCCTTCGTCGGATTGTAGCAAGTTAGACTTTCCGGCGATCAGTTTTTTCACCATAACAAAAAAAAAATTAATCAGGGAAATTCCATTACAGCCGGTATGAAGTTTCCCAAAACATGATGGAAAAAAATAATTTTTAGATTAGAGCAAATTTTTCACGGATTTTTCTAGAGTAAAACTGATTTTTTTATTTTTCAGAGAATATGTAGACCGGATATTTGACCGACGAAAGACCCGACAAGGCGAACGACTTCGACGCGCGATGATGCGTCGGCAATGTACATTTTCCTGAATAGATTCATACCGAAACCGGGTATTTTGCTTCTTTTCTTTTCTTTTTTTTTCCACGAAATCCCAAATATTTTCGGACATGTTTCTGAAGCGCCTCTAACGTTTCCATGTTGTAATACACATTTCCCGTAAATAAACCTTTGATGACTTCGATTCGTTTCTAAAAAGCGTCCAGTCAGAAAGGAACGACAACTTCTCTTTTCGGATCTCTTCCCACAGAAACACGTTCGGTTTCCATAATCTCCGCCCAAAGTAGTTTGAGGTTGGTCGTGCCACAATCTCTTCATTCAACTTTCTTTTTCCTTTTCGTTTCTACTCAACTACACCGAAAAACTTGTTCTTTTTGTCGGTTTCTTATTGATCCCTAAACTTTGAGGTCGGCAAAAGCCGTGCCAGATCAAAAAACTGATGGGCAGACCATATTTCTTGTTCTTATTTGACTCACATGTTCCGTTCTTATTGTAGTCATGTCCGGAATCTCGATTCCTGTAGTGGAAGCTCAATTCTCGAGATCGCGGACAGCGTTTTGCACGGGAAAGTGCATTTGTTTGTTGTTCAAGTGAGCGAGAAGTTGGTTCTCGCTGTATTTGTTCCCCTACTAGTTTTTTTGATTTCTCTACAATAGGTCAATTGTCAATTTTCCTTTCGTTCTTTGACCCTTTTTTCCTGACCTGCACTGGAAAAATGAGCTGTTTGCCTGTGAACAATGGGAAAAAGAAGTAGAAGCTGAGAAAAACAGACCGACGGGTCTTGTTGACGGTTGTCTGCAAACACTTGTCGAACAAGAGCTCTTCTTCTCAATCTTCTTGTCTCTTTGGTATTTCCGAGTTTGAGTTTCCTACGAAAATATCGCCGGCGGCATTTGAACTTCCAAGGCCTTTGTTTCGATCCAACGAAAGAGAAATTCTGTCTAAGTGCAACGATTTTTTTCTGATTTTGCAAGTTATTCAGACTCATACTTCTCCCATCAATAATCTATTTCTTTTCGGATTTTCCGTCTGCCATCGGTTTATTCCATATGTTTTTCGCACAAAGCAATATAATCAGTTCTTGCGGCTATGTGTAATTCGCAAAGTGCAGCCTGAATTACTCAAATTTTTCAGAGAAATCATTTCATATTTTTTCTTCTCTTCTCTTTTCCCCTTCTTTTTTTCCATCAAATATATTTGAATTAATGTTTTTCGTGTCAGTTCTAAGGGATCGAAAGTCATTTTATCACGTTCAAAATGTAAGTTCTTGGTTGAACTTTTGTGGCCTTCGCAAAAATGATTTTTAAATCGAGAGCTGAGAGACTAAGTGATGGTTATTCAAAAAAAAAAATTTGAAAAAAGTTGTTTCCCGGCTTTTTCCACGTTTTCCAGCTGTCTCACGCCTTGAAAAAGTCGCTGACAACCTCGGGTGAACGTCTTGTTTAATTACTTGCTTTTTGACCTCCTCTCGGCGCGGAGAACAACCGGAGCAAACTTGACTCCAGATGAAAAAAAGAGCAGAACCAGCCGATCGATAAATACTATCTTTTGTGTTGACGTGTATCTTTGTGATCAAACATGCCTTTGTCGTCGAGTTTGCATGCAGCCCGAAAAATTACTCTTGGAGGAGACATTTTTTATACGTTCATAACTTCTTTTTTTCATTTTTCTTGTTGGAATAAAAAGGTAATTTAAGGATAAAATGATAGAAAGAAAACGAGTGCCCCTGTATTAAACCCGTATAAGCACAGCTGGTAGCACTTTTGGCAATTCTTCGCCCAGTTGAGACCCCGCTTCAGCACGGCTGGGTTACATATTTTTCTTACACCCGTTTTTCCCCCGTTTTAGCCCAGCTGAGACTCAAATGGGCTCAAAAACGCGGGTTTAATACGGGTACACCCGTTGAGGCACCTAGCCACCATGCGAGCTCGTTATTTGTTGTATTTTTTGCAGTTCGGTAGAGCAAAGGTGCAAAAAAAGCTGTTTTTACGGTACCTTTTTTTCTGCTATTCTTTTAAAACGTGACTCGCACTACGCTCTGAAAAAGCGTTGATTTCCGATGCTTCAGTAGGTCTTTTTCAGAATAATTCTCATAGAACTCGAGCTGAGCAAACTATGAATAGAGCTGCTTGGAAGTTCAGATCCAAGCACTTCGCGCCACCCCCGCTAGTCTCAGTTCGTTCATAATCTCATCGGAAATGCATTGTCGCCTTCGATTCCACTTGTGCGCCTTGTTTTCGCCGTTTTGGAATTTGGAGACGTCCCGATTCTCCATATGCTGACGTCCGCGAGGGCAATTTTCCACTAGTTTCACCTCTTTCGCCGCCTTTTCTCCTTGTTGTCTTCTCTCGAGAAAACATATTTCCTTTTTCCTTGCTTTACCCTAGACGTAGTCTATAATTAGGCGCCAGCAAGCCTTAATTGGACGTTTGTCTGCGTCATAGCTCTCTCAGCGGTCATCTAATTACAATTTAATCGAAAGTGTACAATTTTTAATAGTCTTCCATTTTTTTTGGGAGGGTTTTGACGTTCCCATCGTCATCAAAATGCAATTACACAAAGCTCTCAGCCACTTTTTTCGTTTCTTCGAAATTTTTGATTTTTTTTTTGATTTGCTCCATTTTTTCTCTACACACAAGGCGCCATTCGACGCCGCGGGACTCGAAATTCGATCACATTTGCCGCCTGTTTTCCCTTTCATCTCTTATTTTCGCCTCAAACCAACACATTCTCGGCCCTTTTACGGATGGATTCGCTCAATCATACTTAGTTCACGTTACCCCACTTGACAGCCGCTTCAAAATGGCTTAAGCCTCTTTTTTCTCACTAACTTTTTTTTTTGGTATGATAAGGGATTCTCAAGGAAAAACCCTATTGTTTTGTGGAGACCTTTTTTTCTGAAAATTTTTTTGAGGCCTAGGTGAGGATTTCTCATAGCTAGCTAGCTGCTAGCTGCAAACATTTTTCGTAAACAATGCTAACTTTGGCAGAAGATGAAAATTTTTCAAAAATGGGAATCCGAATGAAAAGTGACTATAAAGTTGCTTCATTAAACTTTCAAAAATTATCTGCGCAATTTTTTCATCACTCTGAAATGTCAAAGGGAGTCACCATAGATATACGCCTTTCAAATTCATTAAAAGATTAAACTCGGATTTTTGAAACCAAAGAACTATGAGTCATGGAAAGATTCATTGGCGTTTAACAAATTGAAAGAAAAAAACAATTAGGAACATATAGTTAGAACTTTTCGAAACAAGGACATGGTATATATTTCGAAATATTTTTGAAAGTTTCGGTTCTGTTCAAATAAGTCGAATAATCCCTACTCTCTGCTTCACTCGGCCTTTTTCTCAAAAAAATTCATCTTCGAGCAACTTTCGATGGTGCTCCTGCAAACTGAAATTGGTTTAATTGCAGCCGAACGTTTTGGAAATGGGTCCGACGAAGTACCTCCGACGAGGATTAGCCCAGATGACGTGCGTCGTTCTTTTGGCGTGCTCGGCGGCGGCGGATTACTGCGGAGCGAATAAGGTGCCCTACGGACTCGAGGTGCACAGAGACGGGAGACTGAATCTTCTCTGCTCGAGGCCCAACTGCCACGAGAAGAAGTACGCGGTGCGTTGTCCCTCCGCGATGCAGGAAAACTCATTTTTGTTCAATTAGAGACAAAAACTGTATGCTGACTGTAAAATCGGTTGAAATGTTTCCTTGGACAGCAGACAGTCAGAAATTGAAAAAGCTTTATTTGGAAAAAAAAATTGAGGGTCGCGTTGTCCCTTTTTGCTCTGAAAAATCGAGATGTAGTCTGGTCAGTTCGTAAATGCATACTGAGACGCTTGAATTAACAGCATAAATTTCTTGGCGGATAAAAAGCAATTCTTCTGGGAACCGCTCCTTCTCATCAAGTTTATGAAGTTAGTTAATTAATTTCCAAGTATTCCAGAAAAATTTTTCAACCGATTATAATGCAAAAATACTTGCAAAACGTATTCAAGACTTTTTAAAAGATATAATTTTTGTAGGAGTGTCCGGAAAGAGAGACGACGTCGCGATGTCTGAGCAACTCTTCTTGGGTCGGCGGCCTCACTCAACATACCGATGGAGGGTCCGTTTCTGTTATTTTCCTTTCCTGAATGTTTTTATTCTCTCATTCAGAATTCTTCTTCGATGCTGTGAGTACGATCTTCTGCCTAAATATGGGAAATTACAATACTCTGAGGTTTGAAGTTTTTGCTAATCGATCTTGTTGAAATCCTCGATCAAAAATCATTTTTCAGGTTTTTTTTTCATGATGCAAAAAAATACTTTATTTAAAGCATTTTGCTGACATTGGGAACTCAGTTGAGTAATTTAGTTTTTTTTTTGATGGCTGGAGGAAACTTTTGATGAAGCTTTACAGGAAAAACAAAGTTTGTGAAAGAAAAAACACCACGAATTGTTTTTTTCCCATTGATGAAATAAAACTTGTGAAATTTTAGCTGAAAATCCGGAAGGGAGAGTTCTTCGAGGGCGAAGAGAAACTCGCAAAAAACAACGAAGACGTTATCGCCTTCGACATCATCACTGACATAGAACAGAAGAGAGATCTGAAAGGGTTCGTAGATGAATGAATGAAGGGAAAATTATCTGGAAAAGAACCCTGCAGGGTCTACTATTCGTTGACGGTGACGCGTTATGAGTGCGGCAAGATCCCCGATTCGCCGCCTCTTTGGTACAAGACGAGGCAGTGGCCTTACTGGCGATGACACAAGATTTGCCGTGAGTTCATTTTTCAGAGCTCCTGACTGATTCTCATGGGTTCAGATGCCATAGTACGGGTTCTTCAGTGATTATTTTCGGGTTCCGACTTCTCCACATCTCTCTACCTTTTTTCTGCTGGGCTCTCTTGTGAATTTATTTGGGTTGATTCGATTCCACGGTCTTCAAACTATCACGGGCTGATTTTTGACTCTTTCAATACATTTTTCCTCACTTGATTTGCACTTAAAAAAAGGTCATCACCAACTTTTGCGGAGAACTTTGCTGCGAACATGAAGTCCTGTCGTAACAGAGGCCTACGCAAAAGCAGGGACAAGCAAAAACACACAGAAATGAAAAAGGGAAACTCGTGACGAACGGAGAAGTATCACGAGAAATAATTTCCTAATTGAAAGGATTAAAAAAGATAGCATGAGAAGGGTTTCTCTAAATTTTCACGTGGCCACGCTCACATGATAAGTAATTTTACTCTTATATTTAGAATTTTTTTGAAATTATCCCAAACAATACTTGACTCTTTCTTAATATGAAAAATCAAGACAAAAAATCTCAAGACCTTTGCCGACAACAAATAGTCAAGGGTATCTAACTTTGGAGCAATTTGAAAAGACTTCATATCGGAGATAAAAGCGCGATTAGTTTAAAGCAGTTTCGGACAAAGAAAAGTTTTTCCAAAACGTATATTTTCAACGAACCATATTCGGAAACATGACCACACGCATTTTTCATCCATGAATCGAGAATCCACATCAAAATCAGAAATGGAAACTTTTCAAAAATTAGATACTATCTAATCGGGCTGTGTCTGCATATACATAAAATAATGTTTTCATAAGATCTTGAGTCCGAAAGGTGTTTTCTAAGCTAATTTTTACTCACTAAAAAGGAGGTTCATCGAGGGAAACGTTTCTTTCAAGCATGATCTTCGGTGAAAGACAAATGACGAACCCGAGGAAGTCAAGGGGATGAAGAAGGGATCCGGAAGGGACGAGCGGCCAGCCAGGAGGTCAGAGGTGCGAATGGCTGCGTGTTTGCTCGTCTATTACAGGCGTCCATATCGGGACCCATTGAAATTGTTTGAAAACGAGATCAACCAAGAACACAAACACGACACCACGAAACACTCTTTGAGTCTGAAAGTTGCGCCGTAAATGGATTTTTTGTGCAGGTGGATTAGGAAGTTCTTTCCTCGTTGAACTTGACAGTTCAAACAACGAAAATTTCAGTCACAACATTATTACAATTTCCCAAATCAAGGTGTCGCTGAAATATCCGCCAGTCACTTTTAGCATAAAAGGTCATTGGACTTTGTTCTTGGTGGTTCCACAAACTTTTGCAGAAACACCCCATGTACTTGATCAAATTTCCGAAACTTTAAACTTTAACGATTTCTCTTTTTTTTTCGACAAGCAAGGAATTTCGAATGCCTCAACCCCCCTACGATTTCTGACTTTATTTTGTATATATAAAGAAGCATCTGAGCCAAATTTCATTAATTTGCCAAGAAAAAAAGCTGAAATTAGCGCCTTTTTGAAGATATTTCCCCAACTTTTTGCATCAGCTCGCAAAGACAATATATTCAAATTTTTATCAAAATAAATGGATATGAGACAATGAAAAGATGAAAGAACCCGTTTTAGAGATAAAATACGCTGTTATTCGCGATATGCCATAACCCGCAGGGGCATAGGACCTGGTTGGTTGAATTTTCGGCAGACTTAACATTGCAAATGTCTTGACTGGATTTTCATTAATATTGTGGAAGTGTCAAACTACGCTGAAAAAAGAAGAACTTTTGCAAAAGAACTCTTGTCAAATCTAGAGGAAGGAGCTCATGGAACCCGTAATGCTACAAATTATTATTGGTTTTTAAGTATCACATGAAGCAACGGGATGAAATACCAATTGGTTGCTGATTCAAAATAGACCGCCTTCAAGAGGAAAACAGGAATTCAAGCGGCGACGGAGCTGACGAGAAGTTCGCCGGGCCGTGACCAATCGCAGCAGACGTAATGCCGAAGCAGAGTCCGGTACTTGTCGGAGAAAAGCATGTACACGCAAATGTTGAACGAAGCGTTGATTATCACCTGCAAATAGACCCATCGAAAATCTCAATTCAAGTCTGTCAAAGTTGCGAGCTTCTCGTTTTTTTTTAACTTGCTTTCAGGACGAAAAAAAAAATCTCCCATTCATAACTAGAAAAATCTGGCAATAAAAATGCGAAAATTTCCAAAACGAAATGAAATAGACTCACGGCTGACTTGAGGTATCACTGAAAGTTAAGAGACGGGTTCTGACGACATAATAATACACAGTGTAAACTATGCAGAATATTATATTTTGTTCACGTCTCAAGTTTTTCAAGCTTTTTTGAGTTAGTCTTTTATTGAGAGAAGGTCTTCGATTTCTACTGATGTCACAATTCAGCAGCTTTTTCACAATTATTTTCCAAACTTGAGGACTGGAACTGACAAGAAGGTTGTTGAAGGTGACCAGCGACTGGTACATGGGACCTTCTTCTTCCACGTTCTCCATGATGTTGCAGACGAAGGCGAGAGTGTTGCAGGAGATGAAGAGGACGACGATTGAGACGAGCATTATCGACGTCTGTCGTTCTTTTCTCTCCGCCTTTTTCGAGTACTCTTCGTTTTCGGCTCCGCACTGAAACGTACTTTGTCAAATAAGACAAACAGTGTAGACAATTTAGTAGAACTCATTTCTAAAACCAGATCGTCAGGCTAAAAAGTCTTTTCGATTTTTTCAGTTCTTTTTCAAAGCCCAGGTCGTGTTGAACTTTATTTTAAAACCCTCCTTGAGCTACGACTCCAGGTTTAATCAGATTAAAAGAAGATGAAGAATAAAAAAAAGTTTGTTTTTTAAGAAGATTAAATATTTTGTTTTTTTTTAATTCTTAGAAGAGGTCTCATTCTTCAGGCTCTCACCTGGCTGACCATGTGCATCCGGCGACTTTTCCGGACTGCGGACAGGACCATCGAATTCAGCGCGATGAGCAAGGTAAACGGCACTACGTACATGACAATCGTGTAGGCCCAACCGAAAAAGATTTGCCTGAAAATTTTGAATCATTTTCTACACTTCCCAAGGATATCAACGTGAAAAATAAAAGAACAAACCTATAAAGACTCGACATTCGCAAAGATGTTGGTTGCAAGGAAGGCATGTCGAACTTGATGTTCTCGCGAAAGCAAACATTTGAGATGTAAACCTGGAAAAAAAGAAGTTCGAAAAAAGTGATGATGAGTTTATTGATGAGCTTAACCAAAAAGGTATTTGTAGCTTTGAGCAACCTAGTGAGATATTTCGAGTCAATAATAGAAAATTGACAGACCTCGAAAAAACGTGTGGTGTTGAAGATGACACTGAAGCCGATGAGGCACAAAATGAAAGTGGTGACTCGTTTTTTGGGGAGCCATTCGACGGATTTGTACGGATGACACACTCCGATGTAACGATGGACTGATACTCCCACAGTCATGAACACACTGTCAAAATGAATCTTGAATTACAGTCTTAGAAAGTCTCTATCGAGGGAAAAACTGACTGGGTGCCGAAAATAATATGACTCTTGATCCTAGCGGAATTTGTTTTCATTATTGATCAGCAGTGATGATGGCAAAATAAGGAAATTTTCAGGCCAGAAAGTTTTTTTTTATGCTTCAACTTTCAGAAATAACTCAGAAGCTCATGTTTTTATTTAAAGTTTTCTCATGATTAGCAACGAGTCTTTTTAGAAGGTTCAAAGTTTAACCCCCAGCGTTCGATTGAATAAAGAGACCAAATCCGTTTCAGAAAAAAAAACGGCAAAAGTCTATATAGTTTTTTTAAAAAAACTTGAAAAGAAAAAAACTGTTTTTTATATTTTGAAATCTCAATTCAAAACTTTGATTGATGCTTTTTGGAATGCAAACCTGTCATCAATCATCATTTCAGAACAGCCTGATGAATTTCAAAGAGTTCCGAAATTTGAAATTTACCGGAAACTTTTCCAAAGGTTGCTTAGAGCTAACATTATGACACAGAAGCCTATGCTGAATGATAGAAATGTCGAAGTACGCGCCTTTAAAGGTGTTTGTCAAAAGAGAAAAATCAAGTTTACCCTTTATGAATGTTAGAAGTATAAATAATGCAAACTTTCGAAAATAAACTTGACACACCTGCAAGTTTGAGCCGTCATCATGAGCCCATACATGTATGGCGTCACCGAGTAGCTGAAATCGGAATATTCTTTTGAAAAACCAAGGTTAACATCAATTATCAATGTTTATTGCACAGAAACATCAACACAAACATGATAACTAAACACATCCAAACTGAAAAAAGGCAAAGGTTGAGCTAGAAATAAAAAAAAAAACTCGATTTCTGCAGTTAAATAAATTATCTCGCTTTTGACCACCATTTTCGAATAAAATTACTGATTAGTGCATGAGAAACAAAGAAAGGCATAATTTGACACGTAAAAAAAATAGTGAGCTGCGAAAATGATAATAGAAACTGAGCTGCACAAAAAAACAACTACAGCTAGCGGCTGAGGCAACAAAACTGTACAAAAATCAGCAAAACCATTAGAATAAAGCTTTTTTTTTAAAAAGTACTTTTTTTACAAGTATTGAAAAAAGATTTCCTAATTAGCTTTATGGCGTTGAACAGTAAAGAATGTTTCAAAAAATTTTTTTGACGACTTCTCACTAGGAACGGACAGTAGCACTCAACTAAAAAATTATGGAAGAAAACCGAAGCGTAGACATTTTTGAGTACAGTTCATTGTTTTCTCTAACCGCCTTATAAAAACATCTAAATAAAAACTTCAAAAAAGCAGTTTGGGTTGACAAATAGACAAATTTAATCGGAAAAAAACTTTTTCTTTTGAATCGGAAATCAATTTGTTTTTGAAAGTTTTTTGTAAATGTCTGCACCTCAGTTTCCACCGACAAACTCAACCTCGTATTCAGACGACATGAAAAACGAACCTGATATAACTGGCTCGCCACCAAGAGAGCAGCTCGCCAAACCGTGGAAGCGCAAGGACAAAGAAGGCAGAGATGAGGATGAGGGTATCTGAGGCGGAGAGGACGGCCAGGTACCAGTTGATGCTGGAGGAGGACATGATCCGGTGGGTGAAGATTCGGACCGAGGTGAGGTTGGCGAGGACTCCGAAAGCGATGATCGGCACGGCGACGAGGCCTAGCAGCATCCGCTCCATGTACTCGTAGAACATGTATTCGGTGTGGCAGACACAGGAATTGTTGAGGGGAAGACAACCGGGCGCCTCCGAGCCCATGATGTTGAAGTTAGGAGTGGGGGACGGTGCCGTCATGTTTAGTATGAAGGCTGGAGTTCAGAAGAAGTTCAGAGCTTGGCACAGTTTGGGAACCGCTCTGCGTACTTCTCGTGGCGGAGGAAGCGCACCGCGACAAGGCGTCCTGAAAGAACTCAAATTTTCAAGCAGAAAACAAAAAGCATTTTCATGTAATCTCTACGACTCTCGAAAACATCCTGGCAAATAATTCAAACTGGTTGCTTGATTGGTTCAAAAAAAACTTCAAAGAGCAAAACGGTCCGAGGGTTTGACCAAAAGAACCTTTGGTAAGTTAGCAGAGAAGGAATGAAAGACACTGAAAACGCAAGTACAGATGCCCAAGAGTTTCAGCTGCAGTCGTTCTCAGAAGTTCAGAAAAAGAGCTGCGAAGCATAAGGAATTAAAAAACCGGCCTAAATAAGCAGACACCATGGCAACACTACTACGGCGTGTTCCAATCAGCTAACAATTTCGTTAAAAATTAATCAGTCTATTGTGAAAATGTGAATTAATTTTGTTGCATGAACCGAGTGGAAATTACTGATCATGCGTCTTGAAATCAAATCTACGATTTACAGGTGCAGAAAGATGATAATTAAAAGCTCAAATTCAAATTTTTTTTTAATATGGCGCAAAAAAAATTGTAAGGCAGAAAAAAAGCCTTCTACGAAAAGGCTGAGCTGGACAAAAAGAGTAGAAAAAGAGCAAACTGAGGCCATAAGCTGCGAAAAACTTATAGAGTTCGCAACCACCTGCGTCAAAAAGGGTAAGATAACATTTCCCGAAGTCAGTCCTAACAAGACAAACCAGCTTGCGAGCCGAATGAATTTATCTAGCTGCGCTCGAAAACCGAATTTATTCTTGACTGAAAACTATTCGAGTTTGAGATTAATTTGATTGAATAAAAAAAATGAACTCAAAACCCAAAAAAAATTGAGTTTTTTTTTAGAAATTATAGTAGAATATTTTAGTGGACGTGGAATTTATTATGAAGTGGGAACTAAAATTTCTATTCTTCCTCTACCGCCATACAATGACTTTGTACGATAATAGATTAATTGGACGTTGAAACAATTATCTAACTGTTTTGAATGATGTTAACTACGTTCCAATTGTTCAAAACTAAATTCTTACTCGAAATGGGTTTGACGATAATTTTCTGAGCATTGAAAATTAGATGTTTATGATTTTTTAAAATTCCTGAGATTCAATTGTTCAAACAGGCTGTAATGAAATGTACATTACTGAGATTTTCCAATTAGCGGATGAAAAACTCGTCTTGATATTCTCACTGAAATTTGTGAGGACCAACGAACCAAATTGTTCCTCGTTTTGAACCAAGTTTTTTTTTTTGATTGATAGTAGTTATCGCATTATTTCTAATGGAATGCCTACTTTCGCTTAAAAAACTTTTCATGACGTGAACTTCCGAAATGGCCTTCTAATTGCTAGAAATAGTTAGCTAAAGAATTTCATAGAAATTTACATTTGATTATAACGACAGCTAAAATCAGAAAAAAAGAAAAAAATCGATACTAATTATAAAAAAAGAATACCAGCTGGCGTTAGTTGCCGTGCGAAAAGGGTGTCGGAAAAATGAAAACAAAAAGAAAATATAATCTCCATAAATGTGCTCCAACGTGAAGTAAACGCAATAAACAACGGATGTTCCACAATAAAAATAAAAATTTGGGATTCAAATGCACTTGAAGTGAACCAAAGAGAGCAGATAGTGAAAAAAAAAATTAGATTAAAAATAATTTTCAGGAAAACATGATATTATCTCATTACTAACCCGAATTTCGCCATATTTTTTCTAACTAAAAAGTCCGAAATATGTTTTCTCCTCCTTTTTTTTCCTGATATACTCAAAAAAGATCTATGCTTGGAACTAGCAACCTTAACAATATTATATGAATTAACGAGAAGCATAAAATAAGAAGAACAAATCAAAATCGCCACAAACAACCGCGCTATAAAAAATTTGCGCAAGAGTGACTTCAAGAGGTGAGCGAAAAGAATGGAGCAAGAAAGGAGTCTCCAAGAAAAAGTCATAGTTTTTCGGCCGTCAAGATGATATCTATATGCATGGACAGCTCTGGGATTCCGACACCCGAGAAAAACCAGCGGACCCGAATGGACCTGCGAGGCGGAAATGAAAATAATCGAAAGCAACCGCCACAGGACTCACCGCCCACCAAAAGAATCCCTTCCAGAAATTCAAGAGGTTTCTGAATTGACTTTGCCGACGAATTTTCAGAAAAGAACCGTAAAACCTTTCGTAGAACGTATCAATGCAGAAAATAGTTAATAGCCTTTTTTTTAATAACCGACAGTTAATGCACCGAGCAAGAGATTTTTAAGAGGTCAATGGTTTTGAATTTGAAGGGACCTTCCGATGTCTTTCATTTTTCTTTTCTCCAAAAAACATCAGTGTACTTTCTAACCGAATTCCCATAAAAAGATTTTTTAATGCACTTAAGTTACCCTAATTAAAAAAAAGGAGCTGCTATTTTAACCCCTATGCTTCTCCGAACGTTAAAACATTTTCTGATGGGACATTCCAGTTTACAGAGTCTTCACAGCAGAATGTCATAATGAAATCGAGTTCAGAACTCGCAATGAGAAAAAAAATAATGAAAAAAAAAATCGTCTGCGCAAGCTTCGCAAACTATTTACTTGGTAAAAAATGCGTTTATGCATGCCACACGCCCATTAGGCTCGAGCGCATGTGCCAAATTAGAGATTGATGAAAACTTGAGCTTTAAATCCAGAAAATGTCAATTTTCTATGACAGAAACCTCTAAAGTTCAAATGGAGAAATTTTGAAAATGACCTAAAGTGATTTGAACAGGTGAAATAGTTGTATCAGAGTGAAATAAATATTCAAATGTTCAATAGTTTTTTTCAGAAAGGTTTCTTCATTTTTTTGGCGCGCTCTCCGCAAAAAAATATTTTTTTATATACTATTCAGCTAAATAATTCTTTTTCACGCATAATGCAGGATAAAAAAAGCTTTTCTTGCTTTTTATCAGAGTTGTAATAATGTCTCAAGATTTTTTTGCAATTTTTGAACCATCACTCTATTCAGAAAAAAAAACCTCTTTAGAAGTTACAAGCGTGATAATAGTAATGGTTGATTCAAACTAGAGAAAAAAACATTTATCGTGGTTAATAAAGTCGGCAAATGAGAAGAAAGAAGACACGCGACTAGGAGCCTGAAGGTCGGGAAAAAAGAGGCAAATGACTGAAAGAATCTTTTTCTTGCGAAGTAAACACCCACGAGGAAAACTGTTTTTCGGCGAACTTTCCATTTGAAAACTACTTTAAAAACATAGAAGCCCAATATTGAGCATCAATGAAATAGGTCTTAATTTTTCAGAAAATAAAAAAATGAAGGAAAAAGAAACCGGCGTTTGATCTTCCAACTTGAACTTCATCGTTTAAACGAAAAAATTCATTTTACAAAGCATTAATGAGAATCGACACAAAAAAGATGGACAAAGAACAAAGGTTTCGAAATGTTGCCAGAAGAATTTTTTCTGCAAAAGTTGAGGCAAGCTGTGAAGGACAAGAAGTCGCCGTGAGAGCAGCGAAGACGGAAGGAAAAGAGGAGGGCAAAACTGAAACAGAGGAAAAGATGAAGTCCACACAAGAACTTCCTTAGGAGAAAATAAGCAATTGGCTCGACGGCGCCATATTGTGCTGCGAGAAATTAATCGACCTCATGTCTTCGGACTTTCCCTGCACCTCTCATCATTTCTCCGGCGCCTGTTAATCACTTGGTTAATGGCCGGTGCCCATAGGCGATTCATCAACTCCCACAAAACCCGCCGGCTTCGATTCCACCGAGGAGGCAAGCAAGCAAAATAGCGTGTCGAGCAACGTTATAACACAAAAATTGCGACTGCGAAACCTAAGGTTACGAGGCAATCCGAGAATTAAAACGCCAAAAAAAAAAAGAATTGCGAACCTCGACAAAAGGCCGACCGAAAAATGAAGATGACAAAGCAATTCCTAGTTATTAAAAGCTTCTTGTAAGAATCCTTCATACATCAAGTTGACTTACGCCTGAAATTGTGACTTGAAGTTTACAGATAATTAAAATTTCTTAGACTTCACATTTTCGTAATAGGAAAAAACTGTTACGAGTTTCCGTTATGAAAAGAAAAAAGATCGAAGAATAGACAAGTTCGTCCTGAAGGAACGCGAAATTCCGTCGCAGCAGCTGCAATTGGGATGCTTCAAGCAGATACGAAAAACATCTCAAATGCGTCGCCCAGATTTGGTTTGACAAGCCCGAAAAACTCTCGAAATTTAACACTAAAATCTTGTTGGCCAGAATTTAGTTCGTAAACTTGCTCGTTCCATTTTTCTTTTTTTTTTTGCAGCCACTTTACACGCAAAAACTGGCTTTTATATCGAAACATGATGAGCTAATTTGAAATTTACATAAATTTAAATTTAGTTTGTTGAAGAAGAAATCGTGAAACAGAATGAACTCAAAATTTTCGTTTCAGAACGGCTCAGTTTTACTTTGACATAACAAGGGAAAATAAAATCAACTCAATCTAGGGAATTGAGAAAGAAGGTGGCCCGAGGACAAGAAAAAAAAAAGAATCGCAACTAACAAGTCAATCCCTTTCTTTAACTTTCATTATTTGGTTAATCAATAACTATTTTATATTGTAAATGAAATAAATAATATTATTTTTTTGTTTAGAATGATTTCAAATTTTCAAATTTCCGCGCTTCCAAGTCTGGTAATTTTTCGAATTGTAACTCCTAAAAAATAGCCCGCTTTTAAAGACGATTCATAACTCGATAAACATTATAATGAGTTTTAAAATAGAAGCGATGGAATAAAAATCTTTGAGAAAAAAAAACAAGATGAAAATGATGCGTTCCTACTCAAGACGGCATGAAGAAAAGAAAAAGAAACAGATATGCAACTCCCAAGTGAGTTAATTTCGAAGAAATCGTGGAAGGACCACAAGGACAAAAAAAACTAAACAACGTGACTGATGTCTCGATCTGTTTTGAAAGCAGCGAACCTTGGACAATCATTACAAAACCAAAAGCCTGCCAATGCATTTCCAAATCCCAAGCGGCCTATCTAACATTCTGTCTCGTGTTGTGAAACAAACTTTTCGAACATGAAAATAAATAACAATGTACACCCGAAGAAATTGCGTAGACATAGTTAAATGAGCTCAAAAATTTATGTAGCTTTACTTTGAAGATCAAACTGTTTCTGAGAAGCCGAAGAGACTTTCCACAAGGCGGAAACCAAAAATATTCATAGCCAAGCCTCCAGCACAAAAAAGACACACACGCTTTACTGAATGAATTCATAAAAAGTCCATAAATCGGGCACACGCTCTACTTCTAACCGCCGATAAAAGCAGCCATTGAATGGATGATGTTGGATAATTTAGAGGACTTTTTTGATTAAAAAAGTCGAAAACGAGGCAAGCGATCTTTACTGCGGTACAAAAAACACATTGACTACATGAATAGAAGCAGAAAATAAAAACTAAGCGTAGGTTAGAAGAAGGAAACGTCCGTCAACACATTTATCATTTAAAATCCACGCGTTTTCGATTGAAAACTCTAAGTATAAAGTTTTTTCTACAAAAGTTTAGGCAAAAATCAGGCTCTTCCTATGAAAAATCATCTAAATGATAGCTTTTTATTCCAGGTTCAGCTGTCACGCCCGAAAGCGCCAATGACCCATTCGAGGTTTCGCTCCGTCGCAATTCAAGATTTGATGGCCGGCCATTTCCTTGGGGAAAACCCTTGCATGGCTCCACTCCAAACCGCAACGCAAGTTCGTTTCAAAAAATGACAAAGCTACTTGAAGACCATGTACTTGATTTTTTGAGGAACGCCTACGGGTAACATTTTCGAAATGGTCTATTGAAGCTATGTACTTAAGTGAAATTAATATTTGAACGTATAATAGAAATATTCAAGGATATAACATTTTTGGACCAAAGAAGACCTCTGAAAATTGTTTTCGTCGTTCCTTTAGAAGCTGATAAGAACAGAAGAAACCTACATACAAATTTTGGTTAGTGCGAAATGGAAGTGAGAGTAACGAAAAAAAAATTTACAAACAAAAGAATTAAAAACGAGTCAAAAAAAAAGAAGGAAGCACGCCAGAATGATTTAACCCCACATAGCGGGTACCTTTTGAAAAAAAGAATAGACAGAAAAAAGAATGGAAGTTGACGTTTGATTGGCCTCTATAATTGCCTCGAGCCGTAAATAAAACCTTCAGTCGTTAATTATTCCGAAAGAAAAGAAAGTTCTCTTGCGTAAAAGGTGAGAAACTCAATGAGAGCTGATCCCAAAAGGGTTGAGATCCGTCAAACTCGTGAAATTAACTATAACTTTCATGTAGTTCCTGTCTTAATATATGATTGTAACCAGAAAAAAACGTATTGAAATGAACAGCTGAGGAGGTTTCACCAAAGCAAAAAAATATGGAGTAATCTTCACCAAGAACCGCGAAAGCCTTGAGGCACGTTCAGTAAATGAAAGCGCCGAAGAAGCAACATGACAATTGTTCAATCCAAGTCGTGGCAGCTGACCTGGTACGCTTGCCGCAAAACAAAAATCTGAAAAAAAGAACATTCGCGGGCATTTCCAATTGAAGCCTCTTTCGCAAAACTAGACCATTCACAGTACTTTCAAGATCCGACATCTATCTCGAAGCCAACATTCCGTTTTGATGTAGCCTCACGCTGAAATAAACTCTCAAGTCTGAGAAACATTCTGTACGGTCACTTATTTCAAAAAAGGCATATCAGACGTCATTTATAGCCAAAACTGTTGCAAAATATGCTCAATCGGACAATCTTCTGAGAAAATTTCAATGTTTCGGATGAAACATCAGACTTGAAAACAGAAGGGAGAAAACTCGTGTAAAACCACGAAATTTTTTATTTGTTTGAAGCAATGAGAAAGGCATTCAAAACAAAAAATAGACTGCGCCTCAGTTAACGATTGCCTCTGGACTTGTGCAACAGCTTTCGTAGTAGCCGAGCACCTTGGAAGCAAAAAATTTTTTTGAAGATCTTTTCTTCATCAATTGAAATGTCGACCGAGATTTTTTATTCTCGGTTTCTCATCGAAGTCGTTGAGATTCAAAAATTGGCGAGCAGGAGAATAGAACGGTCACGTCATCTCATCGTCGTTAAATTTAACAAGCTTTTCTCACGCTCACCTTCCTCGAAGACGAAATAAATGGAACAAGACCAGAAAAGAAATATGGAATTCTTCAAAATTTTTTCTTGCTCATCGAGAAAAAGACAGCTTCAGTTTTTTCTACGGTTCGGCCGCGAAGCAAACGCGCAAGGCGAGAAAACGCAACTTCTCATTCCGCCTGAGCAGCAGCAAACGTGAGCTTTTTTTCCATTTTTTGAAAATTTCGTTTGAAGATTCAATTTTTTTTTCATAAGAAAGGTCTGTTTTTCAAAATCGAATTAAATGTTCAAAGTTTTTTTCTATAAGTGGGAAAGTAAAAAAACTTAATAACTCCAGCAGGGCGGATTGACTAAAAAAATTATGATAAATACGGTAAAAACTTTCAACCTTCGAAAGGTAGTGTTGGCAAAAGTTTTTTTTTTTCTCAAAAGTTACTTCTGACTTCAATTTAATAAAGACTGAGGAGGGATTGGCGGCTTTTTATATTTCATTCGCTCCCGCTGAACTTATTGAGTTATTCACTTGCCCCTGTATGGAATGAATTCGAATTTTCAATGGTATTTTGAAATGTTGTGCACATAAATGACCGACTGATACATTCAAACTTGCAATTTGCTCAAAGCTTAACTCTTCGCTCGACAACCGCCAACGCTCCCCAAAAGTGTAAGATGAGAAAATAGATAGGACCAATGTAACACCTGAAGCCAACCAAGCTCAATGGGTAAAAAACTGGGAGACTGATTGCTTCGGCAAGAAAACAACAGGAGCGATTACATGTTCCAACCAATTTGTCAGTGATTCTCGACATAACAAATCACTTTGGCTCTTTTATCGCTGGGTACCTACTGCGAAAAGAAAGAAATGAGAAAAGCCTGAGCAAAATTCGAACACAATAAACTCATTTTTTTTTCTTTTTTTCGTATCAAATTTAATCGGAAAACCTTCTCCATGGATAGGAACAACAACCCAGCTTGAAAAACCTTTTCATTGAAAAGGATTCTTTTTTAGCTCGAAAGTATGTTTTGAAGTTATGCATACTTATTTAGGTGAAGTTTATCGCGAGTTGGTTATAAAATGAACCTTAAGAAACGGTCAAAAATATCAAATAGTAGACTTGTCCACTTGTTTTGACACAAGCTTCTTTCAGGGGTAACGAGCGTTTTTGCCTACGAGAAAAAAAAAACGTCAGAACGAAAACGAAGGAAAGGCACACGGACTAACATGAAGTGGACGCTCCAAAACAAGAAGAAAAACGAATTTTTTCACAGATAAAACAGCTATCTAATCTTTCTTCTTCTTTTTTTTGGGTATAGGTAAAACGAAAAGGCAAATTATACGACGTGAAGTGGTTACTTCCGAAAGACATTCTCAAATCAATCACAGTGAAGTGATTTCTTTTTTAAAACAACCTTCAACCGAGAAATTGGTCGCGAAAAAAAGCGAAATGCTTGAAGTACACAAAATAGAGAAATTTGTCTGGTGACGAGGTTTTTTCACACTTTTCGAGAGTTCTCGAGGATTTTGGTGCTTAAAAACGTTCTAATTTGATTTCGACATATGCTCTAACAGCAAGTACTTCCCAAGCATGCGGAAAGAGAGAAGAGGAAGTGCGAAAAGCACGAATTCGCGACTTTCACCTCTTATTTGTGAGGCGAAAAGTAATATTATCCTCGCCGCAAGCCATACACAAACTAAAAATGCTAATTTGTAAAAATATTGTAAGTTTATCGAGCGAAGAACTGCTTTCTCGAAGAAAAAAAACTTTTGAAACTCTGCAAAAAGCCCTAGGCTTTGGATGCTTTTTGACTTAGCTTATCATCAAAAGTCAGAAAAAGTTGACATGCTCCTTTTTATTTGAAGCTTGTTTTGAAAAAAAAAGTCGGAATTTTCTCATTGCCATTTTCAAAATCGAAGGTATTTTCTTCCAATGTGAGTATGCCCAATAATTTAGACAAAATTCCCAAAAAGAGTCCTTGACATTGGACGCTTTTCTCCCAGTTCTCCATGAAGCCCGTCGTATCAAGTGACTCTCCAGCTTCACTCTAGATTTCATCACGTTTTTTTCAAGTATATATTTTCTCATGACCCAATGAAATTACTATAAATTTTTTTCGAAAAAATGAGCGAAAAATAAGCGAAACTAGATATTTTCTTTTCTTTTACAAAGTGATTCAAAGATTCCTCTTCGACAAACTAGTGCCGATTGAAATATAGATCATCCTGAAGGTTTCAAAATAAGTTATTTGTTCGTTTGCACCACTGAAACTGCGGCTTCTAACAGAAATTTGGGGCCTTTTGTTGAATTTATTAGGATACCATGTGAACTCGGAGCGTCGGAAATGGTTTTTCTTCTTTAGTAATTGCCAATCATCTTAACTTCTCTGAGCTTCCAAAAAGAGGTTTTAATTTCCCGCGCAAATAAAACAATAATTTATGACCTTCATGGCTGTTTTTTTTTTCCAAGCAACATGAAAACTTACATTTTCTTTTAAAACATCTAATAAAAAACCTTTCATGAGCTTTTCACCTATTGTACCGCTGAACTTGCGTTATTTACAGAGTTCGTTAAAAGTAATCTGAAAATTTCATAATTCGCCAAAAAGAAGCTATAAATAACTAACTTTCCTAAAACTTTAGTACTCTTTCGAACCGCCTGTTGACCGCCCGCATTGATTATCTCCCCATCAAAAACTTTAGGATGATCATTTACTAGAACGTTTTCCAGATAAGCGAACTGACCGTTGTAGTAAAAGCCATTCATCCTGTTGAAGGCTACGGAGGCGTCCTGGAGGTCGCGGAACATGACGTAGAGAAATCCCGGCTCAGAGTCGATGGCCAAGTGCGCCCAACTGATAACTTGTCCGTTGTTCTCGACCAACCGAAGCCGCAACACCAGCGACATGTCTAGCACGGTTGCTCTGAAGTGAAAACCTTCGTAATTCCGGAGCACATAATACGTTTAAGGATAAGACGAACAGAAAAATGTTTTCTAAAGTTCCAACGAAAAAAAAAACGAACGGATCGTTTTCTTTGAGTAAGCCCCGAATCTTCAAGCATCTAGAAGGAGCAGAGAACTTCTGGTTCCGATCGAAAGCTGAAACAGAAAATCATTGAATGAATAAATAAGTCTGTGAAAGTTTTTTTGAATAATAAGGTGCCAATGAACATTTCTTTCCGGTCACTCTTCATCATTATCTGGCTGAAATAAAATTCCAATGAATCTGGTACTATCGCAGAAGAGCCCAACACCAAAAAGTCAAGAAAATTTCTTCTAATCCAGTTTCAAGATATAATGGTGAAAGCTTTTACTTTTTGAAATTACGTGTCGCGAATTCGGGATAATATTCGATTTTTTATTTCAAGAGATAACTTCATACTCGAAAACATTGATCAAAAACATTTGATTTGGCTTAAAGGTAATATAAGTTCCATTTTGTCGCTAACCATCTTGAATGTGTTTTCCTTTACAATATCTGTTATCATCATTATGTATGAAACCCCAGTTATATTCCCTGTACAGGTGATTTTTCTAATTTTGAGGGGAAAACAGACCCCGCGACCCCCAGCCGGAAAGGACGACGTCCGCGGCGTCGCCAGAATCAACGGCTTCTTCCGAAGCAGGAACTTTACTTTCGCCGTCGATCACCGAGCGCTCTAATTCGTCGGCAGTAAAGGTGTCGTCAAGAAAAGTCTTTGTCTTCTGCCTCACGTACTCGTAGCTCTTGTGCAAGAAGTCTGAAAATAGAAATGAAAACATTTCTGAAATATGAATCTCTTATCATTAAAAGGTCGTTAAAAAATTACGATGTGGAGTTGAACTGAATCGTGAAAGAAATTCCAAACTTTTTAAAAACTTTATTTAACCTCTCACTAAATTTTTGACTCCCGGTCAAATGTATCGAAATCATAAAAAATAAGGCCATGCCAGTTATATACTGAAACCAGTCTATTATGCTACTAAAAAGTGGATTTTATATCTACACAGCTTCCAAAAAAGATGCACAGCCGTACTAGATTTTTTTGAAACAGGAAAAGTTCAGCCGATTCGGCTAAAAATGACCAATTCAGCCCAAAATAGATGATAAAAGACAGTTTGAAAACAGAAGATTTATACTGAAAAATAATCGTCTCAAATTTTCACTTCTCGAATTTCAAAACTACTAAACCTTCTTCAATTTTCGATTGTTTTTTTAAAACTATATAAATTTCCTGAGATTGATATACTAAACAACTTCTCGAAAGAAAAAAAACAAACATGATAAGGTGGCTAGAAAAAGTCCCATCGCTGGCCAGAAAGAGAAACTCCAGGTAAATATGATTCTTGCAATCTTGAAGACAACATAACTAACTGCTGAAAAAATAAAATTTTATTCTAGGAGCCGAATACTAAAATCACCAGAAAATTTTTGTAAGCTGATTGAAAGAAAATCTGTATAAAGACAGGCATAAGCTACGAACACGGCCAAAACCAGAACAAAATAACCCAATAATACCATTCGAGGTTTATCATAATTACTGCAACGTTAGAATATTATTTACGAAACAAGAAAGCAAACAAACCATGTTATAAAACGGAAAAAGATCTGCGCAACGCTGATAATCGAAAAAGTGAATAAAAGAGGACAAAAGCAGATCCATAGAAAATATTCCTGTAAAAATTTAATATTTTTTAAACAATTTTGTTTTTAACCTTGGTACGCTCACGAAGAACAGAAAGGTTCATCTGAAAATATGATATTTAGAAATTAACAAAACTCCCAGGAAACGATGCGGAGCGCATTGCTGGTTTCTGCGGAACGCGCGTAAAGTGAGCTGCGGAAAGCATTGCCTACGCATTTGCCCTGAAAAAAGGTTGTTGCGTTGCGCAAAAACGTGGCTGGCGTTGCGCAGACCTTCTAAATTCGTCCTGGCTCGTCCCGCCCCTTCGGGTTCAGGAATTTTCGCTATACAGGAATACCACTAGGCTTCTATTATTGCGATTTATCATGTAAGAACAACGTACAGTATATCTATTTTATCGAATATCATTTAACGACCACATTAAATAACAAAATCATCAACAAAAAGGATACATTCACTGGTAGACAAAAAAAATAAGATTATATTCAATTCAACTTAAAAGGCAAGGTGGATAATTGGCAAGGTGAAGCGTTGCGTACGCGACGCATATTTTCGCAAGAATTCGAGGTCAAACGCGTTTATGGAACGAATGTAGAAAAAAATTCTTAGTCTAGTAAGTTTTTTAAAAATTTTTATACCTTCATTCGTTCAACTAAACTTATTCCTTAAGGCCCTTTGAACAGCAAACTCGAACACATAGGTTTCCAGTTCGTTAACGTGTATAACATCACACTTTTGACAGCAAGCCCTACGGTTTTAACCATAAATAAATTTTCTCACGGCTCCAGATGACGCAGTTTTTTAACACTTTTAATTGAAGAGTATTATTTTTCCGTTTTATTTCTTGTGAGTTAAAAAGCTTCTTGAGAGGGAAAGGAATGTAAAAAAAACTTTTTTAATAAGAAATTCGAACTGGCGGGTTATCATACGAACTATTTATCATGCAACACGAGCGCAATCAAAGTGATGACTTGTTTTGAGATTAATTTTAGCATATAGATTTGATTAATCTATTATATCAACGAAAAGAAAACCAAGACTCTCATCGCAAAAAACATGAAGAACAAAAAAATTACCAACGTTGAACCATGCATCAATAAGTGTAAAAATTTGTACCTGGATTTTCGAAAAAGAAAAAAAGAAGAAGAAGAGAGAGAAATTACAATGAACATCAAACCTAAAAATTTTAAAGTTAACAAAAACCGGTGCGCGTGAGATGAAACGCTCCGACCGCACTCACCATGCGTACTCTTGACAAAAAGTACTCTGAAATGGAGCGAAAAGTGAAGATACACTATTTCGTCGTTTTCTCGCAGCTAGATAACAACGAAATATTGTGTGTCAGAGAAATAGTTGTGGCGCTCCATTTCAGAGTATAACTGAAAAACAATTAAAATTCCGAAAAAAGTTCAAGAGCACTTGTGGGAAAATTTCAAACGATCAAGGCCACGTGAAAGCACAGCTTCAAAAAAAGCCTATTTTCTAAGGGCCGGGAAGGTTGTACTTAATTTTCAACTTAAAAAGATTCCAGTTTTTCTAATTTAGACTAAAACACGAAGGAATTCTGAATGCTGATTAGTTTTATATTCTCTTTTGACCTTTCCATGCTATCAAAAAAAAAGCTGAATGGTTTTGATGAAAAAAAAAGTTGGAAATGAGTTTCATTGTTGTGCGTCGTTGGATTGTTGTGTGTTGGAATTTTGAGACCTTATAGTATATTTTCAACTGTGGCTTCTGTTTTAAAGATTAGGTTTTATGTGAAACAGTTGTGTTTAATGGATGGAAGACTCTCATGCAACTGATGCATGAACATATGACGGCGGGAGGAGCCCATGGAAAAGAGCAATTGCTTGCAAATCTTCGAACCTCCGTTCATTGCGAGCGTCGATCGGCTTCCCCAGTCTCAACATGTTCGGTAGTTATCAGCACCTCGCTTTAAAAAATATACGGTTTTAGGTTTCTGGGTTTGGTTTTCTTTTGTCACGCTCTCAGCAACGGAGACTATTTTTGAAGCGCGATATAAGCGGGTCAGATCAATCTTCTCTTTTTACCCCTTATTGTCAAAAACTTTTAGTGGCCGGAGGAAACGGTTGACATTACTTTTCGGAAAAATGGTACCGTTTGGGTGACCAATGTTACTATGGACAAAAGTCAGAACCACAGGGAAGACCAAATTCTTGCAGAACTAGCCCCTTTTTATTCGAGTACTTTCCAATGCATCTTTCAAGTTTTTTATTTTTATTTTTTTAAGGACCATCAGAAAAGAAAACTTTTGCGAGCGTATCGATGACCAGAACCGTTGGAGTCCACTTCAAGTATCTTCTGTCGACAAATAACATTGATACGCTTCTTTTGGTCAGTTTGTTTTTTGAAAAAATTGTTCATTATTTCAAAAGATTCGCGTCTAAAGAAACAAAACACTTTAGACAGATTTATGCTCTCAAATGAAACCGAAACTGGCAGGGGTTCTCGAAGCAAGCGGCCAGAAACCGTCCAAAGTTGTGTTCTTCGTCGGACATCCTTCGAGCGAGTTCAAATTGCCGACAGGATTCGCTTCAGGCATTGGTAAGGCATTCAATTGTTTTTCCTCTCGGAGGATCCGTTTTGAAAATAAGAGAAATCTTGTTTTAGGTTGGAAATCGTTCACAATAGTACTCAGTGGCCGAGCAAAACTGGACTTGGAGTCTCTTCATACAGAATCTCTCCGATTTGTACGTAACAAATATCGAGAAATGATTGAACTTTCAGGAATGCCTTTTTTCACTTTGTAGAGCTTTCAGACCAATTCTCTAACGATTCGGCAAGAGGGAGAAGAGACAGTTGATATACCTGCAGCCGACATTTTCGCTCTGAACTCCCCTAATTTGCACTTGCAGAAATGCCAAATCTCAGAGGACGAGACTGACATTCTAATCAAGGTTCTCTTTTGATTCCATTTTTAATCGACGGAAATAACAGAGCTGGAGAGAAGGTCGGAAGGAGATCAACAACTGGGACCTCGAACTCGCCTCCGTCGGCCCTTTTTCCGTTTCGAAAACAGTGCGGCGGACAATTCGCAAGCCTCATTCCCTTCGTGTCAACCTCACACCAACAAGATATCTTTTCACAAAAATAGAATCTTTTCGAAAATTATAAATTTTTCAAACTTTGTGTTCACATATGCATTCATTTCTCCTAGCCTGGATTTATATAACGCCGAGTTTTTTTCCGACTTTTCCAAAGGCCATGATCGCTTCATCGATCTGCTCCTTCGTGTGTGCCGCTGACAGCTGAAAGCCCGAAAAATATTCATAATTGAAAGATGAATAAGGTTCTAATGACGTTTCTAAAAGCTCACCTGAACTCTGATTCGCGCCTTTCCCTTCGGAACGACTGGATAACTGAATCCGATGACGTAAATGCCCATCTGCAACATCTCGTCAGCCATGGTTGAGGCTAGTCTGAAAAAAAAAACACGACAGGCTTTCAAGAATCGCGATTTCTTACCGTGCATCTCCGAGCAAAACGGGACATATTGGATGCGTTTCGTTCCCAAGAACTGAATAGCCCAGCTTCCCCATTTCAGACCTAAAAAAACTGCTGAAAACTTTCAAAATATTAGGATTAACCTAAAATGAGAAACGTTTGCTTGAAGAGATCCCACAAACGAAGAGTCGTTCATGAGCATATCCAGCACCTAAAAACAACCCAAATTTGTTTCAGCGAAAAGTTCAACTTTGATGCTGCTGCCAACAATGCTCGGTGCCAAAGAGTTTGAGAACAAGTAGGGTCGAGATCTTTGTCTGAGGAGGTCTATCAATGGCTTCGGGCCTCAAAAAACAGATTCAAGAGAGAACTTCTACAGCTCTACCTGTTGTGTAACCGCCCATAGAGCCGCCCAAAGCCTTGCCAAGCGTTGAATTTACAATGTCGACTTTTTTTGTAAGACCTCCAAAAAACTTTAATGCTTTGAAACAGAAGTTTAATTCACCCAAGGCTTCTTCTGTTCCTCGGCCAGTCTTACCAAAAAAACCAGTGGCGTGGCATTCATCCAAGAATAAAATTGCATCGTATCTTCAATGATTTTGAATGAAATAGCTCCGCGAGAAAGGGAAATAGCATCAGCTCCTGATCACAAACATCCACGAACTTCTCGGCAAGTGCAGAAATCTCTTTGAGTGGGGCGACGTCTCCGTCCATCGAGAAGACGCCGTCCGTGACGATGACTCTGTGACGAGCGTCGCCGGCTTCCTTCAGCTTCGCTTCGAGATCGCTGACGTCCATGTGCTTGAACCGCATTCGACGCGCCTTGCTCAAGCGGATGCCGTCGATGATCGACGCATGGTTCAGTTCATCCGAGATTATCGCGTCCTCTTCTCCTGAAAAACGAATCCCGTCTCGGAGACATTCAGAGAAAATGTCTTCTGAAAATAAAATGCCCGTACCCGCCAAAACTTCAAAGATGCCGCCGTTGGCGTCGAAACAGGCTGCGTAGAGGATCGCATCTTCCATGCCGTGAAACTGAATTATTCTCTCGAATTGCCTTGAAATCAAAGTGTGAGGAATTTCGATGTGTTTCATATAGAACGTTTCAAACTATGAAGTAAAATGCTTGATTTCTCTCATGATTTATAAAAGTTTTTCTTCTACCTGTCGGATGCCAAGCTATTATTCTTGAACTTTCTGAAAATTTTCTCGAATTTCGGTGATTGAATTGGTGATGCAAAAATTCCGTGTTCAAAATTTGCGATTGGAAGCTTCAACGACCTTTTCATGTTCTCAAAGCATGAACTTTTGTTTAGTTTGCGATTTTCTAGGTCTCTGTCCAGTTCCTCAATAAGGGCTTTAGCGATTTTCCTAAAATTTTTGAGAAAAAGGAAAAAGAGGTCTTCTTGTTCATTAACTTTTGTCAATTTCGAACCAACCTGGGCGATTTTTTGCTCTAAAGTTTTGTGGATGTCTGTGGTTCCGCAAATGAAGCGGACCGAGGAGAGACCGGCTCCATGCGACTTCAGAGCAGCTACTCCTGCCGCGATCACCTCAAAACTTCTCATGGATGAATTTTCTGATCAGATGTTCTACTTCTGGGTGGCTACTCAATCCCAAATAGTTGTTCGCACAGAAGTTGAGGACCTTATTGTCTGACCCTTCGACCTGAACTTTTCTTTTTTGATTAAAAAAAATTCGGAAGTGTACCTTAACAAGTACTCCTTGCTTCCCTTCAATAATTCTTTCTGTCTTGAATGTACCACCTTCCTGAAAATGTTTACCTTGAGCGTACCTTGGAATATACATATAAAATGTTTAATTATTTCAAAAACCTTGATATTGGCGAGTTCACGTTTGAAGTGAGAATCAACGCTTCGGGACACGGCCCGTTGGATTCGGCTGCAGATCATTTGAAAAGTGAAGACGTCAAAGGAAAGAAATCAGTGAAAAGAAATCGATTACAACGGCGGCGTGTTTCGTTGAATCGAAGAAATTTCTTGAGAACAAATTTGGAAGATTTCTACTAATGTGCCTAATGTTGGACTCGCCCCGCTCGAACGCAATTTTTATCGAAAGATCTTTTGACTTGAAGACAAAAATAATTTCAATAAGGGTATATATATTTAGTGTGAATTGTAAAATGAGCTTTTCTTTTTAACTATAAGATCTATCATTTCTTTTTAACTATAAGACATATATATATATATATACTCATAAGCAGATTGTATCTCTCCAGCTCATGCAATCCTATATGATATAGGCTGGTATCTTTCAAAAACCCCGAGAACATCAGCTATGAATCAAAACTTGGGTGCCTATGGACCATAAAACACCGAAATAGTGAAAAAAAACATCGAAATAGGGAAATTCTCAAACCATAGCCTACTATGGTTGAAGAATTTCACTATTCTGGTTTTTTTGTGTCTGTTAAAAACAAGATATTCTTACATTCTCTGCTCAAAAAGTGTTATATTTTCAATTTGTTGGCATCTCGATGAAACTGGCCAAAATCACGCCGTTTTTTGAGAGCTCTGCGTTGGGATTATGAGAGAAATCGTTAAATAACTTTTCGGCCGCATTACCACCATGAATCCTCTCTCGCTCTCGTTTATTCTTGTTACATTTTTGTCGATTGAGTTCTGTCGAACCGAAAATTTTGTAAGTCCTCTTAGAAAACAATGAAAATTTCTAAAATTGCAGCCAAAACTCAACATCTACGAGACGGTACGAAATGTGAAAGACTGCCTCGATGAAATCGACGTATCTTTAGTAAAAAAAAAACCTTGATTGAAAAAAATTTGACTTTCCCTACACTTTCTCGTTTTAGTTATTTTTGCCATAGATGTAATCCGATAGGCGGCACCGCTATTCGGACGGAAATGATAAAGACCCTCGAAATGAAATCTGCTATCAGAGGAGTTACACCAGAAACAACTTACATTTTTCAAAAAGACGCCTTAGGTTGCGTCTTGAAAAGTATGGTTTCATGTTTCAAATTTCGATAATAAAACTTTCTTCGGAAGTGTAATTTCTTGAGCTAAAAATATTTTGATAAGACTATTTTCCAGAAAATCTTTTACAGCACAAAGAAAAGAACCCGTGTGAAGATGAAACTGGAGACCAGCGAGAAAAATGCGCAGCTGAATTCGCAAAGGTAATTCCTTCTTATCAAATTTCAAAACTATTTTCAGTTTCAGAACACGTTTCCTCGGATAAAAAGTTGTATCGATCGTAAAGTTCAACTGCAACGACAGAAAAGCGAACTTTGAAAGCGTATATGAATGCTGATACTGGAGCCTTTCCACGTTAATTATTCTATAAGTACCGAAAAGTTTCAAATTTGTTATAATAGGAGTGAAATTTTCTTGTCATATTGTTATAAATCGTGAGCAATTCAATCGCATATGAACATTCAGGTAAAAAAATTTTTCTACTGTTGTACCTCATTTTTTTGTTCAAAACTTATTACTTCAATAAAAAGAATGTTTTTAAGATAAATTATTTAGCAGGGCGGCATAGCTCACCAATCTCTGCTATCGGCCTTTGGAAAGCCGGCACCGTAACTCTTCCTACGACCTCTCTTGTACCTGATGTTCTACGAGCGAAATTCACAACTTCTCTGCCTAAGCCTCAGCTCCTGCCGCCGTTTAAACACGGTCAAATCAATGAAAGTCGATTGCACATGTATTCTTACATTGAGGATGCAATAAACAGCATATCAGAGATATATAGTTTTAGAAATATCCTATGAACGTCTTTTGAAAATTTAAAAGATGCCGTTGAAATGGAGAATCACCTTTTCTGCTCTTTTGAATGTGGCAAAAAAAATGATAAATTTCCGACTTCTTCTACATCAACATTTTGCCTCACTATAAAACCTGTTCTCATTTTGCCACTTATTCCGTCCACAGTAAACAATTTAAATGGTCGAATTTGGCAGATTGAAAAAGGGGACTGCGGAGGCAAGAAAAAACAAAAGTGACCTTTTCAAATAGAAAAAAGGAGAGGTTTGCCACTAGGGCGAATGCGGAGGAAAGGGAAAAACACTACAATTCCACATATTTTCCTGTTTATTGTGAGACCTATGTTACTCCTCTCTGCAGTCATCCTACTCGAGACGAAAATAAGACGTGCTCCGGACATTTCTGAGCATCTCTAGGGATCACTTAAGAAGGCTGATGCTAATAAAGGGGTCACTAGAAATGCCCCGACAAGTCCGATTCGTGTTACCAATCTCTGAGTAGGCTATTTGAAAAAGAAAAAATAATGCTCATGAGAAATAAGGGTTCAAACGTTGTCTTTTCGAGATAAGTTTTTATCAATTTTGAGAAATCAGTTCATGAAGTTATTCATATTGGATACGTTTGCTTAAAATATTTAAATCATAAGAAATTCGAGTTATAAAAGCGTCTCCGGGTTTTTCAGATCATTCGATAGTGAATGAAAATAAAAACATTTAGTTTATTAACATTAAATTTTCCTTGGAATCTGACTAGAATCGAAACAACCTAGTGTTTTTAGACGTCAAGTGATAACGAACAGTGGAGAGGTTTCGAAAAATTCGAACATGAGAGGTGCTATCGAAGATAAAAACTCAGACCACTTTTCTAAGAATCTTAACCTCGACGAAATTCTCTGCTGGTATTGCTTTTCTTTCTTTTTTGTTACCCGGGCATTTTTCGTTTCTTCTTTTTTAAAACGGAACAAACTTTCAAAAGGAAGGCTTTAGGTTAAATTTCTCGTCAGTGCGTACGCACGCGCGTCAAAAAAAAAAAGCTACTTTTGCTTCAGGATGAAAATGGTTCTAAGGATCAAAATCGGAGATATTTTTCAAGATATTGCTATAAAAACGAAAACGTGTAAAACACTTTTTTTTTTTTTGGTGGTGGACAGTCGATTGTAGAGTTCACCAAACCGATCATTCAACCATTTCAATTGATCAAACTATTGACATGTCACTGTTCAACCAAATTTTTAACATGTCATTTTTTTGAGAGATCGTTTATTAGATCAGTTTTTTTGATCTCTTACATTAATGATCAATCATTGGATTTTAACGTTTTGATATATCGACATTTCGGCCAATATATTCAATACAACACTTCGATCGATCATTTTTTTCGACCAATATTTTTCAATACAACATTTCGATCAATCATTTTTTTGACCAATATTTTTCAATACAACCTTTCGATCAATCATTTTTTTCGACCAATATTTTTCAATACAACCTTTCGATCAATCATTTTTTTCGACCAATATTTTTCAATACAACCTTTCGATCAATCATTTTTTTCGACCAATATTTTTCAATACAACCTTTCGATCAATCATTTTTTTCGACCAATTTTTTTGAGCATAAAATTTTTGATCGATCGAAATTCCGAGCGATCGATTTTTCAAAACAGATCGCTCACACGGGGAAAGTTTTCGGAGTACTAGTGAAAAAGGTGAAAATATTTAATTTTTTTCGACAAATTAAAGTTTTGCATTTTTTTCTTGAACTTATTTGTTATAGTCTATATAGCATTGTAGAAATTTTTGCTTTTAGTACCAGTGAACACAGAGAAACAGAAAAACGATGATGATATTTCGTTACGAAAAATCAAAGAAGAAATTATGATGAAGATTTGAAAGAGAAGCGGTTTTTAAACAGTAGTTTTAAACATACTTTTTAACAAAAATTCATTTCGATCAATCATTTTTTCGACCAAATTTCCAATAAAAAATTTCGATCAATCATTTTTTCGACCAATAATTTCAAAACAACATTTCGATCAATCATTTTTTCGACCAATATTTTCAAGACAACATTTCGATCAATCATTATTTCGACCAATATTTTCAAGACAACATTTCGATCAATCATTTTTTCGACCAATATTTTCAATACAACATTTCGATCAATCGAAAACTGAACGATCGATTCGAAATGATCTCTCATTTAAATGAAATGTTGACATGTCGAAAAAACGAGAGATCATAATCATGAGACATGTTAATCGTTCGGTAGCAAGAAATGTTAATCAATCATATTTTTGGTAACATGTCATGAAAATATTGGTTGAACGTTTGGTCGAACGATCGGTTTGGTGAACTCTAGTCGATTGCACATGTAGCTTGAAGTTTCTCTTCAAAAATTCGCAATTTTTTTTCCAGTGAAATCTAACTTAGATATAAAGAATAAAAATGGAGAGGTCTTCCTAAAGGATAATGCAAAATACCTCTAGTGGGCAATCGATAAGTTCATGTGAGAATCACTTTGAACAGTCGATTACATCAGACTAAAACAACAAAATAAATGATTTGATTTGATTTGAACAGGTCGTTGTTGTTTTCTTGTTCATCGACATTGAACTCGAAAAAGTGGGATTCAGTGGCGCGCGCTTGTCTCAAAGGCTTTTTTTTTGCCTCTTCACAAAAATAATTTCAAAAAATTTTCTCCATCAAGAAGTTATAATTTTTAACCCTTTACAATCAATTAAACGGATTTCCTGTTATGGCTCAATTAAATTTTTCTGTATTTATATTCGTGTGAAACAATTTTTTCTCTTTATGCATGTTTTTTTGTTTTATAAAAATTAAGCGAGGGTAGCTTGCGATGATCTGAAATTTCACGTTATTTTTATACGCGTAGTTTTCTAACTGCTATGAAAGCATTGTTTAATACTGATATTATGTACTGTCTAGATTGTTTTTGCTACACAATGCTACACAAATTGTTTTTCCGCTGTTACTGGTTACCGGTTTCTGTTCGTTGCGCCTCCTTTTTATTAACGCTTTTTTTATATAATTATTTTTTTATACACTTGACTGCAGAAAGAGGATTGTCGATGAGAATGACAAAAAAAGAATTAAAAAAACAAGAATGTTCTTGCATTTGTCAGCATTTTCGAGTTTATTTTTCGTACTCGTTCCTCCCTCCTCATACGCCCACTTTATGTTCAGTCCTTGACAAAAAACTTTTCTTCTGTGTGTGCGGTAGCCGTTTTCTTCCTCTCTCTCCTTAGGAAAAAAATTGAAGATAAAAGCTAACGATTTACTTTGCTCTCTGTTAACAAAAGCGCGAAGGTGTCGGTTTACAAGCGTCGCTATTGATGAGTTGCCCATCGACCTGTAAACAAACACTCGCGAGTAACGTTTCATGAAAGACTGCTTCCAACATTGATCGAAACTTTAACTTGAGTTGCGAGATTGCTCACCACCCGTTTTCGTTCATATTTTTACGAATGTCATAGAATGAGAAAATTCTTGCAGTGACATATTCGACGAAGATGTCAGGCGACGCACAGGCAGACATCGGCTTGATCGGCTTGGCTGTCATGGGCCAGAACTTAATTCTCAACATGAACGATCATGGTTTCACGGTACGTCCTCGTTCACGCAGATTTAAATTGAAACAAATGTTTCAGGTTTGTGTTTTCAATCGCACAGTGTCGAAAATCGCAGATTTTTTGAATAACGAAGCCAAGGGAACCAAGATCGTTGGCGCTAAAAGTATTGAAGACATGTGCAGGTTGGTCGATTGCTTTAGTTTTTAATAAGATCGACGAGAAAATTGACAAAATAATTTGATTGCTTTGAGGCGAAGTAAACTGTGTAATTTCTGATCATTATATCTTTTCGAAGGCCGGGCGCGCCGTAGCGCAACAGGTTGTGTGCTTTTCTACGGTCCACAGGGTCACAAGTTCGATCATCGACCCAACCAAGGGGTTTAAGAAATGTTGGTAGTGGGAAAACACGGCTTCATAATCCCCAGCCGTCACACATAATGACGGATATGTCACTGGAACCAGTCCACTGATATCAGGGTAGGACCTCGGCTAAACGACTTGGGGCGCCGATGCCGCTCAAGCGGTACAAAGGCGTGAGAAGAAGAAGAAGAATATCTTTTCAAAGACCAACAAGAGTGTTTTAAAGAAAATGAAGATCATTCAAGATATTAGACAATTCAGTAGAAACGTGCTCTAAATACTGAAAGGGATTTCCGACGGAATACCAACACAACTTGGGGTTCAGACAGCTGAAGCGACCGCGACGCATCATGCTGCTGGTTCAGGCCGGCGCGGCCGTCGACGCCATGATCGACGCCATTATTCCGCACCTCGAGGCTGGCGACATCATCATCGACGGCGGAAATTCCGATTTCAACCATTCCAACGTCAGTTGCAAAATATTTGATCATATTCTTGAAAGGCAATGTGTATTTTTAATAGGGATGTTCAAGGCATCTTCATGTCATTTTAAATTGCTCTTTTATAAAAAAAGGCATTATGATTTCATATTAACAACAAAGAAGTCATTTCAGAGACGAGCTGAGCAATTGCAGTCTAAGGGACTTTTGTTCGTCGGCTGCGGAGTTTCAGGCGGCGAAGACGGTTCGTTTCATTCTTGGTTTTGTTTCTGGACGGCTGAAGGCAGAGAAATAGTTGATCCGTCCACTGAAATTCTCTTTTCCGTTCAGAAAAAGGTGAACACAAACCGGAAGGTGTGGAACTATTGAATTGGTCGGAACTGTAATACCGCTTAGGGATTGGCTTGTTGATAACGTTGAGCCTTGAGAATAAAGTGTTCGAGAATAGAGGGGAACGAAGTCTTGCTAGCTCACCAGAAGCTGCAATAGACGGCTCTGTGATCCGAAGGAGACGGTCCGCGGATGGAGTCGTAGGAACTCGGTTGCATCCATTCCGTGTTGCGCGACCAGTACAGCACTCTGTCCTGAACGAAATACTTGATTTCGCCATCAGCCAATGATGACCGTGTAGGAAGGAATTCTTTTCGGCACATATTCATCGCTTTCGACTATAAATTTGTGCGTGGGTGGGAACCTTATCGGCGCCTCTGCAAACTCTTTGAAAGCGATCCCTGAAGTGGAACGTTTGGAATGAATCTCTGACAGAGGCTTCACCTTTGCTGCGGAATATTTGCAGCTCGTCTTTTTCCATGAGGCTGTCATGCAACTCCGAAGATAAACAACGGTCTTTTTGCCAATCTATTGCTGGATCGCTGTTGAAACGAAAGTTGAGGTCCCCAGTCCACAGAACCACCTAAATCGGTCATTAGATTTTCGTTCAAACGGAAATTGTCACGTCTGCTGAGAAAAGTCCTTCGCTCCCGTGAAACTTTTTTAAGGTAGGGAATCGTAGGGCTTTGGAAATCTTTTGGTAGTCTTGTACCCGTTGTCCAGAAGTGGCGTCTGAATCATGTTTTTCTTAATAACTCTATTTCAACCTTGAAATAAATACGGGATAAGTGGGCTCCAAGGACTACAATCCACCGTTGATACAATCGAAAACAGATCGCGATGGCGCCTTTTGTCCTCACTGGTTTTGCTAGCGTCGCTGAGGGAACGAATGTCACTTGTGGCTCTGAATGAGAATTTTCGAAACTTATTTTTTACCAAATGGAGAAGGTAATAATGCAGTTTTTAATTTTTATTTTTGGACTTTTCTGCAGATGGCGTGAATTCATTATGTTTGTTTTTCGTTAAAAGTTGAAATTACTGCTTAAATTTTTCGAGACATATTAAAAGGTACGTTTACTAGATTAATCACAGAATCCAACCTATAGCGAAACGAAGATGCTGTCGGCGGATGAAAATCATGACCATCTGGGTCCAGGCACGATGTGAAAAGTAAAGACTGTGGGTTCGAAGCGCTGGTCCAAGAATTTTCAGCGAATCTTCATGGAACGTTCTGCAACTCGACTGCATTTTCGATCATAAAAGAGGGTTCACTTGGAGGAAGGCGGGATCTCTTGCAAAGCGATCGTTACGAGGTCTCCACGAGTCTCATCTTCCATCATAGTTTTGAGAGCCTTCGCAAGATGGTCAAGCGTTCTCACGTTCTGCAAACAGCTCAGAGTTATCTGTGATCAATTAGATTCCGCGCTTTTTCGTTGATATTCCACGTCACACAACAGATTTGGAGTCGTCTGTCGCACATCTTCGCGATGTTTTCGTATGAAGCGATTGGAACGTTGCCGAATCCTTTTATTGGAATTCTAGGGGAAAAAAGTGTCGAAAACGAGTTTTCTAAGTAATTACCCGATCGTGTGCGAATCGTATATGTATGTCCAGTTGTGGTCGCTAACTTGTGTGTCTGGAAAATTTTTTTGTTCGAAACGCGATCTGGGTTTTGGGAAATGAGACACCTTTCATAGATGGATACTTGAGTTTTTTTTTCTATAGCTCTTGAACCTTTTCATCTCACTATGCGCATTTCTTAGACATAATTTGTTATAACTCCTCTAAACTGGCTAACTAAACCCCTTATGGGAAAATTTCGACAGCGTTGCAACTTTTATAATTGAAGCTGACCGTGAGAAAACTACTTGAAAGAAAAAAAAAAGAAAAAGACAGACTCACATTGGTTAGAAGACGGCTGGTTTTGCTGCTGAAGCTTCCATGCCGCTGGCTGAGACAGAGAACGCATCCAAGGAGCTGATGTCCGACTAGCAAGTCGTGGAGCTCTTTCTGACGACGTCGCGGATTCCGACGACGTCTCCAACGATCCTTTTGAGCCGACATCTTCTGCGATATCGTCGCTCCTCTGTCCTGACATGAGTAGTGTCAAGTGCCGCGTTTAAGATTCTTCATCATGCTTTTCTCTGCCGTTCTCCGTGAGTGGGTTTCGGCGGCGAGAATTACTGGCGCAGGCCAAAGTGCCTTGACGATGGTTGCTATGCACGCAGTTTGCGATAGGCCGTAGAAACTACTTTGTGCTATATGCCTCTAATTTCTTTCTATCTTTATCACACTTTCTTGTTTTTTTTTTCCGTCGCTGCATTCATTTTCTCTCTTTTTAACCGCCGAGTGAGATATATGCGACGGAAAGCGAAGAAAAAGACGTTATAATAATACATACTTTAATTTATAAGCTTATAAAACTAGGTTTAAGTGTTAGGAGAAACAGGAAAGCTGGAAAAAAGTCCAGGTATACTTTCATTAAAAGTAAGTCAGCAAATTCATTAAATTGTTGTTTTCATAAAATAGCAGCAAATAGTCGAAGTAACATTAACTCACGATCGAAATTGCCGTCGGTGCGACTGCGACGGAACGGGATGAACATCGTAGAATGCAAATGAGAATTGTGAGAGCTGCCATTTTTTTTTTTCGCGTCCTTTGTTTCGTTGGATCTCTCTTTGTATTGCGATTTTTTGTGTGGCGAGCATGCCCCTTTATCTATTCGTCCATTACAAGGTTTTTTCGAACAAACGTTTTCATTTTGTGGTAATTCAACTGTGAGAAATTTTTAGAGAGCTATTACCTGTCAAGCTGATAATCATTAGTGAAGGTTCATTTCGTCTTAATCATGTGATTGTTTGCTTTTTACCAAAAAATGTTTATCTCTAAATAGGATTTATAAATAAGACCAGACATAATTTTTTTTTCTTGCAATCAACTTGGTTTTGAACAATGCCGTTGAGTTCAGTTCTACTGCGAGTTTAGACCATTATATAGAGATAAATTTTTTATGAATAATTCTACAGGAGCTCGCCATGGACCGTCTCTTATGCCCGGAGGTCATCCCAAGGCTTGGCCTCACATCAAGGATATTTTCCAGTCGATCGCCGCGAAAAGTGAGGGCGAAGCTTGCTGCGAATGGGTATGAAAAATCTTCGCAAGATGACTGAAGATTGAAGTGTTAGGTGGGAAATGCTGGCTCCGGACACTTTGTGAAGATGGTGCACAATGGAATTGAGTACGGCGACATGCAGCTCATCGCTGAGGCTTATCATCTGCTCGCCAAGGGAGTCGGACTCAACCATGATCAGATGGCCGAGGTGCTCGAAAAACCTATAATTCATAATTTGCATTTGGTTGGCCAGGTAATGGAAGAGTGGAACAAGGGAGAACTCGACTCTTTCCTCATTGAAATCACTGCCAACATCCTCAAGTTCCGCGACGAGAAAGGCGAGCCTGTCGTGCCGAAAATCCGCGACGCCGCAGGACAGGTACATCATCTGAACGACTTCGAGATAGCGCAGTTTTCAGAAAGGGACCGGCAAATGGACGTGTTTGGCTGGCCTAGACTTCGGCATCCCTGTCACTCTCATTGGTACTTTTTGAACTTTGGATAATTATTTTCCACTTTGCGTTTCAATTTTCGTACCAAAGAAATATAGTACACTCAGCGCTGACTTGAGCCAATATGAAGTATCTGAAAGAGTAGCGAAAGAGGATGTTTAGACGTCTTCAAAAGTCGTTTTCCTGACTAGGGAACTACTCGGACTCGGGTACGCGGATCGAGTTCAAACTTTGGTGACTCATAGACCCGGGTAAGAGTACTTAAAAACAAGAGAGATTATCTGCTAAACCCCATAGGCTTCTGAGAAAAAGCTTTTTGAAAATATGAAAATTAGGCCTGAAATTTTTCAGAATACTGTTTTTTACCTTATTTTATATTTTACTACAATCGTCTTGAATGATCCGGCTATGATAAACTCTAAAAAACTTTTTTCCAGCCAAAAGAAGGAGGAAAGCAAAAATATAATAATTTTCAAGCTTAAATTGTTCATTTTCAAAAATCTTTTTCTCAGAAGCCTATGGGGTTTATCAGATAATCTCTCTTGTTTCCAAGTTCTCACCCGGGTCTATAAGCCACCAAAGTTTCAACTCGAAACGCGTACCCGAGTCCGAGTAGTTCCCTAGTGAGGCTTTCATTGAATAAAGTGTATCCAAAGAGAGTGAAATCTGTGAAAGTCAACCCTATCAAAGTTTTTTGATTTTTAACGAAAAAAAAAACTGCGTTTTTCCGTTTTCTGTTTTTGAGGTCTTTTTAATATCCCTGCTTCATTTTAAAAAACCTAAGAAAATTTAAGAGAAAGGGATCAATTATGTTTCAATGAAATAGTACGAAAGTTAAAATTCAGTTTTTAGACTTTATTTCAAAATTACTAATAACATCAACGATCAAATACCGGCATCAAAAAATGTCACGTTTCACGGTACATAGGATATAAAGCTGTAAAAATTCAAATTATCATAATGGAAAATTACTTAGAACGAACCGAAATCAAAAGTTATTACCCAACGAAATTAGTATAGCGAGCGTGTGTTCAAACTTTTTAAATCTTGTTTTTCTTTTCTTGTGTATCGAATTGGTTAATTCGAAAGGAACTCGATGTTCCCAATCATTCGAGTTGGATTATACTATCTAACTGGGATAAGATTTTCTGCTGACTTCAAATTAAAGTTAGCCGTTGGTTCATCGGGTCTTTCCAGGAGAAGCTGTGTTTGCTCGTTGCCTTTCTGCTCTGAAGGACGAACGCGTCGTCGCCTCGAAAAAGCTTCCACGGCCTTCCGTCAACGCCGATTCTGTCATCCAGAACAAACGCGACTTCGTCAAGAAGATCAGCAAGGTGGATAGCTCGATTGAAGGATTCATTTCGAAGCACGTTTCAGGCTCTCTACGCAGCAAAGATTGTCAGCTACGCTCAAGGATTCATGCTGCTGTCCGAGGTTTTCTGTAAGAGTGTTCGTTCTCACTGAGTTTGCGAATTGAGGCGAGCACACAGTACAAGTGGTCTCTCAACTTCGGCGGCATCGCCCTGATGTGGCGCGGTGGTTGCATCATCCGTTCCCGGTAGTTTCTCTTGGTTCCGAAAAGTTTTCTATCTGTCCCATTTTTGATTGTAAGTAAACTACACAAGTTATTCTGCGGAGAAGAATAATAGAAACATGAACTTGCCGAGAAAATATCATAATTTTTTTTCTCATTTCCAAAGCCTTTTGTTTAAGAAAAAAAGAGTGGAGATCAATAAAAAGCGTAAAATAAATAGAGTAAAGTAGGTGATTTATTGGACTCAAAAACTACGATTTTATTAAACTCCTCTTGGGCGTCTTCCGCCGGACTAAACTAATCTTTCCGCTACTTTCTCAGGTTTTTTTCTTTCATTTTTCTTAGAATATCCAGTAAGAAGCTTTTGAAAATCAATTGTTTTAAAAATCGAACTTTTGTGCCAATTTTTGAAAAATTACAGTTTTCTAAGAAACAAGGAAGTCTCGGCAATCATTGCAACTTTCTGGAGTAGACGCGATATAATTCTAAAGACAATCGGAAACCGTTCTTTTTCAGTTTCCTGGGCGATATCAAGCGAGCTTTCGACAAAACTCCTGACCTCAAGAATTTGTTGCTCGACGACTTTTTCGTCAAGGCCATGACTGATTGTCATGTTCGTTTTCTTTTATTTCATTTCATTTTAAACATTTTTAGAGCCTATGTCGTCATTTTCACAAAAAATATTCATATAAGAAAGAAAAAAAAAACTCAACAAATCAACCATGCGAGATTAAAATTTTTGTTCAAAATTAGTATTTCGCTATTTTTTGCTTGATATTTATTTTGCAGCCTCTCACTGTCTTTGTGTTTTGATTTAATCGCTCTTTTTTGGGGAAAGTGTTGCCGAGAGGTTGTTTACAATTGCCACAGTCCCTCTATCAATAATCACGTTTCTGAAAGTTGAGAAAAAAGACGAATATGTTAAGAATCATTCCAAAAATCACTGCAGGTAGTTTTTATTTCTCCAAAAAAGGCTTCGCATCGCCACAAAACTTGTTTCTTTGAAGTGTGACCACATTTCCTTTTTTTTTCAAATTTGCGATCAGAAAAGTTTTTGTTCTGTCAGTTCTTGGCAGATTGACAGTGATGGATGTTCTGTGAAACCAAGGCGGAAAAAATCTTCGAAAATCTAAAATGGAGAATAAAGTTCTCCAATTCACTCTATTAATCGAAGTATAATTTTATCCTTGACGTTTTTTTATTGAGTTTTGAATGGCGGAACAGTTTTTGAGCGTAAGAGCAAGAAAAAAATAGAGGAAAACAATAGGCGAACTTTCTAGGAGTCCTGGCGGGATGTAGTCGCAGCTGCGACGCGGCTGGGCATTCCAGTGCCGGCCCTTTCTTCAGCCCTCGCCTTCTACGACGGATACTCCAGCGATGTACGTTTTTTTGGACGCATTCGATATCCAAACGGGAAGTCCACTAGAATTTTCTTCTATCCTGAAATTCGTTGAGACAAGATTGAAGAATAATCCATTGACACTGCGAAGAGCAACTCTTTTTGAGCGGAGAAATAGTTGCCCACGTTAACTTATGCAATAACGTGGCAATGTGCGGTTTCATAGAAGTAGAAAAAGAAGACAAAAAGAGCCTAAGCTGAGAAGGCGATTCGATGGATGGGAGTAACGGAAAGCGAAGAGAAACTTTTTTTGCGCAGACCCTCAAAATAGTTAGATTCAAATCCGCCTTCCAACTTTCTTGACATATCTAAAACATAGACATATAGACTAAAACATAGACTAAGACATATCATTTTTGACATATCTAAAACAATGAGAAGTTGGTCATTCATCGGAATAGTTTTCTTATTTTTGTATCGTTTTCGATATTTCAAAAATGGATTTTATCTTCTTTTTTTTTAAACCTTGACGAAAAGAAGAAATAACCTATTCACAATGAATTTTCTTCGGAATTGAGCGATCCGATGTTCTCTTCACCGATTTCGTTAAACGGGAATGGTTCAACTGTCGAAGTAACGCGGTTTTCTTCTCTCAATTAATCTTGATAGTGGCCATTTGCTGTCAGTAGCTGTCGTTCTGAGTTTGGTGGCGGTCGCCGCTGATCACTGACGTCGTCCGACAAGTTGCGCCGAACGGACGGCGCGATTTTGTCTTTTTCAGCCAGACTATCCATAATTTATGGGCGATCGTTAAAAGAAGACGCTCTTTTCCTATTAGAAAGTTTTGGATCGCCTTCTCCCGAGAACATATAAAACTTGATTTCATTCATGGAAATCACAATGAATGGGTAATAAATAATAAACTGCTGAACCTATGAAATAATCGTAGATCGTATGATAATTTATATGATTCTATAAGATCCTTAAATGAGTCTAAAGCTTAGAATCCTGATTTTTCCCAAGAAGTTTTTACGATGTCAACTATATTTGCGTGCGAAGACTGTAAGGACTGTTCGTGATCCATTTACAGATTTTTTTTCCCAGTTACGAGCCGTGAATTTTCACGAATACGACTTTCAATATTTTGGTTTTACCTCCATAAGTTTTTCCTACTACAGGTTCTGCCCGCGAACTTGATCCAAGCCCAGCGCGACTACTTCGGAGCTCACACCTACGAACTCGTGGACAAGGTTGGCTCCTGGGTCCACACCAACTGGACGGGCCATGGCGGTCGCGTTACCAGCAACGCCTACAATGCTTAATCATCTTTTCTTTCTTTCATTTAATTTCCTTTAGAATATGGCCTTCTCAAATGCTTCAGGAACGGGCATCGGAAGAGACCGATTTTTAACTTTTAAAATCCTTTCGCGAATAATTTCCGAAAGTTTTTTAGCTTGCTTCTTTCTTTTCCGGGCCTGCATTCATCAGAAGCATTTTCGAACGGATAGTTTCCTTCTTATCACTTAGTTCGAGCTCATTTTGGAGCGCGGAGAATGCTCTGACTCTTCTCAAAATCTCGTTAAGCATTTTAAATCCATTAATCGTCTGTGATCACTTTTATCAACTAACTAAACTAATTAGACAATAGCTTAGTCATACTAACGTGTTTATTTTATATCGTGATAGTATCTCTAAAAGAAACAGTATTTTCGATGCGATTTCGACTTTTTCAGAATATTTGCTTCTTTTACTGTGTACAATGAAGCTTTTATTCGTGTGTTTTTCAGCGCAACTATTGGCATTCAGTTTGAGCCGTTTTTACTAAATACTTGCTCGATTTGTTCAGTTTAGAGATGCAAAAATTTTCGTCGTGCTCAAAAATCTCCAATCGTTTATTATCCTCGGTGGTCGGCAATCAACCCGTGTCGCGTTATTGTGCGACGCTGCACAGTACTCAATAAGTATGGCAAAGTGGAGCATTATTCAAAAATAACAGTAAACATGAAGAATAGTTGTCGACGTGAAGAGATTAACAGAAAAAAAGACGATGGAGAAAGAAACTGACAATGAGCCAAAAAGCAGGAGCGACAATTAAAGCTGGAAGGATTGGCGGTATTTTAACGAGCTCTGAAAATTCAATCGAATTCGGGACCTTAATTACAGATTTAGTTTACACGTCCAAACAATTGAAAAATCAAAAAGCTCGGTCGAGGAGGAGTTTCAGAAAACAGGAATGGAACACATAAATTACATCTCACACTCCTGGTCAGTTCCGCAAATGAGAACAATGAAAGCGAATTCCCCGAACTGAGGAATGGGTCAAAAGTTATGGAACTCTACTCTCGTTTCAAAAATGTTCTAGTAGCTTCATCAGCTAATTCAGTCGAGAGAAAGTAGTGAGATTGTAGAGACGCGAGCAATAGTACAGCACGAAGTGTGCTCGTTCGAATGGGAGTCAGTTGGGACCTAAGGGTCTGGTCTACTCGGTGAGGTCGGGAGAGCTGATGCTCCGTCGGAGCCGCTTTTCGCGGTCGGCTTCCGCGTGCCGCATCGAGCTGCGCACCTTGCGTTCCCACTCCGACTCCTGGGCCGTTTTCCGGCTCTCTTCCTGCTTTTCTGTCTTCTCTTTCTTTCCAGCCTTCTCGTCCAAAGTCTCTACTGTCTTTTCCGACGCCGTGTCTTCGTCGTTGATGTTGTGCGTGTAAGCGAACCTGAAAGGAGTTTTTTGAACGATCTGAAGACTCTTCACAGAAGTTGATCTGGTGAACTGAAGAGAAAGAAAAACGAACTGGTCGTGGATGCCGACTTTGCTGATGACGTTCTCGAGCTCTTCGGCCACAGTGCTGACGTTGGTCTTGATCTTCTGGGACCAGCGCTGAGCGCGATTCATCTTTTTCTCGTCGTTCTCGCCCAGTTCCGCCACGATTTCTGTAGCAGGGTACCCATTAGTTCATTTCATTTCCGCTTTGATATTTGTTTTCAGTGTTACTACTGCTTATCTACCGAACACGTCAGCCGAGAAAACAGTATCGAGTGGAACTTGATAGTAAGTACACGGACCTTGGCTGTCATCGACGTTGGCCCTCCTTGCCCACAGGTAGAGTCGAACGATCGGAGACCGCTGGCCTGGCTTCCGTGGCAGAACGACGAAGAGCATCAGCTGGATGAAGGCGAGAAGCGATCCGACCCCGTTTGGTGTCTGAAATCGCCAGGGTTTCAGCCTTCTTTCTTCTTGCATCGAAGATTTTGATAAGAACGAGGGAACTCACGATGAGGTAGAAGTCGTGAACCAGAAGTCCATAGAGGAACCACTCAGAGGAGACTAGGAAATTGGCGATACACAGCGGAAGAGGCAACGTCGACGTCGCACACCGACGAATGACAACTCTCTGAAACAAGGACGGTTGGGTTGAGCCTAGAGGCCAAAGACTCACGAGTCCGGCGAGCGGAGCGGCGAAGTCGGCGATGTTGAGCGTGAGGCAGATGATTCCAAGTGGATGGAAGACCTTCATCCCGAAGAAGTGCACCGAAAGCACGAGCGACGTGCAAATCGCAGCCACTCCGAGCACTTTGATCGTGATCCACAGCTGAAGTCCATTCATGGCTCAGGCAGCTCAATCTTCAGAACTACCTTCTTTTTGGTCATAATCCAGTAGAAGACGGTGTAAGAAGTGTAGAGGATGACTTGGCATCCTGTCACCCATTTAACAGTTTGATCGTTTTTCAACCATCCGTACGTCATCCAACAGCATCCACTGAAAGAAGTAACTTGAGTTTTTTTGCTCAAAAATGAGTTTGAAAAGAACTTACCCCACGATGCCCATGAGGAACGGAGCGCCTGAGATCTCATCCGTGTCTTTTCGCTTCCATATCTGCCGACAGATGGGTCTGAAACCGTTTGTGAACCACAGAGGCCTTTGACTTCCACTTACATGCCGCAGAAGAAGAGGCCTACAGTGGTGAAAAAGGCCAAAATTGACAACAAATTTAGGAACGAGAACCCTTGCGTGAAGATTTCAAACATCTGAAATCATCCTTTTTGCTTTGAATTCAAGAAGATCTGAACAAAAATACGAAGGAATTCGAAAAAAAGAAATGATTGCAAGGTTGGGACGGAGACAGTGATATACACCAACAAGCGAAGCCACGCCCACGACCGAAGACGCCGCCTCGATTTCGGTCCGGCTGCCTTTTGAGTACCGCAGAAAAGAGTATTGTTCAAATCGTGATGGAACACTATTTTTCAGACGCTGATAGGATCAAAAAAAAAGTGGAAAATGCCTTGAAATGGACTACGGTCTACTATTTTGAAGGACCTTCTGAGGAAGTAAATGAGTGAAAATCAAGAAAAGAAAAAATTTTTTTTGCAAAAGAAGGAATGAAAAGGCGGCAGAACTTTCAAGTTGATTGAAAGCGTGAAAAAATAAGCTTGGCTAGGGATATTCGTTTCTTTTCCTCCAAAAGAAGATGTTTAGAGATGCTTGTTAAAACAAGATTTTCACAGTAGCCTCTGTCTTTGAAAAAATGGCTGCTGAGAATGTCTCGGAGGATGAAAGCAGATGATGAGAGCTATGAGGAGAGCTGAGAAAAATAACAGGAACGTTTTTCGGAGAAGAGATGGAATGGCATCGGAACGGGCTCGGACGACGTTGTTATAGGCAGAAAACTGTCGCCTCCGCCCACTCTTTCCTTGGCTCCGCCTCTTTGCGCGACCGTTCTTCTTCCCGATCGACGGCGTGATACTTTGGCAAATTGGAGTAGAATAAGTTGAACGGCTTGAGGCCACACATGGAAGCGGCTGGAAGCCGTTCACGTGCGTCGGAGGCGACGTCGATGACGCGGCGAAGACAATTCGTCGAAGGCGGTCACGCTTTTTTCGGGCTGCTGTAACTCGGCTTTGCCCTCGGAAGCAAAATTTAGCCTCCTCTATACTTTTTTCTGGCTTTTTACACACACTCGTGGGGTCTGTCTGTGGGGCAGCATTCTTACGCAATTATTCGAGAATCCTCGTCCCGATTCCAAAACAAATTTCAGGTTGTTAATTTTTTCACGATATCAGCCAAATCGCAGCAGTAAAACTTTTTCAGTCAGTTATTTCCCTTCGGTGAAGAGAAAAAAACACAAGAAGCCTTTTCCGATTTCATGAAAATTTCAAGCGAATTGCTGAAACAAAGAAGACATGAGATATTCGAAATTGGAATGCTTTTGATTAATTAAATCAGGGAAAAATATATTTTTCACACATATTTCAAAGACTAGAAAAAAAAGGTTCTCAAAATAACTAAAAACCTGTTTCAAAACTTTTTAAGGAACTGAATGGAATGATTTCTCAGACGACTTGACATCTTCCTAACTTCCTCGATTTCGGGATGAGTCGATATGAATGTGGAAAGGCAAAAAAGGAGACGCTAAGCACGGCGTGATAACCAAGTGGGAAGAACATCTCGGAACGACATCGCTTAGTTCTTCTGGTTCCCCAACACAAGCCGCACCAAACTTCCAGAGAGAAGATCTTACTGTGTTTTTCGTTCAGACTTAGTCGAAAAAATAGGAAAACGATAAGGGAAAAGAGTGAGCAGAACAGTTAGATTGTTCGAAGTCGCGGAAAACTAGCCATGATCGTTTTCCAAATTTTAATTCCATTATAAAAGCTGAGCGCTTGAGAACAGATGGATAAGCTAAAGGAAAAAAGAAAACTCAGCGGTTTTCGCCGTATTTGCTGTCAATTTGCCTTCTTTCTGCCTTTTTTGTGACAATTAAGTAAACAAATAATTTACTTTCAAATTTTCTCTTCCTTTGCGCTCTGTTGTCAAAAGGCGAGGTGTCAACTTGTAGAATGCATTTCGTTACACAGTATACCCACTATTAATTTCATTTTGACTGGATGAAACCCGTTTCGAGTTGGACGCTCAGTGGCCGGAGGACACGTGCTAGGTGCACATACAGTATCTCGGACTGTTGAGGAAAAAAGAAGGGCCTACTCGAATTCCCGTGCCCCTGATAGCGCGAAATGGAGAAGACAGGGAAAAAGAATCTTCTGATCAAACTTTCTTCGTTCCCAAACGCCGTCTTCCTCTCTGTCATCAATTTTCTCCGATGTCTGTGTCGTCGGTTCGGTATTTGAATACTTCCTCTCGGACTTGGAGAGTTTAATGACAAACGACGGTTGCGCTACGCTTATCAATGACGTTTCCATCAAAACAGCAGTAAATCAATCGTCGAAAAATAGCTTCAGCTTTCTTGAGAAAACAGCTCTTTTTGGATCTTTATACTTATAAGAAAAATCTTGTTTCTCATGTAGTTTACTTCAACCTACTCAAAGAACCGTATTATGTACACGAATCGAAAACTGTCAAACAATTTTAAGAAATTTCGAAAAAACGAGCTAACTTCTTAAAATATTTTCCAAGTCTTATTAGAACGATTAATAATTTCATTCGAATCGCGGCTTGAATTCTAATTGCTATTTCCCGCCGAAAATCACTCCGCGTCCTTCGGATGGCATTACGGTAGCCGCGCAACCTCAAGTTGACTATAAGAGATCGAATTGCTTGTGTGACGCAAGCTAGAGGAAATCATTGATTATCATGGGAGAAAATTTGACCCATCAGAAACCACGAGACTATCTTCACGACATTCCAGCCGCTTCGAATAGCCGCTTTTTGAGACACTAGCGATACGACGTTCATTGGACCGACGGAGAAGAGGTGCGCAGTGTCCGCGGTGCACGACGTCGCCAAACAAAAGCAAACGGCCGAAACTTTCATTACGTCTCGGAAATGATAAGACTATCATTTTCGATAATGGGACACAGGTGCGGATGACCGTTTTGACCCTACGGAGGAAGAAAACACGAAGGTTTTCGGCGAGCCTCTGGCTATCGATTGTTCTGATCACTTGAAGTGAGCCATTCGAAAGTTCATGGACTGATAAAAGGTCATTTTTCCATAAATTTTATTTTATTTTTTCATTTTCTATCCAGAACATGACCTTCAAGTTTTCTTCAGAGAAAAAGAGAAAAATCTTTGAAAAGTCGCATAAACTTGAGAGAAAAATAAAGAATGCACAGATTTCCTGCAATGACCTTCCATCGCACGAGTTTTCTTTCCTACTGCACATAATTTGAAGGGTTTTGAAAAAAAGGTTGGCATATCAGATACATGTTTCGTGCTATAAAATCAGGAACCCACAGAAAGGTGAGACTGGTTAGAATTCTAGCGAATGCGTTTTAGTGTTTTGACAGTGAAAAATGTTCGATATTTTCCTTTTTCTTGAATTGAATAGTCTCATGAAGGGACAAACGGTCTGCCGCGAAGACTCCAGTTTCACTTATCGAGCCCGCGGGATCTCGGGTCCTCTTTTGTCCATCTGACGCCATCGTCACAGCCTCTCGCCGCCATAATTACAGTTTTCTGAGAGATTCTCAATTTACAAAGCCGGCCTTATGTCTATTGTTGGATCTTACCCTCGTGGGTCAACTTAGAAAAAAAAGGTTTCTCTTTTTTTTTTCTTGTTATTTCTGAAATGATGGTTCCCTCCTTCTCTCGATTTTTTTTTAATTTGGAATTTCAAAACTTTAATCTAAATCTAAAGTCTTAGAAGAAGCAAGTTAAAACAACTTCTTTGGTCCTTCAAAGCAGGGATATTTGAAACAAGCTGTGCTGAAAAAATATTTTTTTTCTTTTCCTTTATAAATTTTTTTTTCTCAATGTTGGCCTTTGGACCAGGTGTTCTCCTAGAAATAAAGCATTGAAATTTCGATGGTTAGAACTTCAGAATTTCAGTTCTTAGGCGAATGTGGATAGACTGGCGAATAGGGATAGACTCTTTTTCTACGAAAAAAGGATCTCAAAAATATTTCTAAAAGAGGCCGGAAGATCTTTCGAGCAGTTACTTTGCTCTTTTCTTCATTTGACCTGGGTCTTTCTTCAATTTTTTTCCTTAGCTCTAGCCATTTTTTCGACTTTTATCTGACTTGTTTTTTTTGAGTTTATATTCAGCAAAAAAGGAAGTTTTTCAGAAAAAAAAACCTTTTTTATGTTGTTTTAGAAAGTTGCTATTAAAAAAAAAAAAAAAATGTTTGTCAAGTGGTTTGCCATTGATGGCGTTCTGTAAACGATTTTTTTTTTCTAGGTTTTATTTAATTTGAGGGTAAAATTTGAGGGTAAACATGGGCAAAATCACGTGAACGGTTGCATGTTTCTCTTGGGGCAAATTATTGCGGTAATCGTTATTAAAACAATGAGAAATGGGGAGACGTCATCGGCGAAGAGACGCCGATTGTTTCTCTCGGCTGTTTTCGGGTGATCCGACGGAAGTTTATCGAACGCCGATTTGACGACGTCAGCTTGTGTCCACCTCGTCAAGAATCGATGTGTTTGTTCATATCGTTTCTACGTGCGAATCACACGAAGCTGAAAACTTTCATGTTTTTTACTGAAATTCTATGAAATCATTTCAATGTTCAAAAATCATCGGATATCCTACTAGAGTAAAAACGGAAGAATTAAACTTGAAGCTGAAAATTTGGAAATAAAACAATCTGATTCGTTTTCCCACATAAATCGTTCAATCCCAGCTTAAGAACAATCCAAGAAAAATTGAAGCCTCTCTTTTACGCACTCGTTCTGCCAAAGAAACACGAACAGTTTCCTCTGAAATAATTTTTTTGAATATTTTTCTTGATGAACTATTTTTGATTTCTGACCTCAGAAATCAGAAAAGGCTCAGGAAAAGAAAAATAGGAAAAATTATGGTAATTTGACGATCGGATAGAGTGGCCTGTATTAGTAGACCTATCCTAAAAATAGAAAAATAGCCACCTTTTGTGAGCTCATAACATTGCGACCAACAAAAAATAATCCGTTTCTTTTGGAACAAGAAAAAAAAAATTAAGTCGACAAAAAAGGAAAAGAGAATTAGAAATAGGCTTGGCCTGAGCTTTTTTGACTGTTTTTATGTTAGGCCAGCCAGGAAAAAAGAGAAATATCATCTTGGTTAATAAGCAGTAATCGTGGGGCCGGACATCTGAGCATTTCGATCGGTCAGTCCGCGAGAGCAATTTCCTTTTTCGCCTTTTCCTGAGCTAGACCATTTTTTGAAAGGGTTTATTCAGGCTAAAATATTCTTCTTGAGAACTACACAAGATCTATATTGAAAAAACTAATTTCGTGAAAAAAAATTAGTTAAAAAGCGCTGATATGAGCTGATTTTACAAACTAAGTCAACTTTCAAGACTTGCTGGCGCTGGCCAAGATTTCCTTTTCCAAATAAATTGATTATCGAAATTGCGTTTTTCTGCAAAATCGCTAAATTTCTTATACAAAAAAAACTATACCGTAAGAGCCTAGCATGAAACTGTATAAAATGGAGATATTGGGAAGCAAACCAGTTCGAAATAGTATATGGAATAAGTACCTCAATAAGCATTCAATTGGTTACACCGCAGGATGCACCGCAATGTTCTTTAGAGTAAAAATCCCGTCTGTTGTATGCACAATTTCAAGTTACCGTGTACTTTAATGAGCGCGTGGAAACTCAAGTAAAACATGGTGATGATTGTGAAATTCACGAGTTTTTGTTACTTAATCTCGAAAAAAGGATGTTTTGTCGCCAATTTAGATAGTTGAATGAATTGAAAGAATGTCTATTACGACATTGGTTTAGTTAATCTAAATGTATTCTGATTCGCCACAGAATCATTTCAAAACTCATGGCAACGATAGCAAAACTCCTTTCTCGCTTGAAAATGAATATGATCTTCAAAAGTTGAAAAGTAAAATGAAATCGAAAAAATGAAGCTAATGTTTTTAATTTCAATTTTTTTCTGATCTTGCGCAAGCAAACTTTGAAACCAGCTTTTGTGTTCTTCAGATTGAAGCTATTTCTGTTGAAAGAAAACGATGAACAGCCAAAGAAATAACTAGAACCGGAAGTTCCAAGCTAAAAATATTCCCAAGCCATTGTTTTCAACTGACAGATTAGCTGCAAAGTCAAAGCGGAGTGTAACTAACGAGAAATGAAACACAGTTTTAGGGATTTCACGGTTAAACGCTCTTATCAGAGATCCTCTCAACTCACCAGGGAACGTTTTTTACCCCCCGGTCGAACTTTTGCTGAAACTTTGCTGAAGTGTACTTTAGGACCCCCTGATTGCAGATCAAGAAAAAAATGTCTCGCAATGAATTTTGTTTCCGAGTTATGGAGCTTCAAAGTGTGCAAAATACGCAAGTTAGGCCAAAAAAGCGCTATTTCGGGCTTTTGAAGTGTCCTAACTCAAAAACGAGATCTATTGCGAGAAATTTTCTTTTTGTTCTGGAATTAGGAGGTCTTAAAGTACACTTCAGCAAAGTTTCAGAAAAAGTTCAACCGGGGGTAAAAAACGTTCCCTAGTGAGAGCTCCAAGGGGTTTATGAGATGTTGAAAAACTACTTTATAATGATGACCGTCACAAAAAAGGACGGAAATTTTTCTAGAGCCAGTCCACTGATTATCACTGGTATCGGGATAGGACCTCGACTAATCGACTTGGGGCGCCGACGCCGCTTGAGTCATAGAAAGACGTAAGGAGAAGAAGAAGATTTTTGCTTCTTTTCACAAGTCGCTCTATGAGATTTTCCTTTTTTTTATAAAGCCTTTTTTTTTTCTTCACATCTGAAAATAAAAAGACAAACTTTTTTTTTGCATGGGAATGCTTCCTCTCATAGGGTTCATAGGTTTTAATAGTTCTTGAAAATAATCGACTAGCACCTCCCCTGTAGGAGCCGCTAACTAAAACTCTTGAAGGGACTTCATTTGCAGGGACCCCTATAAGGTTTGATAAAGTTGTCCCTAGAGGGGCTCTCCAAGGGCCTCTCACTTGCCCTTATAAAGACCACTTGGGAGTTCCGAAGTTATAGCTGATCCCCGGCTGGCTTGAGCCATCGAAAAAGGGTCCTGACACGATAATGCACGAGACAGCGCCTGTCTCGTGGAGAGCGCAGACAGGACACGCCCCCTTAGCGTCTCAAGCTGGCCGTGAATCAGCTATAGCTGATGTTGTTTTCATAATCGAAATCTCCCAGCAATTTTCTGGATGAATTGAACGATAATGACATGTTATATTATCATTACTTTAGTTAACTCAAACCTGACTGCAATAAACCAGAAAGAGTTCAAAAACCTTCTGTCCGTTCTGAGTTTTGAATGTAGCGCCGCTGGAAATCAAGTCAAAAGTTAGAAGGCAATTTCAATATCCCGCCAGGATCTTCTTATTCCAAGAGGTAAACCTATCGTTTTTTCCATTCTTTCCTGAACAGGATAAAATAATAGTTTTGATCATTGAACGTAAAATTTAAAAAATCACTCTCAAATCAAAAATGAGGAAAATGTTCTTTTTATTCGTTCCCCTCGCATCTGCGGAGAAATAAAAGCCGATAGATAGGGACCGCAGGCCAATTTCCAAAGTCAGTGATATAAAGTTGAAACCTATATGAAAAGAAAGCTGATGGCAATCGAGAGCTAACTGCAAAAAAACAGAAAATATGAAAAAAATGAAAAAAAGTTATAAGCAAAAAAAGTGGCGAAATCAGGGGGAACCATTTTTTTGTGTAGAAACTTTCGTCAGGGTCGCAGGAAAAGGGGCGTGTTTATAGATGCCGCGCGCTCCTTGCTGTGCGTTAATTCACGCAGGAGACGTTTTCGAAAACATATTTATTTGAGTTTTTTTAGAAGTTTTTAAATGAAATATTAGAGTTTTCATATTGAATATTGCTCTTTTTCAATATCAGCCTACTCTTCAAGCACTCACGCTGCTGAAATGCGAGTTTTGAACAAGGTTTCAATGCATTTCGTAAAAAAAGAAAATAACCGACAAAATAGCCTTTGCGAAGGACGAACAGCATTAAACCGAATTGAAAATGTAACAGTCTACTAAGAAATTTACTGAAAAAAATATGTAAATAATCACCAAGTCCTTTTTTTCAGAGAGTTTTTTTAAGGGCGAAAAGCGTTTTTTTACTTTTGATTTTTCTACTTCTTTTTATTTTTTTCTAAAGTTTGTGCGTCTACATGGAGTGTACGTAAACAATTTTTTAGAATTCTTTACTTGACATTCTGAACAAATTCAAAAAAAGTTGAGTAAAAGCGAAATTTAATACTTTTCTCGCTGCTATAATGGATATAATGATATAGGAAAAAGATTCCAATTATGAAATGAGTGAAAAGCAACTATAAAGCCACAATAAAATGAGAAAACTTGAATAGAATACATAAACAGTTTAAAAAAAACCTTCTTCACGCTTTCGAAAAATTTCGTGGCCTTCGCGATGTCTGCAGATTTCCAGCGACGCGCAGTTTTAAAAATAACTTTCGAGCGTTTAAATTAACCATACTTTTCGGGCCATCCTAGGAATTTTTTTATTTTTTGATATGTTGTAGAGAAATGTCTAATGTTTGATATTATGAAATAAAAAAACTTGCCCAGAACGCTTTGGGCCGTTTTCAAAGCGTTACAAAAAAACGGAAATTTTAAGCTTTCATATAAACTATATAATCGATGAAAAAAACTTAGTTTTTCTATTTTTTTAAAATTTGCAAACAACTGCAAACAACCGTTTAAAAAAATATAATCAGTAATTATCGATTGCGTTTTTTTCGAAAATAAGGAATTTCGAAAATCGTGATTTTTTCAAATTGCGTTATTTTTTTGAGGCCAACCATAGAATTTTTTTATTTTTTTGCCAGAATATGCGTTTTTTTAGTTGCTTTATGATGTTCAAGAATAAAAAAAGTTGCCCAGAAACTTTCAAGAAAAAAACAGGGATTTTTTTATCCGTTTTTCGGCCAAAAATGCGTTTTAAAAACTGTCGTCGTACATTCTTATTTCTTATTTTTCAGTATTTTCTTCTATGTAGGATTGTTAAGCATAGCCGATTGTATGTTTCCCCCAACTTTTTCCCGAATCGGTACAAGAAAACTATTTTAAAATATAAAAAAGAACCAAAGTGCAACGAAAATGACGAAGTTTTTTGAACAGCGAAGTGGGCGTGGCTCTGCGGTCCCTACCGATAGAAGCTTGAAAAATAAGCGGCTTGAAAGATTGAAGACCAGGCGCTTTCCATCTCACACTGATCAAATTATCTTCAAGAAAATAAAAACCGAGAATGTTTCAATCGAAAAATTCAAAAATGACTATTGCTCAGACTTGCTCTTTTATGCCGTGTTCAAAGTAATTTCCGCGAAATGCAGAATTATCTCTGACTCTCCAAAATTAAGTTATCTTTTTTATTTCTCCGACGGCTATTTTGCATTTCGCGGAATTAATTTGAACACGGCATTAAAAAATTCATAAATTTTTTTTGAGACATTGTATACGCAGAACTGAAAATTATTGAAAAAAGTGCGATATTTGGTTCGAAAACAAAACTTATAGAGGCCGTGTACACGAAACTGGTTGACAATTCATGAAAAAGTTGCAAAAAGCTCAAAATTGCGATCAAATCTGAGAGGGCTTGGACCAAAAAAAAAAAACTTTTTTTGTATTTTCTAATTTAAGAGACAAAACGTCAAAAATTCGTCATTTTTCGAGCTTTTGTGTCTCGAAGTTTTCACAGAGAGTGTAAATGAGGGAGTTAGTGGTATAAAATGTTTCAATTCAATTTATTCAGTCTTCAGAGTAAGATGAAGAAAATCTCTGCTGAATCATGGTATAATCGAAGAGTTAGTCGTCGGCACGGGTTACGGTCCACAATCGCTGTCCAATAAGTCCCGGAGTGACAGCTAGCGTTGGGAAATAATGTGGGCCCGTTGGTAGTACCAACGAATTAACTGCTTCACCATGTTGGAACTGTACAGTGCCCAGCTTGTCCAGGGCTGACGGGCGTCGGAATATTATCCCATGAGATGAGACCGACCAGTCGACGTGATGAAATGAGATAATAATAAAATGTGTTATTTAGAAAAATTATGTGATGGAATTTATGTGATGAGATTAAAAAGTTCGCCATTGCGACGATTGTGGGCCAACTCGACCATCACCCCCGGATTACCGCACAGCTCCGATTTTTCCTCGAGAAAAAGCTCAATCTTACTAGTTAGAAGCTTCCACTACGGAAGAAATGTACCGTCAAAGGATGCAGCTTTTTGAACTCTTCCTTTTACTGCTCAAAATCACCCTGAAATTTGCAAAAAAAAAATTTATTGGTCCATTGGACAAGTATTTCAACGAGAACACGTAACTTGACAATCAAAGAATTTTGAAAACAAGGCTATTTACACAAACAAAAGCAACCGGTCATGCAAGAAGTAGTTACATTAATATCACTTTAAAAAAGATATAATTATAGCAAGAGGTACAAAAAATATCTACTTTAAGAAATGCTAAGGAATGAAAATGCGATGTTTCAACAATTAAATATCTACAAGGTGATGCTAAATATGCGAAACAACAAACTGAAGAGATATAATTTACAGTTACCTAACAAGTTTATTTGTCACAATCTTTTTTATCTACAAATGAAGAGAGAAGCCCGTTCAATAAGTTCAACTACGAAAAAAATAAAGCTCGATTTCGAGAAAGGCAGAAGGAATCAACTCCAGAAAGCTGGTATTGCAAGGGTGGTTTCTAGACATCAAGGACTTTGACGGGATCGTGGACGCTTCCGGCGCGACTTCGGTAGGACGGCGGGTTGCTGGAAGCGCCGAAACTGTCGGCGCGCGACTCGTCCTGATGGGTTTCAGTGGAATTGGTAAACTGCGGAGGCGGCGGGATCACGACGGACGCCTCGACGGCCTTGTCCTTCTTGATCGACGTCGGATGGTAGTTGCTCGGTGATCCGGACGGTTTCTCGTCTTTTGATCCTGGAAACTTTTAACTTGGGTCTATTGAGAACTTTTTAAAGCTACTCTCAAAAAAAAAACGCAAAAACAAGTTTTTTCTGCAGACAGTTTTTCAACACTTCATTAAACTTTCCTTCTTTTGTGTTAAGAGCCCTTAGCTAAAAATTTTGAAGCAGTCTTAATTTGTTTAATTCATCGGAAATAACGATTATTCTCATCCTTAAAACTCGTCCAACCTGCTCTGAGGCTGTGATTGAACAAAACTATAGATATATTGAAAGCTAACCTTTCTCGAGATCATCAAACTGACGGCCGGTGAACCAAGCAGCGAGCCGTTCGAGAGGCGACCGGTCGCCTTCTTTCATGGGGAAAACAATGAAGAGCAGAAGCTGGATGATAGCCAAAGCCATGCCGATACCATTGGGCGCCTGAAACATTTCGAGAATGATATTACCATAATTCTGAACGAACCATGATGTAGGGATCATGGACCAGGTTTCCGTAAAGGAACCACTGGGAAGAGACCAAAAAGTTGGCGATACACAGGGGCAAAGGCAGGGTCGAACAGTTTCTCTGCTTGAGCACAACTCCCTGAAAACGGCCGCATTGATTCAGTGGCGAAGGTTTCGAGCCTACAAGGCCGGCGAGTGGAGCTCCGAAGTTGATGATGTTGAAAGTCATGCAGAGGATGCCGAGATAGTCGAGGTCCGGTCGGTAGGCGATCCAGATGACCATCGCCGCGATGCTGAGAATCACCGCCGACAATTTGATCGCGAAAGCCGTCTGAACACAAATCCTACGTCTACAATCAATTCATCTTTTCGTGAATTTAGTTTTGAAACGCGTTTTTAGACCATAATATATTCTGGTGATAAACAGTTGCTTCAAGGTCCTGAGTCTTCTATAGAAATTGATTTTAAAGTGTCTCTTTAACTGCTCTACAATTACCTCTTCCAGAAAAAAAAAAAACAGAAAAATTCTACTCGAACAATTTTTTCTGACCGTGGAACTGCCAAAATTCGAAAAATTGCTCGATTCGAGATAATTGGGCCATTGCGACAACCGCGGGAATCCGCACGACTGCACTTGTCGCGCAAAAGAACGCCTCACTCAGAAAACGATTGCACTGAATCACCTTGGGTTTGGCGAAGTAGAGGTAGAAAAGACAGTAGATGAGGAAAAACGAGGCTCCGACCACGTTCACCGTAATCATGGTGTTATCGCCTTTCAGCAACCCGTACCGTAACCAGAACGACGCTCTGAAATACAATTTCTCAGTTTTCATCCATCTTGGGATTCTTCTCTTTTCAAGTTCAATCCTGAATTTTACTTTGAAAATATAATTGTTCTGCCCATCCTTCTCCTTCGCATAGAAAATTTGTCGATCTTCTAGGGTTTCCCTTTACTGGAACAATTACGCAGAACTTCAAAAGATGGACAAAATGTTTCTTTCTTGCTATTTGAATCAATGTACAAATAAACCCGTTTTCCTTTAAAGTAATAATCGAAAAAATTCCTATGAGAGAGCCAAACAATCTCAAATGACATGTGGGTTTTGAACTTCTTTTTCACCTACCGAGTTGAAAGCAATAAACAGAAAATTTTTTCAACTCTTTGAAAACCAAAGTTCACATCGTTTAAGAGCTATCACGCTGTTCAAAAACATAGTTATTTTTAACGACCTTTAGGTAATTCTTGGCGAAGCCACTTAAAGTTGGGGAACCAAAAAGTTATCCCTTAACTTTGCGAAATATTCTATTCGAAAAAAATTTAAATTATGCAGAAAGAAATTATATGATTGTACAAGTAAAATTGGTTATTACTTTGATTTTTCTGCCTACAGCCTCAGGTTTCAGGAAACGCCCATAGTGACATCATGATAAAATTGGCGAATCTTTAGTGGACACATAGATGTTCATTTCGAAATCAATGACGACCTGACGTCTGACGGTAAGAGATCCTGTTCTTGTGTAAGAAAATAACTGTTGTCAACAATTTACAGCCGCTCATTGTACTATGGAAACTACAAGTAACCAGTTGAATCAGTAAACTATAAACTGAAAAAACTTCGGTTGTAAAATTTAATGTACTCAATAAAAATATCAAATAATTTCAAGTTTTTTTCCTGATTCGTGAAGAGATACAGTTTTTTCTGAAAAATTTTCCACAAATTAAAGCGAGAAGCTCTGTTAATCATATATTATCGTGAAAATGCTTACTCAGAAAAAAAAAACCTAAAAAATCATTTCATATGCAATGCATCAAGTCTTTTGTTGATTAGGTCCCTTATCGAGATGATCATTTCGTCAAGTTTACAATGATCAAAACTGAAAAGGACTATCTTTTCTAAACACCTATGTTGATTCTTTCCAAAATCAAAACTAACAGCCTTTTCAACAAAATGAGTATAGCATTTTCTTATAATAAAACAAAAAATAATTTCGATAAATAACTTTAGAAGTTACTGAAATGTTCCTACAAGGCTCCTCAAGGTTTTAAGTCAAATTTTTCCCTTATTCAGAAAATCAAGCAGCGGTTGGTTTTCAAAAAAAAAATTCTGGGAAGCTGTTCTATTCTAGGTAGGACCCGCCTTGTGAGACTTGTCAACTTCGAAAATTCTTCTTTTTTCCCTCTCTTATTTCTAAAAAAAAAAGTCTCTGTAGAATGAGAGATGGTGAGTGGTCGAAACAAGTTTTTCAAACCCAATAAACATCCCGATTGACAATTCGTCAATGTTGGATCGCAAATTTAGAGAAGTATCTTTTTTTTCTTTCGGCGCGCTGTCGAGACGAATGAAAGAGAGCCTCAGCTGATAGAAACGACCCCCGGTAGAATGGAGACAAAAAACTCGAATTGGTACGTAACGCGATGACCCCGGAGTGATAAATGGACCAACTACAGGTTCCCGCCTTAAAAACAGCTCTAACCGCAGTTCTTTCAACGTCTTCGTTGAGCAGAGTTCGAGCAAGTGCAACCAGACTTGGTAGTTTTTATTTTATTCATTTCCTTGGAATAAAAAAGCCACTAATGAAACAAATCGGTTGCGTAGTTGATTTGGTATGCGCGGCGAAATAAATATGAAAAGTAAATCAGAAAGGCCTAGTCGCTACACAAAAAAAAGCTTGGATCAAATAGGAAGCACATCTCAAACTAAGTTCAAACACAGCATTATTTTTTTTTCAATACATAAAAGTTTACTGAATGGAATTTGAAGGAAAAAAAGGTTCAGACATTATATGTTTTGAATTTTTTTGAAATGTTTTTGATTTATCTTTTTTTCTGAACAAAAATGATCTTTAAAAAGATAGAACAATCTGCCCCGATAATCCTCTTTTTTAAAACAGATCGAAAGATCTTCCTGCACTAATCGAGAGAAACTGTAGTTCTAGTCTTTGGCTCAGCCGGCTGTTTTCGAAGTTTTTGGCGGTGATAAGCTTTTCGCCCTTAATTTCAACAAAACAGCCGAAAAACTAACCCTAGTAGACCCATGAGGAAAGGAACTCCGCTGATGTCCTTGGTCGAGAGGCGTCGTTTGATCGTCAGACATATCGGGCTGCAAAATCAATGATTATAGAAAGATCTCTGAATTTGTCAAAAGGCTCTGCAATTATTTAGAACTCAATCAAATCTTCAAATTATGCCCTTACATTCCGCAGAAGAAAAGGGCGATAGTCGTGACTATTGCACTATAAGAAAGGTACTGGAGAACTATTTGCAAGTCCATCTGAAAAAAAAATTTAAGAACGTTTCATTGGAATAAGGATGTTCTGAAAACGCGAAGCAAAACTGAAAATTTTGCAACAACTTGAAGCAGACTTCAATCACAAAACGCTGGATGTGAAAAATAGGATAATGTTGACTCAATTAATTAACAAAAGAAGGCTTCTGAAACGATGAGAAGGACAGCAGCGAAAAAGCCTACAGTAACCTATCATTTTTCATGCGCAGGTGAATCGAGAACAGTCATTTAATGAGAAGAAATTTCTGATATACTTTGAACCATCAATTGAAACTTTTTGAGTCGAGAGAAAAAATGGTAGATGGGTGATAATGAAAACGAATGGAACTGTTCACTATTTAGAGCGAAGAGGTGCCTCAGGGGCTAGGAAAGGCGGAGCCTGAATCGTTCGTTTCATTCAACCCACACTTTTTGTGAGAGGCGGACCGAGATTCCAACATTATTACAACACTGTTTATATTTTCAACAAATGAAACTGGTGTTATGAGTGATTGAAAGTACATTAATCGGTTGAAAGTCTTGTTTTTATAGTAATTTTTGAGCCAAAAACAATCTTCGGAATGTTTCGATGTGTTCTTTGAGTTTCGCAGCGTGCACATACAGTTTTCATACCAAAAAAAAAAACTGATAAGGAATAATGCGGAATAGGACGAAGAATTATAAATAGGAAACATTCATAGTGTAGAAGAAATATTTTTCGAACTTTCTTAGAAAATACTCACGAATACTGAGAGAATCCGAAAGTCACACAATCTTGAAAATAAAAAAGGATAAATGAATCTAAGTAACTCGATGAAACATGAAAAATGTGAATGGAAGCGAAACATATCTTACGGTGACGTCATTATTCGTCATTTCGGATATCTTGAACAACAACATAATAAATGACGTGTTTTTTTTTTATAATCACCAAGCATAAATCCAAATACTTTGGAAAAACTTGTTTCGTTCTAATTTCTGTGCACCTAATTCGAAAAGTTGTTGGAAAGAGTTAGGAAAAAAAGTTTCTTTAAGTTTTAAAGTGAGCAGCTAGCTTCGAAAAACTTCTAATTTGAAAAAAATTATGAAGTTGGAGGTAAGTTCGATTAACTGCGGAAACCTATTCTCGTCAGAATGTTCAGGAGTACTCCGGAGTTGCAGCTGAATAGAGCGACTAAATTAACAACCGAAAATTCAAAGCTATTCGTTCAATCTGCTGTTTTGTACGCATTGAAGCCCTTACAATAAGAGTGACGCGCAAAATTGGAAAAAATATACTTTTATATTTATTCAATATTCGAATAGTGAATATTCACTTGTACGTGTTCATCGGAAAAATCGAAGCATGTTTCAAAACGCAGAATTGTGCTCACTTGCATACCAAAAAAGCTCCAAAATTGTAAATTTCTCGTTTTTGCGTATTTGAGCGAGTTTCCTATTGTTCAATGAACACATAATCAGAAACAGAAGCTAAAAATTTGGTGTTAATCTTATATAATGATAAATTTTTCATAATATAAGAGTTTTACCTATTCCAGATTGACTCGGATTTACCCTTGAAGTTTTAAAGCTTGCGCTTTTTATCGTTGCCGCGCGAGCTTTTTTTTATTTTTCAAGGACGGTTTATGATTCGAAAAAAGGAGAAGAAAGAAAGCTCAATGCAGTGGTTCCGTCGGAAGAAATGGTTAGTTTGAAAAAAAAACTTTCGAGTTGTGGAAAAAAATCGTCGCGTCGAGTTCTAGAACTAGATTGATTCCTAAGTGTAGAGGTGAAAAACGTTATATAGTCAAATGAAACGAGCAAAAAAAAATGTTTTGTGCTCAACGCGAGACTTGAGCTTTGATGCTTTATAGGCACAAATGTGCACGTCGTATAAAAAACACGGGATGGCGAGCTCTTCCGCGCGGACAACTAGCCTTTTGTTTGCGGTAATTTCTTTCCATTCGTAAGATAACATTTCAAAATTGCTTTTTTCTTCCAGTTTGAATTCACTGAAATATAACGCGTGAGCAGCGAGAAATTATGTTTAAAAATCTTTTTCTGAGAAGGAGAAATTTGGTGTTTCTAAAACAATTGATCATCACATCTGACCATAATAAAAAAAAATGAAAATTTATTTTAAAATTTATTCCAATAAACTTTTAAAAAACGTCTCGAAAAATTAACTGGATAAATTATAAGCGATTTGGCAGTCCTTTTGAGCTGAATGGACCGGCTCCGCCCAATCCGCAGCGTAGCCAGTTTTTCATGACATCACTATACAAACACTAGGTGTTCTTTTCAGAACAACAAGCATTTTATTTTTTCGCACTTGGCGCCAGTTTTACAATATTGGTACGGCAATATGAAGTATTCAATTTTGAGTTCAGAATGGTGGTTTACAAGTTGTAACTTTATAAATATTCTATTCTCACTTCGTTCATGGGGGTTTTTCTTCTTCATTCAGTATAAAAACTGGCTGATCTGAGCGATGAGACGAACTATATACGGAACTCGTGCCTACGAAAGATTCTGACAAGTACAAGATAATTGCTCAAGAATGTAGACGTTCTCTCAAACGTCGAAGGCATTTCTTCGAAATCACTTATCACTAATACCACGTGGTTCGTTACAATAAAAAAAAAACAAGTCACGTAGACTAGGAATCAGGTTCACAACACCACGTGGGTCTATCTTCTGAAGGGTGTACCGACTGTCTTTAGTATAGACGAAAATTAAGTGTTCTTCGAATAGACGATATTTTCTGTTTAGCACTTACAGTAATTTTTAACCTATTCTCGGGAATCTGAGTTAGTGCATGAACCAAATTCAATGTGAATAATTGCGCAGATTGCGAAAACCATGATCTTCACCGCAAAGCTATGTCACAAATTTTAAAATAAATTTGGAGGAAATTTAGCTGACTTTTCTTAAATTTATTTTACGTAAAACTTTGAAAAGAAAAACAGCATGTACAGAAGGAAGGCTAGGATGAGATATGATAATAACTGACTAACTAATAAGAAAAATGGCGGGGCAACGGACGTTATAAATACAAGTCATTTTCTAATAAAGAAGGTCACACCCAACAAAGCGCCATTATGTTACTCTATTGAGTACTATGTTTTGTCGACATGAAAAAGAAAAAAAGCTTGATCAAAAACCTGTTTTTTTCCAAGATTTCATCGCCACTTTCAGAAATGATACTTGTGGTCGGTTTTCAAAAATGGAATGCAAGATTTTTCAGTGAAAAAAACATAAAAACATTAACCTGGCTTTTAAAAAGCCATGAATTGAAATTTTCTATATTTTTTTAAAAAGTTACATTGTAATTTTTTTCTGGCTTAAAGTGAGAAAGTTTAGATTAAATAGTCATTTCCAGCCCAGTTTCCGAAAAAATTTCGGTTTAGACTCTAGAGGCGAATGATCATCAAGAAGGTAAACGGGTTTTCGACGTCTCAATAAATAGAGCAAATGTCACGGTCATATGGAGTTTTCAATTTTCAATAAATGTTTGTTTTTCAGTTTTTTATACTTGATTAAGATTATATTTGAGCTTTTCTATCTTTCCAAAAGTGAGTGACAAAATGGTTAGTTGGATTTCGAATGCATACCAGTTTGAAAAAAAAAAAAGTACAGTTTCTGTCTTTGAAATAACGAAACGCTAGTTGGCCAATTTTTTCGCTCCGATACTTTGCCTTGTGTGCTCCACGACGTTTCAAAACATTTGTGTTCCTTCGCCAGCGATCAAAAACCTAAAGATTCAATGACGTGCCCACAACAAAAACAAAAACAGCGCTTGCAGGCTCCTTTCGAAAATCCTTCCAAGAGTAATTTGCAGCCGAGAAATGACCTGTTTATCTATTATTGACTCTCTGGTTTGAAATCGATTCGTGAGTTTAACACGGTTCCATTCTCGAAAGGGATCAAAAACCTAAAAAGAAAGGTTGTCCGATAACTCGATCAACACAAATATTAGGGAGAAGCTGCGGCGTGTGGCAAGGAACCCAGGGTTTTCCAGCTGCAATGCCTTTTTTTTTTCGGTTCAGCGAAGAACGACGAAAACAAGGCGCTGCCCTCGCTGAGCAAAACAAGCCGCAGGAGTGTCCTCTCAGAGAATTTTCTAGAAAATTCCTGTCATAGAATTTTTAGGGGTCTCTGGAAGCTTTCATGGTCGTGTAAAATTTTTTTTTTCGTTGTAGTTAAAAAAAAAGGAGCATAACATATAAAATTTTATAGCTGTTTTTTGAACAGAAAAAAAGTTTGGATTCATTCATAATTTCTAAACATTTTTGCAAATGGATAAAAATTAACACCAAAGTTGTCAATACTTTTTGAAAGAACTCACTAAACAATTTTTTCATACTTTTCCATTACAATGATTCATGCGATGAGATGCGACATTTTTTTTTCTAGGGACGATGAACGAGTGTTGCTAATTCATTCTGGAATGAGTTTTGGCTCGATAATGAGCTCGCATTTGCAAGATCACAAATGGTTGTTTGAAAATTGGTTGCAATCATATGAGTCGCTCATAAAAATTAGCAGTTACGGCCGAGAAAATTTTCATGAGCACCGAAATAAAATGCGAAAAAAAAGAGAAGAAACTAGAACTAGAACGATGAATATACAATTTTTTTAATTCAGGAAAATTTCACTTTGGAGAATCAGCAATACGTAAATTTCAAATCAAATACGTAACAGTTTTGTTGCTATAGTAGGCTCTTCAAAAACAGCTTTCAGAAGTAGGAAAAAAAAGGGGAAAGAACAGCTGTGCGGCGACTTTTAAAAAGCGCCAGCGGCCAGTCCTCTCGTCGTCTGCTGTCTTCTCTCTATCCGTCATGCGAAAAAGTTCTCGGGCTTCACGTCGACTTCCTGCTGTCGTTTTTCTCCTGAGCTTTATCGCTTCAAACTTTTCATGAAGTTTGTCAATTCAATAAAAACTCTGTTAAATTAAAACGAAAAAGTTTGAAAGAAGAAAGTTTTGATTCGCCGAGGTAACTTCATTGAGTGTGCAAGAAACTCATTGAAGTTTCTATTTATTTCATCAATCTTTGTCATTTTTGTGAACGACCTATAAAAAAAGCAAGTGACCGATCAAGAATAAAAAAACTATTTTTGTACAATATTCAAACACATGATGTTTGTCCAAGTTTGTTGTAACCTTTTAGTTTTGGGATGGGATTCTTGATTAATGAGGTAGAGAATCGAGGAATACGAAGGTTTAATCTCGTTTTTCAGAAACTTCCGTGTGTCAAAGAAATTCAAAATCGAAAAAAAAAAATCGATGGCCTTGATAACCGTGTCACTTTTCATTGCCAAAAATGGAGAAGACGTCAGGCGACCTTTCGAGGGAGTCTTCCGACCCAACGACGACTTTGCCTTCGAGCAGACCGACTGAGAACTGGGAGGACAAGGATCTCGAAGACACGTGAAGAAGAAGGCAGTCGCTCACGTGCCTCCAACGATTTGGTTTATGCTCTTTCCCTCGTTCGAGCTCTCCGTTTGAGGTCAAAGGGTACAAGGATGATCCTGAAGCTTGATAAAAGACCGAGTTGATTTCTTAAACAGTCGTTATTACGTGGCTTTCCTCTGACAAGTCAGGTCATTTAGTGAGAAGCTTATTTTTTTTTTTACAATTTGCTCTTACTTTGTTTTTTACACCTTTGTTATATACAAGGCATCGAACCACCTGAGCGGCGTCGGCGACATAAGTCAACGAGACAAGTTTTATCATGACATCAGTGATAAACAGTGTACAACTTATCCAAGACTTTTATTTCACAGAAATTAACTTTTCAATAAAGCTCTTTTCAACAGAACGAGCCTCGTTCAATGAAAATGTCCTTTCTCGATTTTTGGGTTTATAGGCTATAAATTTAGCTCCTTTTTGTCGTGGGCTTTTCGAACAAGAAAAGAGCAAATAGAAGAAAAGTTACGGGAAACGAAAGGTTACTGGTCAAGGGGCGTATGCTAATCGGTGGTCGTTTATTAGCTACCGGGACTATCTCTATGGTTCCTGGATACAACCGGTTAGGTACCTGAAATTTGCGATTGCTACCGGCTAGCGAATAGGTGGTTTATTCAAAACCAGTTTTTTTTGTTAACCTATCCAAATCTTCCAAGATCTTATTGGCTAACGCTGAAATAAAACTATAGTCTGTTCAGATTTTGAATTTCAAGTCGTCGCTCAAGCTCCGCCCCTATTGGTGCGATAAACCAATCAGAGAGCGAGCCATCCACAGAGTGTTTTTGAATGACGTCATTGCACTTGACATTAAAAATCTGAACAGACTATATATGGGAAGCATTGTCAGGCTTCCCGGTAGCAATCGCAAATGTCAGGTACCTATCCGGTATATCCAGGTACCATAGAGATAGTACCCGGTCTCTAATAAACAACCACCGACTAGCATCCGTCTTTGAAGTAGATACCCGGTAGCGTTTTTTTTTTTTGAAAATAGTACTAGCAATAAAGTTAAACTTGGTTAGAGGAAACTTAGATGGTGTTCCCAACTTGGTATTTGCAATGCCTTTCATTAGTAAATTCACATTACACGTATGAAATTTGCGCACCTGCCAGAGAAATTGTGTGTTAAGCCAAAATGAGAGACTTTTCTCACCATTCGAAAATATAGAATCGACGTTTATTCATCTTCAAAATGTTGTTTATCAATCAATATCAGAGCACACGTCGTCTGTTTTTTGTTTTGTTTCTGACCCTCGTTCTGTATGTTATATCAAAGAGGTCGCCTAATGACTACCTGTACTCTCTTCCTGCTCAGGTTATTTGAAATCGATATTTAGAGCCACCTGTTGCTTTTAGGTGTGGAGCTCGCAAATAAAAAGAGATTTTGAAGCGACATTCGATTGTCTTCAAAAAGGCGTCGACCAACTTTCAAACTTTAAACAGGTTAGGAGTATGATACTTTTGAATATTTCTTAAATAGATTATTATGTGATATAGGAATATAAGCTTTTGTTTTAACAAAATTAATTAAATGCTCAATCCCGTAGGTTTTCGATTATAGTGCTTTCAAAATGCCTCCCTGAGAGAAAAAAACCATTTATCTTTTTATGATAACTAAGAACAAATGTGTGAAAATGTTCCAAAAAAAGTTTCAAAAGGTGAGAGTTTCTGGTGTGGTCCAACATCGGAGCAATCGCTGGGAACTGTCGGAGGGCGTCTCCATTTTCAAACCTCGAGATTCTTGAACTCCCTTCTGCGAACGGCTTGAGACTGCACGTCAAGTCCAGCGACGTCCGTTCAAAAAAACGATAAAAAGACATCTGAAGTCTTTAGAAATCTCAAGTGGTGCTTCTCTCTCTGGGAATCGGGGGTGATGTTTCTGCAGAGAAAAAGTTTTACCAGGTTTCTGAAATTCCTCGAAACCAACTCTATTTTTCGCATTCACGAGTTTTGATGAGCGACCGCAAGTTTTCGGCGCGGATCCCATTTCAGAGGAAAACCGCAAACTTTTCACTGATTTCGGAATTTTTGTGCCTGTCAGTGTTGGCGACGCCGTCTCCTTAGAAGATGCCAAAAAAGTCATCGACGGTGGTTTTTTTTGAGTATTGCTTTCCCGTCGATCTTAATGTTTGCAGACAAGAAAGAAGATTCGATGATTGTGGAGATTGACTTGAAGACGTTCCTTGACGGCTTCATGCGGAGGCCTTTGGTTGACAACGTCTGGGTCAACAACAACGAGTGGAATGTCGCCAAGTACTTTGTCGGGGAACCTTTGTTCTCCACAGCCGTCTGCCAGGCCGATTTTTCAGGTTTTTCTGAGTTTTTTGTCACAGAAACTGGCTCGCAAATTTTTTTCACACAAAGGTTTTTTTCTCTAAATTCTAGAACCCACCACGTATTCTTCAGCTGATGGAAAGTTGCTCAAGTTTGAAAGAAATGTTTATATATATAAACGTGTTTACATATTTTCAAAATTTTTGTTCATTTTTGTCTTAAAGTCTACTTTATAATTGATTCAGCTGCATACACATCCACTGAAAAATCACCTAAATGAAACGTCCAAATTTGTGCGTGGAATCGTTTCCGACAAAAGATTTTGTGAGCTTTCCGACCATTTTATGGATCTGGATCTGGTTTTCAGTAATTCTTCGAGCTCAGATGAACGGGTCAACACTTTCCTTGCTCTTGGTCAACGTGGTAAACCAGCGATGTATTGAGAAATATTTGAAATTTAAAGAGGAATAAAGTTTTCCATTCAAAAAGGTCAATCAACTACAGTTGAAAGAACAAACTATTTAAAAATAAAGTTATTTGAAAACGATTTTTGAGAATCCATTGAATTAACTTGCCTAACTTTTAACTCTGTGTTATTATATGTAATGACAAGCTGCAAGGTTCAGTTAAACTATGGAAGTTTGCAACGGATTCGATCAAACAAGTCTGAAATTTCGACAGGAATTTTTTTTACAAACAGCTGTCCATACAGAACTGAAGGGGGAAAGAATGTCGGGCACAAGTCAAGGAGAAGCGAGTCATGCGGTCGCGCAGCTCGGCGCCCTACATCTTTTCTTTGTTCCTGGCTATTCTCTTTTTCGTCTTCATCAGGCAGTATCGGGTATGAAAATCTTCTCTTAAAGTCATAGTAATGCTGCTTTATTTGTTTATCGGACAACTATTAATTTGGTATTTTTCCAGTTACATGTTTCTTTGCCTTGGATTCCAAGGTCGCCAGCAGCCGCCAACTTTTCCATTTGGCACGACTGTCTGGCAAAAAACATTTCAGCCTACGAGAAGGATCCTAAAGGGGTTTTTTTTTCCATTTATAAGATATTTGTAATTTCAGAAAAGTTTGCGTGTCTTTGGGAGGGCTAACCACCAAAGTTTTAGTTGTGGGGCAACCTGTGGCGAGGAATCAAAAAGTGCGAGCTGCTTCCCGGAATGAAGAACCTTCCAATCGAGGACTTTCGCAACGGCGACGAGACCAAGCGACACATTTTGCCGCTAGATGTGAGTTTGGAGTGTTTTTCACAGTGTACACTGAGTGACTGAAGAACTCACCATGTACCATCATCACCTTGGGCGTCGGACATGACACCAAAGCTGAAGAAGCGCTCGTCGAGGTTACAACCACAAATTTGCCTTTTGAATGTTTTTTTGCTAGAAGTTGTCCAGTGACAGCGAGTTTTTTTCGGCGCCGACCCTGTTCAAGAAATCAACGAGGAGCTCTACACAAAGTTTGGCAAATTCTTTCATTTTGCCGTTGGAGCCACGCCAGGTCTCACTGCGTCTAGCGTCTTGATTGGAAGTACTAAAGACCTTGCGCGAAAAAGAAAAAAAGAAAAACAACGGTTTTAGACAAATATGGGTTCAAAACAGTCGTCACGATCGATTTAATCTACTTTCTCAAACGTCTAGTACAGAAAGAGGTAGTTTTGAATTAATAAAAAAATCATTCATTTCATTCAAGAAAAGCTTTTCATAGAAATAAATAAGAGTTCAATTAATCTTTTTCTTTTTGTTGTTGTTGTTTTAGTCATAGATGTAATCGACTACGCGATGAACAAGAAATTTCGAAGCTAAAACGAACAACCAAACTAGAAGTCCAAGCGTGTAGTTGATCAAGTTGAATGCATGGTCTTTCTTTGTCTCGTTCTTCTGCGCGTGATACATCCAGTTGCCCCTTGACGAGCTCAGGACATACATAGTGATAATGTGCTCGAACCCGGAGACCGTTCTCCAGGTGCAAGTATCGCGACCACTTTGAATAAAGAACTTGCACGTCACTGGCACAAAAAGTGGGATGAGTGAACAAAATAAATGAAACCTGATTCTTGAGAACTGAAATGTGAAAAAAAAGTGTAGAAAGAAGCTGGCTTATTTTTCCGAAACTTTATGAATATGTACATTTTTTTTTCCAATTTATCTTATCTATTTTTCAGTTCATCGACGATCTTTGGATGGACGCTGAAGGTGCAGAATTCGATCTGATGCCTTTTTTCTATCGGGATGGAGAGCTCGATAGAAAAGGAATCGTCTTGTGTCAATTTAACATTGAGGCAAGTCTCAAATTCTTCCAAATTTTTTTTTTTCCTTTTTAAATTCTTCCAATTTTCCAGATACATCAACCGGATGAGAATCGAAAACGCATTTTTCACGAGTTTATATTCCGTATTGTACAAGACAAGCGATACGCAGTTTTCAGGTGAACGTTCTGAAAGTGAGCCAAAAGAAATGTTTTTTTTTTCTTTCAGGCCTGTTCAAGGAAGACACATGCGACTTGTTCTCGTCAATTATGACGATCCACAATGTGTTTCAAAATACATTTATTCGGGTTGACATAGAGGAAAAAGCTCTTTGAAATATAGATTAGAATAAAAAAGTTTTACATCTGCGAGTTTTGTCAAAAAACTTGAAAAAAAAAAAAGTTTTAAAAAATTCCCTAAAAAAAAAAGTGAAAAGAAACAAAAGATTTGAACATTAGCTGCTTTCTCGTTTTGCCCACTCTTCGGGCCTCAGGATTCTGTAACCCAGGCTACCGAGAAGAAGCAACTCAGAAATTCGTCTCAGCTCCCCAGAACTGCTTATTTTCACCTTCTTCTTCTTCTTCTTCATCAGTTATTGAGCCAGGTTAAATGACTGACAGAATTTGCGGTTGCAACGTCGTCACAGCTGCTGGAGTCGTGACCAGCCTTCAGGTCGGCCCAAATAAGGGCTTTGTCACTTGAGAATTTCCAGTTGGTTGTTCTCGCGTTGACGCTGTCTAGCACCGGCCTGGTCTTGGACCGGTACCACTTTTGGGAGACGACCTACAGTCGCACAACTATCAATGCTACGGCTCAGACAATCAATGTCAGTTGTTCTCGAAAGTTATAAAGGAAAAAAACATGGATTGTGCAGAACGGCAGTCTCCGTGCCGAGCCAAGTGTTTGGTCCTTGACATGGGTCGAGCTCGGCATGGCTTGGTGATAAGCTTTATTGAAATTTTAACCATCTTGAAAGTTTAGGTATGTTGGATTCGGCTCTTTCTGGCTGTTCACTATACTGATACTCGCTCTCTCATTCAAATATTACCGACCAGTATTCGTGGTTCCTAATTTCACGGCTCTACTAGTTGGATGTATCATGAACCTTATTGGGTTCGGTGAGACTGAGGGGGAAAATCTTTGGCAAAGCTTTTGGGTTGAGGAGTTTTCTTGGCGAGTGTCCTCGACGTCTCGAAGGACTACCGCGTGAAGGAGTACGAGGACGTGATGGCCGTCTACATAATGGGACTGCTGCTTTTCGCCTTCCTGTGTTGCATTTTCTTCATGATCTTCATTTCCAAGTACCACTCTTTCCTACGAATGCGCTACGGACATCAAGTCCCAAAGGTGATACTTTTTTTCTTTTGCATTCATTGATGCATAATTTGAATTGAAAATTGAAACTTTAATACCAAATCTACCTGGTTCATGACTTTTTTTTTTGGTGCGTCCCGACTCTGTGGTTCTTGGGTATAAAAAGAGTTTTGAAAAAAAGGCATCATCTTTATATACATATATTTTTTTATGCAAACTAGTGTTTGTTCAACGAAAACCACTCTTTTTTTCTGCAGTTTGTAGTGTATATATTTGTAAGATAAATATATACTCAAAGGAGTGTTAAAGATCGTTCTACACTATACAACATATATATATATATATATATATATATATATATATATATATATATATATATATATATATGTATAAGCAGGGGTGTGGGGACGGCAGTCCCCACCATCGAGTTTGTATGGAAAAAAAAAATGATAGACTCGTTTTAAAAGAAGACTTTCACTTCTTTCAACATTGCTGATTCATGGAATAAATAAAGAGTTTACCAACTATTTTGAGAAAAAAAAAAACTTTCATTGCCATTCTGGGGAAAACTCGAAAAATGAAAAAGTTTCTGTGTGAAACTTTTTTGAAGGTTTATGCAAACTAGTGTTTGTTCAACGAAAACCACTCTTTTCTGCAGTTTGTACAATCGCGCGCAAGGACCGGATACCACGACGAAGCTTACTGAGGTCGACGGGTCTGCTTCCACTTCTTCATCGTTTCCGTTTCTCAAACTTTCAAGATGAACAATGATCATACTAAGTTGAAGTGAAAAAAATAAATATACGAAAAAAACTTTGTAGTTCAATAAACCCATTCAAAAAGACTGTAAACAAAAAGAAAAAAAGTCCAAAACAAGCTCGGAAAAGCTTTTCCAACCCCCCACTCCCCTGCAAACAAAGAATTGTTATCAGGCTCACTCGTTAATCGATTGTGCACCAAATGCTCTTGATATTCTCAGGTTTTCGTCAACTCTCAAAACTCTTCAAATACTCCTTTGGTTTCAGTTTTGTTGGCCTTGCCTTTAGTGGCTTCCCAAGTTCCGACAGCTTCCATTTCCTCTCATGTTCTTGATATTTCTGGGGGTCATCCAGCGGCCGGAGTTCAAATTTTGGCCTACGTTCAGCAAGATGATTCCTGGCTGAAGATCGGAGAAGAGTATTGAGTTGCAGAAAGCCTGCTGACCTTTTTTTTGACCGGGTTCAGGTTCACCCAACCTAGCGGTCGCGTTGACTGGGTCTCGCCAAACTACACTCTGGTCCCGGCCGTCTATCGCCTCATCTTTCTTACTAAGCCTTACTACGAGTCGAGAGGCGTCAGTACCTTCTATCCGTACATTGAGGTCAGATCTTGGCTTTTATTTTTCCTCATTAGATTCATCACAGTTGGGACTTTGAAATGGAATGCTGTTGTTAAAAAAAAAAAACAATTTCACCATTTTACAATGTTTCAAGCTTCAAGGTCAATTTTCGAGAAAAAAATTTTCTGACACAAGCTAGTGGAGAAAGGTTACAAAAAAAAAATCAATGAAAAGTCTTTTATATGTCTCTTGGTTAGAGAAATCAAAACATAGACACCGCACGGCGAGAATCTATACTCGATATCTTTTGCGGCGTATCCGAATTCTCATGCTGATGAGGGTAGCCCATCCGTGCAAAAACGGGGTTCAAGCGGGTGCTCAAACCCGTATAAGCACAGCTGGTAAAACTTTTGGCAACTTTTATCCTAGCCGAGGCACCGTTTTAGCCCAGTAGGGTCACCGATTTTTTCAAAGTAAACACAGCGGGGTAGCCTATTTTGACACCCGTTGTTCCCCTGCACAACTGGGACTTAAAAAGATAAGAAAAGACTGCAATGGCAGATTTAAAAGTAACAAAGTAGCGCTGGCAAGTCAAAACATATCTACGTTGTAGACCACCTCTCAAAACGATCCTTCTTCCACCACCTTCATGGTGGTTCTAATTTTAAAGAAAGTTATCGAGTTTTATATATAAAAATCAGATCAAATTTTTAGATAATCTTTGAGATCAAAGACGCGACGCAGCATTACCACGTGCCGCTCACTTTGAGCCCTTGGGGCTATTCCACCTATCGCGGATCCTGATCCATCTTTCTTCCCCTTTCAATAAACGTTCCGTCCTGCTTTCTGTATACAATCGAAAGTAATGCACAGCAATCTACAACATTCCGGTACCTTCAAAGTAATGGCTTTTCGGCGCCACAAGAAGAAGAAGAAGAAGAAAAAAACCTCAGTCGTTGGTGTATATATATTTCAGACGATAGAGATGTAATCTATCTCCATCCAAAAGATGAAGAAGATTGTCTGCCTTTTTGTCGGCGGCGTTTTTGCGGTTTCTGCGCAGATCACCCCACTGCCAAAGTCCGAAATCACCCCGCTTCCTGTCGATAAAACTGACCCCGCTCTCAAAGGTTGCTTCATTACTTGTATCTCATCTTCTCGAATGAAACTCGTTTCTCCGGCGGACTTTTTTCAGGAAAACATGTCCATTAGAAACTTTCGAATGGTCCTTTAGGGTCACAACTTTTCAGCCAAAATTGGCCACATTATAACACTACGCTCTAGGGCGTGGGTTTTTCAAAACTTTTGGACTGCAAAATGAAAGCGAAACTTGGCTCAAAAGTGTTTTGCTATCGTGAAATCAGATTCCATTTGAAAATGTCTTTTTTTTCATAAATTAAAGAGTTCCGTCGGATCGACTCTAACAAAGATGACTCGCTGACATTCACAGAGTTCCTACTGGCCGACCGATCTTTCATCGAGTTACAGTCTCGCAGGTTTCACGCGCTCGATGCAAATGGTATGAATTCGTTATTGAAACAGACCTATTAGAAATTTTTTTTGTGGAAAGAGGACAATTAAAGTAGACATCTTGTTGCAGCTGATAGTGTGATTTCGCGCAAAGAGTACGAAGATTACCACAAGAAATCTGAGAAACGCCAGTCGCATTCAGACTTTTTCAACCGTTTCGTAAGATTCTCTCGCCTTTTTTACTGTTCAGAATACTGTTCAGAACCGTCGAGATCTGTTCGATGCTCCTTTTTTTGGCAACGATTTCTCGTCTCGGCAGCTGTCAGCGGAGCCTTTGGATTTAGATGGTTCCAGAGAGGAGGTTTCCTTGGTTTTGCGGCCACAACCCAAGATTTTCCACCGTTTTTTCTTTGCCTGATTTTTTTTTTGTGTTTTGAAACCCTAATAAGAGAATAAACAAGCTGAACGTATCGTTTTTCAGTTGCAAGAGAAACAACTAGAGAATGCGGCAGCTGTCCTTGCAACATCAACGCCTAAGGCGGTCATTGGAACGACCAGATAACAATAACAAATTACTTTATGGATCAAGAAATGTTTGGAAAGAAAGAAAGTAATGAATGATTTTAACCCAAACGTTTATCGTGAGTAAAATGATCGAAACAGAAACAAGAGAAGGCGGAACTTTTTTTTTGATAGTTTTTAATAGGAAAAAAAGATAATGGCGTAAGGCACGGTAAACGTTTACTATATAAACTATTTCTAATGAAGAAAGAAGAATCAAAATAATTTATTCTCAAGTTTATTGAGTCTTCATAGAATATTCTCTGTTGAATCATGGAATGAATGAAGAAGAGTTTATCACCGGTTGGCGGAATCGCGTTGACCGAGAATGGCTCGTATAAACTGTGTGCCACGACTTGAAATTTCACGGAACGACATTCCGCTATGCCGCTGCGCGCCTTTTCGAACCTTGGTCGCGCCAATAATTTTTTTTTTTCTTTTTTATTAAGGGACTCTACTTTCATGGGCTCCCACAGTAATGACAATCAATTGAAAGGGTGACCTAGATTCGAAAGACGCTTCGCGAACACACGCAGCGGAACAGCGGAATGTCGTTCCGTGAAATTTCAAATCGTGGCACACACACAGACTATATAGATCATCGTTATATTCAGTTCATTTGGTTTTCAATCTTGGACCTCGGTAACGCAAACCGGATGTTTCTGAGCATTTCAAGTAATCACTTAATAGTGCTGACGCCGCTAAAGGGATCACTAGAAATGCTCAGAAACGTCCGCGGTGCTTCCGGTTTGCATTACCGAGCTCCGAGATAGAGGTCTCCTGTCTTCGAGAAGGAAAAAAAAAGATAACTGCACTAAGAATAACTGACGAGATAAATGCGAGCTCGGTGGCGGTACATTGACTATAACTCGCAAAAATGTCGCTTTTTTCTAGGCGCGATCCAGCATTTCTCTCGGCGCGACCTCGCATTTTTCACGGCGCCATCTCGCATTTATCTTGCATTTCGGAAATTTTTAAATTGCGAGAGAAATGCGAGCTCGCGCCTAGAAAAACGCGAGCTCGCGCCCAGAAAAATGCGAGACCGGCGCGAGAAAAAAAGCGAAATGTTTGCGAGCTCGTCAATATACCGCCAGTGTCTCGCGTTTATCTGGGCAGTTTTATTCTTAGTGTGGGGAAATTTGAAGAAAATTTACTTGAGCAATATTTTATCCAAGTTTACACAGGCCCTGTGAGTTTGATATTTGCTTGAACTGCTCTTTTGTTTCAAGTATCGAGAGAAATTATCAGATGAGGAAGGATAATAATCTTTTTTTTTTCGCACAGAAGCCTAACGTAGAAGCGTCAAAAAGGCGATGAAAAAGTGTTGACGCATCACTCAGCGGCTTTAGACAACAATATATTCCAAACAACAACAAGCAAAACAGCCTCGGCAAAAAAGGGCCGAATTTAGAGAAAAAAAAACGTCCCGCCTCTTCTCTCCTTTGACACTCAAACGCTTCTGCAACTGCCCGCGTTCCTTCACGCAGACGATTCTTCGCCGAATCCGACAGCGGAGAATTTTTTTTTTTTTCTTCTCGTCGGGAAAACCCGCGAGACGACTGATAATCGCTTCGGTGTTCTCTAATCTCAGTGCCGTTTCCGCCGAGAAAGAATGGCGGCGAAGACTTCGATAGATCCGCCGCTGTTTGTACAGTTTCTGAACGTCGCGTTCCGCAATATCGGCTACTACGTCGCCGACAACGACAAGGCCGTTCTCATCGTCAGTTTTTCTTTTTTCTCTTTTTCTCAAAACTTTATTTTTTTTTTTTACTGCCTTCTCTGTTCAAAAGACTGCTCAGATTCTAGTAGCGCCTAATCTCTACGCCCCGATTATTGCGAGTACAAAAAGTTACATGACCTTCTTTAATAATTGTAAAGCTTTATAAAGGTTCAAGACTGCGCATGGTTCTTGCTGACCTAAGCTGCTAAGCAAGTGTTATTGAAAGTTTGGTATAATCCGACGTTACCAAAATGTTCGATTTTCAGCATAAAAGTATAACCATTCGATCCGTCTCGTCGAGATACGTACGAATATCATAAAATTATTTGGCGCTGACCACTTAAAAAAAATTTAAGATGACATTTATTAGTTTTCAATCAAGTAATTATTCTGAGGAATAAAAGTGTTTGCTTTTTCTTTTCATGCATTACTTGAGAAAATAGGCTTAGTTTTAAGACTTCACACGGAGGCGAAGCGCGCATAGCGCGAAGCCGACTGTGGCTCGCTTCGAAAGAACTGAGCCACAGTGAACAATTCGTCAAATAAATGAAACAGCTGACATAAAAAAACATGTAGTTTCAAAACGTGGGCACTAAAAACACTATCAGGTAGCTATAAACGATTTGCAACTTGATACGAGTAGCAAAAAAATCTGTAAAAATATTTTTTTCCCCAAAGAAAGAAAAAAAATATTAAAGGAGCATACTGTGCGTAAGCGTGGGCTCCGACGCGGTCGGTTATTTTTACTGTGATTTCTCATTTTTTTTTTTCTTATTTTGCATTGTTTTTTCAAATAATTTTCAATTTTTTTTCTTATTTTAAAAGATTTTTTCTTCTCATGGCGTAGTAGCGATAGTTGAACCGAATCAGCGTCGAAAAATGCAGCGAAATTTTTGACATTTTTGGAGTTTTTTTTTCTGGTTTTTGCACACCATAAAGTTATTTCTCCTTACTAGCGCCCAATAATTTTATGATATCCGTATGTATCTCAATGAGACGGATCGAATGGTTATACTTTCATGCTGAAAATCAAACATGTTGGTAACGTCGGATTATTCCTTTGTATCATCTCATTTACATTTTAAAGTTTTTTTTTTATTACTACAACTTCATTTTTACCCTTTTTCAAGCTCTAGGAAATTATTTCATATATGTTCAAGCTTTTTGAAGGCCTTTTTTTTCGTATTCTCCGAAAGCGTTGGTACTAATTTTCTGGTTTTTTTTATCCGAACCTCTTTTTTTTTATGTTCCCGGATACAACTTGATATCTCAAAGTTCCGACGCCATTTCAAGGCCGCTCTATAAAAAATAATTGAGACCAAACCCCCAGTTCACATGCCAGAAGGAAAGTGAATAGAAAATGAATCGAGTTTATACCATCTTATCAAACTGTTTGACCTGATTTTGACTTTAATCTTTCGAAGGAATCTTTTTAAAGGGGGGCAAGTGGATAATTTGGCTAAAGCGGTTTTTGGGCGTGACTGCTTTCATTTTCATATGCTCTCTGATAATTTTTTGGCGTTTTCAATCTTTAAAAACTAGGACTAGCTCTATTGCAGTTGAAGCGCAAATTTTTTTTAAAATAAAAAACGAAATTTCAATGACTATCGCTTCAAGTAGATAATCAATCCTGTCTTGCTTTACAGAAGAAGACATTCTCAATAGATATACAATCTTTGATCTAACTCGAAACCCACATGCCCCTTCAATGAAAAAAACGTAGTTTTTCTCTGACCCGGTTTGACCAACCGAGAATGAGTGATCTGGTTGCCCCGCAATAAAGAGAAGAAAAAATCGGCGCGTCGAAAGGTTTGTCATCGAAATGTTTGCAACAAGCAAAAGAATAAACGGCCTTGGCGTCATGTTTCTCCTATTGCAGCTATAATCCAAGTTTAGATTGGGTATTCATGAAATAAATTCAAAGTATCGTGGTGGTTTCACTATCATATTGATCGGTGTGAAGAGGTTACCTGTTCATGAAAAAAAAATAGCATTGACAGGTAGTCTTGTCGAGACTAGTGAGTAACTGCTCGAGACTAGTGAGTAAAAAGTTGTGTATAAAATTGTATATAAAATTGTACTTGAAAAAAATTACATTTTTTTGTACATATACAATTTTTTTATAAATACAATTTTATGTACAACTTTTTATAAATACAATTTTTTTCAAGTACAATTTTTTTCAAGTACCATTTTTTTAAAGTAGTACCATTTTTTTCGAGTACACTTTTTTTCAATTAAAATTTTATATAAAGGTATATCGTACATGTACGGCAGGGGTGTGGGGACGACAGTCCCCACCATCGAGTTTGTATAGAAAAAAAAACAACATGATAGACTCATTTTCGAAGAAAACCATAATTTTCCAATTTACGGTCAAGAGGCTTGCAAGTTTTCTGAAAATTTCTTTCAGTGCCTTAAAATATAACTGAAAAACGGTTTGATTTGCCAAAGTAGTCTTTCTATATTCTAATTTTTTTGCGCGGCAAGATGCGTCGTAGTTGTAAAATTGCGTCACTCTATATGCAAAATGTAATTTTTCGAGAGAAAATATATATATATAATCAGTGTTTCTTATTTTTTTAAAAAAAACTGTTTCGTTCATGATATTGGATAATTTTTATTTTTTTGTCTAGTTGAAAAAAACACAGTTTTCTGACATGTCGCTTGAAGCTCCCATCGTGTAGCTCAAAATATTTTGAAATTTTTACAGATAACGCTGTTGATCAGTTTGATTTTTTCCTCAAAAATCGCATTCACCAAACAGGAAGATGATATTAAGACGGGTAAGGTTCTTTTTTGAACTCCCTCTCAAAGCAATTTTTTTTTTCACAGGATATACACCTTATGGTGCCAGATCGCTCACAGAGATTAGCTATTTTTCAAACTTCTTTTCATCTTCTGGGGAGCCGATTGCAGTTTTTCTATTTATTGTAGCAAAAGTGAGCGAATTTTAGCTTTTGTTTTTGATGGTCTATTTAAGGACAACTCGAGCATGGCTGAAAGAGAAAAGTTGCAAGAAGTGGTGAACATTCTGGACTACGTTGGCTCCAATTTGACTCACAAGGGACATGCATTTTATGATATCTGCACCGACTTTTGTCAAATAAATGAGCCTATCCGTCATTTCACGGTAATTATCCTTTTTTTTTAAAAACTGTTTTATATTTCTCAGAACGGTTTGACTATGGAAAGCGCATTGTCGGATAACTTGGATGCTCAACCTTCGAGATTCGGACTCACCTTTCCGTTGATGCAGGTGGGTTTTGGCATTTTTGGTACGCCGCGCAAAAACGAAATTGAATGCAGTTGAAAAAAAAAAAAAAAGTTATTCTTGTTGATTTGACCCAAAGTTTGATTGTGTTACGTCGAAAATTTCACAGATGATCTTACATGCATGCGTTAAAGGAGAACTATTATTTTAGGATTTTTCTTCTTTTTCTGAAGATCTAGGATGAAGACATTTCGAATTGTCTATATCTGCGCAAGTTTTTAGGTTCTAAAGTATATAATTCTAAAATTTTCAACTTATTGGCTGCAGCCGGATTTTCTACTAGACGCGATTTTTGAAAACTCAAATTGCAAAACAAACGTTTGTGAATGCAAGAGCCTTTATTTAAACCTTCGGACAATCATTGCCAAAACTTTATAAACTGTGATTATCTATTGTACACGCCTGTTTAGGGTCGTATTACGGTAGTTTGGATAGGTTTTTGGGTAATAAAATGAAAACTTGTGTTTCTTTTTGTGGCGTAACTTACCTTGTATCCCTGAGAAATAGGTCCTAAACAAATTGCAAAAAAAGAAAGAGAAAATTTAAAAAATTTCCTGGCTCCGAAACTGACGGCGCAATATTGATCGGCCGCCCTAGTACTGTCTCAAAGATGCGTGTGTATACCCTATCTGGTGAAGTCACTCGTGAGGGTGGCCTAAAACCGATTCGTAACTGTATTTATTCTTTTCACCTTGTGGATGAATAAATTATTATTATTATTATTCCAAAATGTTTTTCAACTTTCCTGAATACTCTTTGAGAACTACGAGCTGGTTGATTTCAGATTCTTGGCAAAGAACTCGATCTGAGTCCAAACTTGTTCGGAGTCAGAACTCGAAAAGATGATTCCATTGAGTACGCCAAGATTGTGATGCTGCACTTCCGAGCCAACTCTCCGCAAAACTGGACCAAAGAAGACGTTGCCGAGTACGAGCGTTCCATAAGCCATTTCTTCCACAAGTTTTCCTTCTGCAGCAAAACCATGAAAATGCAACTATTTGCAGAAAGTATCCGTCCGGTCGGCTCAACGTCTACGCCATGTCGCTCACCTTCACTGGAGACGAAATCGTTCGAACCGGTACAGTTTTATACTTGAATAGAAAGTTTTTTTTTTAAGTTTTCGTTTCGATTTCTTAACTTTTTTCCAGGACTGACTATTTTCCCGTTTATTGCTGTTGGTTTCCTAATCATGACGGCTTTTTCAATTGTCACCGTTTACTTCAGCTGCAAAAGAGCAAACCAGGTTTTCTTGACCTCCTTTCTCACATAGGGAATTTTTTTTTCACTTTGGGTGGCGGTTTTAAATCAGGACGAACGTAGCATTTGCACATTCAAATCTCTAATACTTTAAATGGTGTTGCCGAGCGAAAAGTTCCAGTTTCGGTGAAATTTTTTTTTTTTTTTCCTGCGAGGTAAAAGTTATTTTTACGCAATAGCAAGGAAAGTGTATTTGGTTGAGAATTTCCCGAGTAAAAAGATTTCTTTTTTTTTTCACTTTTCTCGATGATAATGAAAGCGTCAACTTGCGAAAATTCTTTTTTTTTCAAGAAAGGACGTCTCAAAGTTGAAGAAGAAGAAGATCATTTTGCATCGAATTTAGTCGTGGCCTTAAATTAATAGTTTTGAAGAAGAAGAAGAAGAAGAAGTCCTAAAAAACAAACTGAAAAAAAAAGAATTTTTTTAGAAATCGTCATAAAGGTGTTGAGCCTGCTCATTCACTATTTTGACCCGAAAAAGTTAGAGGCTAAATAATAATAATAATAATGAAATCCGAGAAAAAACTAATTGAAGAAATTTCTACATTTCGCCGCCTGAGGAACCTATAAAAACGGGCGTTATTTTTGCTGGTGTTCAAATATTCGAGCATCTTATTTCAAACATGATTTCTTTTTTTTTTTGAAAACTCTACAGAAAAGCTAAAAACCGAAATGGCTAAAGTATCTTCACCACAAATTGTTTGAAAGCCTTTTGACAAAAGTTTTTTTCTTGAGTGGTCCATGAACAAAGTGACCCAAGCGGTGCTTGGCTGCGTGTGTCCGATGCTCGCGACGTCTTCGGCCCTCGGTCTTCTTTTCTGGTGCGGCTTCCGGTTCGGCACGATCCTCTGTGTCACTCCTTTCCTCATTCTCGCCATTGGTTCGTTTTCTGTCGGTTTTTTTCTCCATTCGCCTTTTTGAAGGTGTTGATGACGCCTATCTTCAAATCCATGCTTGTTTGCGACTTTCTGACGAGCCGAACACACTGACCAAAAGAGAAAAGTGAGAAGATGTCCAGAACAATCATTGAATCATCCTCTGATTCTCAGAATTTCTTCGATGCTCGTCGAAGTGGGTCCGTCAATCGCCATCACGTCCATGACGAATCTTTTTGCCTTTCTCGTCGGAATCTACACTCCGACGCCTGAAATTTCCCTGTTTTGTGCTGGTAACGCCGTTGCGATAGTTTTCGACTTTGTCTATCAGGTTTGTGTGGCGAGTTTAGAGCTTTCCCAAGTCCCTCTCCACAGATAACCATGTACACGGCAATACTTTCTCTGACAGAAAACGCTCAAATGCGACGGGATTCGAGCCTCAAACGAACGGCGAAACCGCTTGCACCACCAAAGCCAGAGGTTTTGATGTTTTGTCGGAGAGTGTTTTCAGCCGATTTTCCTCTTGAGATGTACGAAAGTTTTCTCGATGGCTATTCGCAATGGATTGCCAATCCTTTTACGCACATTGCTCTCTTCTCCGTTTTCTGTGTATATCTTCTGGTGACGATCCGTGGCGCTCTCGGCATCCGAATTCTGCTTTCGCCTGACAAACTCGTCATTGCCGACTCCCCGCTTCTTCAGGTTTGCCTTGTCTCAGCTACCATTCGATAAAAAATTTTCAGATCAACTACCTGCGAGATCAGTTCGTCCTACCAAACTATACGACCGTCAACATTTTGGTTCAAAACGTGGGTTTCTCGTTTCAATTCTTCTTCAAAAGAGGAGAAAAAAAAAGAAAGAGTTGAAATGTTTCAAATTGTGACAAACAATATAGAAAAAGGATATATTAGCGCTAAAAAATCTATTAATTTTTTCATTCGATACATGGTTGTGAACGATTTGAACGTTGTTATTATTTTAAGGAAAATTTTTCCCTTTTATCGTTCATTTTTGCAGCCTGGTAACCTCTCGGATCCTGAAAGGTTGAAGAGCGTTTACTCGCTGATCGAATCTTATGAAAATTATCCAGAATGCCTTGGTCCCAAATTTAGTCACTTTTTTGCTAGGTCGGTGGATCCAAAACCCGGCTTATTCTAATTTCTCTATCAAATTCCAGAGACTATGAATCTTTTGAGGCTACATCGGAAGAAGAACTAGAGTCGGAAATCGAAAGGAAAGATTTGAATGCAACTAGTCTGTCGAAAGTAGACGGGTTCTCAAAGACTTCGATGCACAGTTTTTTGTCCTGGCCCGAGTTTCAGCATTGGAACGGATTCGTCAAGTTTGATGAGGATGGCAGGCGAGTAAAAGTTCTTGCCTTTGACCTTACAGAAAGAGGAAATCTAGAGCCAATGAAAGTTTTGCAGAATCTCTCGTTTCTGGGCAACCGTGTCTTATCACGGAGCCGACTTTGGCGATTTTCAGGTCAGGAAAACTCTCTTACACAGGTTCAGTGTCAATTCTTTTTTTTTTCCAAACTATATATATGCCGAATAACAGATGGCGAGATACTGCAGACGCTTTTCCGGCCCTCAACGTTTCAATATTCGACGACTATGCTCCTTTTGTTGATCAGGTATCCTTAAGCGAATTCAAAGTCGAAAATAAAATAGACGGTTATGAACTTTTCTGTCATCTCTAGCTGGAGACGATTCTGCCTGCGACCTTGTCGACTTCTCTGTGCACGCTGGCCTGCATGGCCGTCGTCTGTTTCCTCTTCATGCAAAACGTCTTCACCGTGTTTGTCGCCACTCTCGCCATCACATCCATTTGCATCGGCGTCTTTGGATTTCTGGCAATGTGGTCGATCGACCTCGACCCCATCTCCATGGCCACCACCATTATGAGCATCGGGTTCAGCGTCGACTTTCCAGCTCACATAACCTTCCACTACTTTCGCGAAGGCCTACACGATCCTCAGAGTCCGCCTTCCAAACGCGTTGCACGGTTCCAACCTTTTCACTGTCAGAGTTTCAAGGGACTGCTTCAGGGCTTTGGCGGCGATCGGCTATCCGTTGCTTCAATGCGGCATCTCGACTATCCTGTTTGTCGTGTGTCTGCTTTTTGTGACGACCTACATGAGCGAAGTTTTCGTCAAGACGATGGTGCTCGTCGTTTCTCTGGGGCTGATCCACGGGCTCGTCGTCGTGCCTGCCTTCCTGTGCGCCTTCACGGCCATTCACAAGTCTGTCTTCCCTGATCCGATGGTTCCATCGCAGGTTTGTCGTCAGAAAAAAAAAAATTGTGATTAGAAATTATTAATTTTTGAAATTCAAAAAAGTATGACTAGTAAAACTTTTTTTGTACGAATAATCTACAAAGACTTTTTTTCCATCACAAAAAAATTTTTTTCAGTCTTTTTTTCTTCCTTGGGAAAAATTTTTTTCGTGGCGAGTGTCACCGAGTAGCAGCGAGGGCAAAAATATCTGCCTGAAATCAAATTTTTGTTGCTGTTTTTGATCATCTGATCTCTTGTTGACCTATTGAGCTGCAATTCTGTCTTTCAACTTTTTTTCTTTTTTTCGCTTTGATTTTTTCTCACGGAAACTGAAAAAAAACACAGGTATAAATTTAAATTGAAAAAAATAAAAACTCGTTTTCGTTGCGTCCGATTTCACGGCTCTCCTTGTCATAGTGATCAGCAATGTGAGAATTTTATTCTCTCGCTTCCAATTTTTTTTTTTCACAAAAACTGAAAAAAACTACAGGTTGAGTGGGAGATACCGTAGTAAGCTCTTTATATGAATACCGCATCGTGTCAAGAAAAATTAACAACAAAAAAATATTCGAAAAAAATATATCGAGAAAGAATTGCGGTGAAGACGACGACATCAAGACGTAAGTTTATTCTCAATCAATGCGTTCTGAAGTGTCAAGGACTGCGTACATCTATCCAACTGATCTTCCTGAATCGCCAACAGTGTCATATAGAGTGTCATGATACGAACCATAAACTCTGTTGAACGAATTTGGATCGCCAGAAATACGGCGATTACAATTGTCGACAGAAGGAAAACGGCGGAAAGGACGGCGAAAAGTAATACATACATACGGTATGCCCTGAAAAATGCAAAAATCAATAGTTGAATCAGTTTTGTTGTACAAGGTAGTTGAACCTGTGTTAGATTTCAAGAGTACGACTGACTTCTAACTGAGCTCCATACGCTACCGAGACCAAGCTTTTTGAAATTTTGCACAGCGAGAAAAAAATTTTTTTTTTTGCAATAACGTGATTTGGTTAATGAGTTCTTTCTTGGTACTTCATGAGCGTTGTTTTTTTTTAAAGAGTTTTCAGTATTTTGAGTATTGTTTAGACCCGACTTCTAATTTTTTTTTTCTAGTAATTTTCTAGTAAGAATGTTTCGGAGTGTTCAGTGAAAAGTATGTTTGGATAGAGGCCTTAAAAAGGTGACACATTTCTAATTATGACCAAACTAACCGAATTCGTAATTGTTCAGCGCTCATGTCCGGCCTGGCTGGAGGGATTCCATTGTAAGATGTGCCGCGAGTAAAGTTTTCGAGACTCGCAGTCATTATCAGATTAATTTATAAATTTGAAATAAAAGTGAAGAGAAGCTTTTGCGGAAAGGTGCACTAGGATTTTGTTTCCTCTTTCAACTTGCCCGAATCTTGCCTTTGTCGAATTCGACATTTGCATAATACCCTATGGTGGGCTGGAAAGGTCTGACTTTTTGTTTCATAACATTGTTTCGAACGTGTTTACTGCATAGTTACATAATAACAAGTTTTGTTCAAAGGAAAACGTAGTCATAAAAATAGAGTCGCCGATGTGATGTCTGCAACAGATTGATTAATCTTTTGATTTTTTGAAGGCTGACAAACATTGCTCGCAAAAAACTCCATAGTACCCATTAGGACAGTCGCAGACTCCGTAGGCCGGGGTGGCCCCGTTTTGGCAGACTGGCTGGTTGCAGGAAGGTCCCGAATAGCCAGTCTGACAGATGCATTGTCCAAAAGCGTCGAAGGATCCGTGGACGCATTCTGTCGATTCCAATAATGATATTAAGGATTAAAATTTCATGAGATAGCGTGCAAAATTCGGAAAAAAAGTTTTGGTCTTTTTTCCATAATTCAAAAAAATTTTGATTTTTTTATTTATATGTTCGGGTTGGAGCTTAAATGACCGACTTGCTCCACTTTGCTTGTTGAAGAAGAATGTCCTCTGGAACATGTTTCCATTGCCGTCAAGACCGTAAACGATGAACTTTTCGAAAGAGCTTGACCACTGTAACATCGGCGCTTAGAGGGAAAGAAAGATCACGTTCAAGAATTTTACATGATGAGAAACTTAACAGCCGACTGGCACATACATGGGCAAGTACAAAACTCAACCTAGGAGGAGGGGATGGCTTACAAAAATTTAGCAAAACAACGGAAAAATGTAATATTCAATCTCAGGGACGTAGTATTTGACACAATAAAAACGGCTTTTAAAAATGGTCTGCCCACGAATGAGCTCTCTGTACCTTGCATTAAATTTCCTTAAAAATGAATATTCTTCAAACGATTTAACATGTTCCTCGGGGTTCTCACGATCAGTTCGATATCTTTCCCGGTTCACTCGGACTGGTCCTTACTGACTTTTTTTTAAAAAAAAATTCCAATCTGGAAGATTATATGCTCTAGAAATGTTTGAAGTGTGTCAGGAGATCGAGAAATTTAAGTATGCTGGCGTCGCGACCAGGTGATATTTAAAGTTTCGAGGTGTTTCAAGAGTAATAGTACGAAGATAACCGACCGCAATGATCGGCGTGACGAATTGACTTGCACATGCCAAGGGATCTCTTTGGTTCACAGTCACGTTGACAGAAAGTGTGTTCGTTGACCAGGGCTCTTGCAAGTCTGTATTGTAGGCCTCCAGGTATTTCACCTGTGAGAAATTATCATCGAAAATGATTCAAAACTGAATCTTACCGAAGCACCGTAGTTAATGCTGTCAAAGTCGTAGCTCTCAGTTATTCGGAAAGTGATGTAAGATTTAAGTGCGCCGTCTTAACGCAATACATTTTCTGATATTTTTCAAAAAAAAAAATCTGTTCTCACTTGTTCCGACCGTTGGTTCACGATGCACGTAGTCCATATGAGGATCCGAAGTGAAGCCCGGAACGACGTGCAGCGTGGAGATGGAGCGCGCCTGAATCGTGACAATCATGTTCCAACAGAAGAAAAAGGTTGTATTTTTGAATTAAGACTGACTCGAAAAGGAACATATTTTAGTCTGTTTCATTCATTTTGTAAATGGGTAGATATATATTTTTATATTATAACCTGTATGTTACAGCTGGAGGCCGAGGTTTTCAGAGTCACAGTCCATTTTCCAACACGCTGGGTACTTACATCTGAAACCGTTCCCTTTTAAAAATGCCGTTGAAGAATATCACTTGCCAATACTGTACATTTTTGTATTCACGTCATTGAGAACTAGATTTCCCCGATTGATTGTAGTTTGTTGCCCTGAAATTTTTCTCTCAATATTTGAATGAACAGTTTTATTGAAAATAAAATTTTTTTTTTGGTCAAAATCTTTTTAAAAAAATCATAAAAAAAATTCATAAAGCTAACTCTCTGAAACGTTCTAAGAGGTACACTCTACCTCCACCGTATTTTCGATTCAAAGTCAGTTACCAGCAGGGTTTGTGAACGTTGCCTGCACGTTATTGCCTTTAGCCAGAACAACGAGCTTCGTAGTGTTAGACTCGACAAAGAAAGAGAAGGTCTGCGCCGTTGAGCAGTCCTATTTATCAAGAAAAGTTGTAGCAAGGCGAGTTCCAACCGAAACCTTGGCTCCAAAGTCAAGAAGAAGGGCGTTCTCCTTGAGCATCTGAGCCAATATTGCCGGGAGCTAGAAAAACCACTGTGGGGCGGTATCATCATCGAAACAGCCTACCGAAGTGAACAAAGAGCTCTGGATAGGAATGACACGACCGTTAGATTGACGAGAGGCGGCGATCAAGTAGTTCGTGGAGCCCGTCGGCGGCAACGGCGCAGTGCTGTTCGGATAAATGACGTTGACTTGGGTGCCGTAGCGCTGTCTCAAGAGATCGACCACTGAAGACGTTTTGGGAGACGTTGCCGAGAAAACGAAGATGATCGCCGGCCTCTCCAGAGTTCCCGCGAACGCCTTCAGAACTCCATCGTAGGATGCGGTTGCCGTGGGCGTATTCAAGCCTTTGGGAAGGTTCTGCAATCAGTTCAATCATGTCTGATAAACAAGGTTTTTCTGGTTTTTTTTTTTCGAGAATCGTAAGAAAGAGCCTGGAAGAGCAGTCGAAAAAAAAGGTCGTCAAAGGCCATCAAGAATAGTGCAAAAAAAAATCCTACTAACTCTCTTTATATAACTCGTAAAATGTTCTCATTTTGTAAGTTAATTTAGGAAGATTATGAAAAAAAAAATAACGTTTTGATGGAGAATTTCAACTTTTCCTTGGAAGTGATAGTTTTCTCGCTCGATTTTATGACCCAAATGAAGTTGATTCTTACCGCAATCGCGTTGTTAAAAACGTCTGGATGCGCCGTGCTTGCAATTACGGACGCTCCTGAACTAATTGGTTTGTGAAAAAAGTCACGACAGAAAAGGAAGAAAATATTCAAGAAATCACCCGTTTCATCGAAAGTTACAAGGGTGTACTGCTTTGGCGCAAGAGAGTTGTACGTATTAGAGACGAAGGTCGGAATCACCGTTTGTAAGTAAATGATCGGCAGCAACATTGCTCTGCTGTTCACTTCCAAGACGAAAGTTATCTGCAAAAAAGGTTATCTCGAATGTTCTATCGGTATGAACCTGCTGGAAATCAAGCTGAGTCAGATCGTGTGTTTCTACAAAGTTCCAGTCGTAGCAGCTGGCTGAAAGAAGTGGGAATGAGGCTTTCTTGAGGGAAGCGAAAAACTAACTCAGTTGGCAGAGGCTGCCTGTGAAGTTGGACTGACACAAGCATTGGAAGTTGCTGGGAGTGCCGCCGTTCTGACAAGGCGGAATTTCACAGTAGTTGCCTGTGTATCCGTTGATGCATTGACAGCCGTTTACTGAAAATTCGGACGTTTCATGTTTGGCGTCGGGAGTTTACTGTAAAGGCCGCCATTCAAGCATTGGTGTTCAGAAATGTAGCAAAAAGCTCGTTGGGTCCGTTGAACAGTGACTTCAGCGGTTTTGATAGTCGCCTGGAATGACCTATAGATGAATCAAAGCCCAGTCTACTCACAGTTATGGTAAAGGATTCGCCAGCGGCGGCACACACAAATGGTGAGTCAAAGTAGTACTCGTACTTGCAGGAGGCTAGTCTCCGAGTCCCGCTTGCCCTTAGATTTTCCTTCTTTTTTTTTTCATAAAATGGGCAGCAGTCAACTGGTAGACAGTAGCTCCGGTATCATCGGTTGTGGAAAGTTGAGTCGTAGGGTCAGATTGCAATGCTGAAGAAATGTGAAGAACCGGCGACGCTTTGGACGCTGTCAAACACATTTTCAATCCCCTAGTTTCGCAATTTCCAACCGAAAATCAAACTGGAGACGACTTTGTCTTTGGTAGGATCAGGTGAGAATCCGACGTAGACGGAGAGTTGGCTTTTCTCGTCGACTCGGACCCAACATTTTCCAGAAGTGCCATCCGCCGCCTTGATGGTCAAAGTGTATCTGTGAGTTAGACGATTGTTTCTCTGAAACTGTAATGCAAGCCTACCCGAGAACACTTGCAGCGGTAGGCTTGATTTGATAACTAGCGAAAAACGGAACGGCATGAGCGTCAGGAGTCAAAGTTTGAATAACGTTTGAATCTCCGTTCGTCAAGGTTGCGGTGAAGTTTTGCACCGTAGCTGAAAAACAAATTGGCTTTTTGGGGCTTTTCCAGAGCCCTACGAGAATTGACGACAGCGTAGACGGCCGTCGAGGGATCCGACACGAAGAATCGAAGTTTCGTTTCCTGGCTGCAGTCGGCGACGTACTTGTACTCGATGACTTCTGTGTGGTGGTGCGAATTGCCGTAGGATGCGATGAACTGAAACCAATCAATAAAAAACCGTTTTGTGGAAAAGACCAACATTGAGAATCGGATCGCGATCAGAAACGTATTTCAAGCAGAGATTGATAAAGTTTCCTGAACCGAAATAATTGAAGAAAAAAGGCATTTTCCCGTCAAGGGACCTCCAGACTGGCGAGCAAACTCTTCATAAAGTGTATAGTTGCCGGTGCAATAGTCGCTTATGTTGAAAGGTGGTATCAAAACGATGGAAACTTCGATCTGACGCTCCACTGCACTTCTCCTTAAAATCCAAAAGGTTTAGTTTGCTAAATTTTTCAATCTTTGGAACTTTTTTTTTAAATGTGAGTGAGTATTTGATGAAAGAAAAAACATAATTTATTTCAAGAGCTAAATTTTCTCAGAAGCTTTCTCAAAAAAAAATAAGCGTCGAAACCCAATATAAACATTCGTTCACTTATCCTTGAGAAAAATGAAAAGTGATCACTAACAGAAAAAGAGGAGGAAGAAATTTAACACACGTTCTCCGAGATTTTCGATTAACCGTTGGTACAAAAATTTCATCTTTGTTCCTGAGAGCTCTCCTTGCTATCATAGATAGTGAACAACCTCTTAAATATTTAGAACCAGGTTTTATTAGGCTCCGCCCACTTTCAGGCTTACTGTATAAAAAAACACCGTAAAAAAACCAAACTTTTTTTCCTAGTGGATCAAATTGGTCCAAACAAATTTTAAAAACAAAAATATGTTCTCATTTGAACATTTATAGTTATAGAACTGACCCAGGGAAAAAAATTTTTCTTCCAGAAGAAAAAAATTAAAGTTTTTTCGAAAAAAATGACGATTTTCGCAGTCTTTGAGTCATAACTAGTACTAGAACCCCCGAATGCCTGGATTTTTATTTTTTCAATCGACGCGTTAGGGTCTCGTGAGTAGAGGAAAAATGCCTAGAAACTCTGAATCCGGGTGATCCAGTTGACCTCCATCTCGAAGAACGCGGCCAACTTGAAAATCGCAAAACCTTTGAAAATTTCTAACTTTTGTGAAAGCCGGATTCCGTCTTGTTTCTTATTTTCGTTCAACATAACACAGCTTGCTGCAAAATTGCAGCTCAAAAGTAGCGAGCTGGAACCCTTTGAAAAAAAATTTCTGACGTTTTTCTAATTTTTCGTTTTTTCGGCATTTTCAAACTTTCCGCTCTAACTAGTACCCAGGCTCTGTTTCCGGGTGATCCAGTTGACCTCCAAGCAACCAAAGCGGTCGACCTCGAATTCGAGCAAAATTTAAAAAATTTTCCAAACCGTTTTTTGCTTCCTAACCAGTAGTTCTCATCATCTGGAGGGTTTTCAGTGTAGTTTCCACCAATTGCTAGCGTCAATTTTTTTATGTTTAGCTCATTTTTTTGTTTTTTGTCAGAATTTTTTTAAAATTTTTCGACGGGAGGCAGCCCCAGCAATACCCCTGTCTGTCGAATAATCTGGAATTCCCTGGTATTATGCCTAAAAGAAAGTTCCAACTTACGTAAAGACACTACTTACGAAAAATAGTGACTACTATTTTGTGAAAAGTAAGAATCTTGTTTATCGATATCAATTTTTTGACTTTTTTTTTTGAGCTTTCCAAGATAAATCATTTTTTTGGATTTCGCATGGAAAAAATGTTCAAGTTCTCCTATTTTCGAGATTGAACAGATTTTCTCATACAGAAAAAAAGACAAAACTATTTCAACCGAAAAGAATCAAAAAAATTTTAAAAAACTTTTTGTCCAAAATAATTTGATCAGCGTTTCAGTCCAGTTGATAAATTGAAAGGAATCAGATAAAAACTTACGCCACAGAAAGATGAGTAAGTCTCTTCTAGATTCTTGCAAAAAAAAAAATTCAGAAAGCGATATATTGATCATGCCTAACAAGATTCTTACTTTTCACAAAATAGTAGTCGCTATTTTTCGTAAGTAGTGTCTTTACGTAAGTTGGAACTTTCTTTTAGGCATAATACCAGGGAATTCCAGATTATTCGACAGACAGGGGTATTGCTGGGGCTGCCTCCCGTCGAAAATTTTAAAAATTCTGACAAAAACAAAAATGAGCTAAACATAAAAATTGACGCTAGCAATTGGTGGAAACTACACTGAAAACCCTCCAGATGATGAGAACTACTGGTTAGGAAGCAAAAAACGGTTTGGAAAATTTTTTAAATTTTGCTCGAATTCGAGGTCGACCGCTTTGGTTGCTTGGAGGTCAACTGGATCACCCGGAAACAGAGCCTGGGTACTAGTTAGAGCGGAAAGTTTGAAAATGCCGAAAAAACGAAAAATTAGAAAAACGTCAGAAATTTTTTTTCAAAGGGTTCCAGCTCGCTACTTTTGAGCTGCAATTTTGCAGCAAGCTGTGTTATGTTGAACGAAAATAAGAAACAAGACGGAATCCGGCTTTCACAAAAGTTAGAAATTTTCAAAGGTTTTGCGATTTTCAAGTTGGCCGCGTTCTTCGAGATGGAGGTCAACTGGATCACCCGGATTCAGAGTTTCTAGGCATTTTTCCTCTACTCACGAGACCCTAACGCGTCGATTGAAAAAATAAAAATCCAGGCATTCGGGGGTTCTAGTACTAGTTATGACTCAAAGACTGCGAAAATCGTCATTTTTCGAAAGACTTTAATTTTTTTCTTCTGGAAGAAAATTTTTCCCGGGTCAGTTCTATAACTATAAATGTTCAAATGAGAACATATTTTGTTTTAAAATTTGTTTGGACCAATTTGATCCACTAGGAAAAAAGTTTGGTTTTTTACGGTGTTTTTTATACAGTAAGCCTGAAAGTGGGCGGAGCCTAATAAAACCTGGTTCTAAATATTTAAGAGGTTGTTCACTATCTATGATAGCAAGGAGAGCTTTCAGGAACAAAGATGAAATTTTTGTACCAAAATTTTTTGCATTTGTTCGATTTTCTGGGAGAACGCGTGTTAACACTAAGAATAACTGCCGAGATAAACGCGAGACACTGGCGGTACATTGACGAGCTCGCAAACATCTCGCTTTTTTTCTCGCGCCGGTCTCGCATTTTTCTGGGCGCGAGCTCGCATTTTTCTAGGCGCGAGCTCGCATTTCTCTCGCAATTTGAAAATTTCCGAAGTGCGAGATATATGCGAGATCGCGCCAAGAAAAATGCGAGGTCGCGCCGAGAGAAATGCGAGATCGCGCCTTGAAAAAAGCGAGATGTTTGCGAGCTCGTCAATGTACCGCCACCGACCTCGCTTTTATCTCGTCAGTTATTCTTAGTGAAGGCCTTGACTGGATTAACAGTTTTCTTTTTTTTTTTTCATTCTAGAAAATCAGAGCATTTATTTTATATTGATTGAAAGAAAAGTTTCAAGTTCGATCGGGCTTTGAACCTACAAGAGGTCGTTGTAGTCGGCGTAATCGGCTGCCACGTCGGTTTGGGCGGTCGTGAAGAAGAAAATGGAAGATTTGTCGTGGTCGATAGAGCGCATAGTCGTCTGGAGGGCCAAAAGTCCTGGCGGAGACATGTCCAGCGGAGAAAATCTAGAAATCGATACCGATTGGGTAAAAATTCGCCGCTTCTTACGAGTAGCCGATGTTGACAGGCAAAGTCGCGGCGAGGAAGTTGCTCGCGTTGTTGTACTTGTTGCTCACAACTAACGGAGAAGATGTCCCTATAAAAATAATTCAAAAAACGTTCTCTGAGAAAATCGATAAGCTTCACATCTGGAAAGTTCAGTGAAAAACAAGAAAAAAGTTCGAATTTGGGCCCGTTCTCGAAGGTAGTATTCAATTGCTAAACTTGAAACTTGAATATATATATATGAAGACCTTTTTCAAATTCTCAACGTCTTAAATAATATTCAAAAAATAGTATTGAGGCCACCTGGGGTCTCCTTTTAAGTGAAAGTCAAAAACTGCAAAAACTTGCAGTTATGGTACCGACGTGTTCTGGCATTTCTAATAGCACATGTGTTTCCGTCTCGACAAGGAAAAAAACTTGAGGCTTACCATTGATTGTCCGCGCTTTGAAAGTGGTGAGGACAAAGTCGTCAAAGTCAGGTACGCCTCCACTTGTTGGCTGGAGGAAAATTTTGAGACTGTCGTACAAGTTGGAAAGGCCCTAAAATCTGAGTAGTGAAAGTTTGTTCTGAGGAAAGGCAAGTTGGAAAAAAAAATCTCACCGCAGAAGCCGCGAGGGAGTTTTCCACAACTACAGCGAAACTGCGTTGGAATGACTCGAATGTGTCGGAAGACGTGGAGTTGCAAGAAACTGAAGCTCAAGTTCTGAAATCGATCTCCGAAAAACTCACGTATCTCACAGAAGCTTCCACTGAAGCCCATGTTGCAGAGACAGAAACCGTGGCCGTTTCCATTCGGAAATTTGTCGACAGTGCCTCCATTTTGGCAAATAGGAAGCTTAATTGAAGATTTGAGGGAGAAATCTTCCAGAGCCATTCACTTCGCAATTTTTCCCTTGGAAGTTGGCGCCACATTTGCAGACTCCGTCTGACGCAGTTCCTCCATTGCTACAAACCAAGGCTGCCGCGGTGTGAGTATCTAGAACAGCCTTTTTCCGGGAATATGAGACACTGGCACCTGGGCTGGCGCAATAACCGGGAAGGACGCGATTCAACACTCCAGTGGCGGTAGTAATCGCAACCGAATGACTGAAAAGAACATGGTTCAAAAATATTGAAATTGGTTGACAAGGTTAACAGCTTCGCTCCAAAAAACAATATATCTTTCTTCTTCCAGAAAAACAAAAGAAGAACTTTTTTAATTTTAATAAACGGAAAGTCAAGCAAAACAAAGTTTTAATTCTTTAATAACTCAACCAGGTTTCTATTTTTATTGATCGAACAAAGTCTTGATAAATTCCAAACGTGAAAAGCTTCGACACTTTCCAAAATGGAAATCAGGTCTTTATCTTGATTTTCCGAAAAGCACAGAAAATCGTTTTTAAAAGCAGTACTTCCAAGTAAAATGATTTTTTTTTTCGATATTATCCAAAAACATTGACTCACATGAAAGGTCCTGGTGTGCAGGTTTTGATCGCAGGAAGCTTGTAGGGGAAATTGCAGATTTGATTGTTCGGATCAGTTGCAGCGACGGCCTCCGCGACCACTGTGGCGCCGTCGTAAGTGCCGATTCGAGTCACTTTTAGCCCCGTGGTTCCAGAAATTGAGGAATACAGACTGGCTATTTGATCCATTCCTGAGAGAAACTCTTCAGCGAAGCTCGACATATAGGTTTTTTTTTGTGTGAAAATGATTGTAATAATCTGTTGCCGTAGAAATGAAAAAAGTTGAAAGTTTTCAGTGTCAGCGCAAAGGTCTTCTTTTTGAAAAATCTTTTTTTCTTCGTTTTTTCAGTCCCTTTCTTGTTTAAGCGGCTCTTTCATGTTATATGCTTCCTTCAAGTTTCTATAAAGTCTCCAATGAATAAAAGAGAAAGACAGACCGTTGAGACTTGTTCAAACCGTGAAAGATAAATGATCTCCTATCAGGTCGAGAATTCTAGCTCCAAGATTTTGACGCCTTAGAACCCCCAGATTACACTATTTGGCAAGAATTGGTTAAATTACAAATTCAATAATTTGCGATATATATATAACTGCAGTGAAAATAACAGGCTTCAAAGAAGAAGAAGAAACAAAAAAAGGGTTTGGAATTTTCAGAATTATTCAAGGCATGAAGCGGTAACCTGTGAACGAGTATGCCGTGCCGACGTCGACTTCTGGACGGTTGCTGTACGTGACGAGAACGTCGTCGAGAGAGGCGAACCAGACCCTCACATTGTGAGTATCGGTACCCGTGACGGATACTGTAGCAGAAACACTGTTCTGTGTAACGTAAAGCTGGAAAAGTACTAATGTAAACAGCGGCCAGAAATTTGTTCAAAAACCGCGTATCGAGGACCGCTAGTCAAACTTTTGATGGGAGAGCCGTCGGCGGCGTTGGTCAGAGTCGGCACTGATTCAAACTTGAATAATTCTGTGAGAATTGCTTGAACTCACGCTGGCGGCCGTTCTCACACGTGAGAAGGACATAGCTGTTTGCCGTTTTAGAGTCTGACGAAATGGGAATAGTTTTCGTTGAGTTGTTGTAGTACTGCACAAACACGTTTTGCATTTCATAAAAGTAACTGAGCAGGTTTTTCGTCACCTAAAAATGGGAACGTTTTCTTTTCTGAAAGCAGTCCACCCACTGAATCGAGGTCTGTTTTGTCCACAATCAGCAAATCTCCATGAGTGGCGGCAACAACTCGGCGCAAAACGTCGAAAAAGTCGCCCAGAGGTTCAAGAGGAGCAGAAGGCATTTGAGAAATGATGATCACGATCTCAAAAAATTATAGAACAATGAGGCCAGAAAATCGAAAATGGATCATGCTTGAAATGATATTAAAAACTTGAAATTGAAAATTCTTGGCTACCATTTCGTTTGGTTTCTCTTGTCAAAACTTTCTATTATAAAAATTGAGCTTCTTCGGATCTTCATCGTGACTTGAGAAGTACATTCTCATCACTTTTCAAAACGTTCCCTTTCAATTTGTTGTCGAGTCCATTGTCTTCACAGAATCAACCGTAACGGAGACAAAAAGTACAAATTTCGCAATTCTACATGTTAAACTAAAAAAAAAACAAACATACCTTGTTTTTCCAGGCAAGAGTCTGTTGGACAACTTGACTCTCGTTGTTTTGACCTATCCTGGTTGAAGGCGTCGGCGGCGCCACGACTTCTGAATCAGCGAACAGCAGGACCGTCGATTGAGGTCGCATAAGAATCGAGCTGAGAGCTTAGGGATGATCTTGAGAGAAAAAGAAGCAGGAACTGACGATGACTGGGCCGCGTAAAGAGCATCCAGATGCGGCTGATCTGTGAGTCCCGGAGCGACCACCAGTTGTTGCATGTAATTCAAAAGGTCATCAGAGGTCAAGAAGACCGACGTCTCTATGAAATATGCACTGTCTGAATAGGAAATACATTTTTTTTTTTCAAAATAATGGGGGAGCATACTCGACTGTCTGTAACTGGTGACAATGTAGTTTTGAATGACGCCTTCTTTCAAGTTGTTATAGTCTTTGAGAAGTTCGGGCAGGTTTGTGATTAACACATTCAAATCCAAAGCCATAGAGTTGACGAGGTTGACGACAAGGATCAGAGATTGTTTCGAAAGATCAAGTGTGTTCTGAACTGGTGTGGCACACGTTCCTGAAACAATTGACGAAATTTTGAAAAAAGATTTGGGAAGATAACTGGGCTCGCAGTGCAGAGTGTACACACCCGGAGGACATGAGCATCTCCACTCTTCTTGGATTCCGCCGTTGCGACACCTGCAAGTGGATTTCTTATCGATGAGTTTCCAGTCTTTTTTTTTTCGCTGACGTGACAGTTTGGCACTGAGTTCCAGAAGTATATGGAAAACAGGCACACGTTCCATTGGGCAGGAAGATTCCTCCGTTGACGCAAGAAGTGACGTCATCTCGGAACGGGGCAGTCCATCGCTCCAAATTTTCATCATCTGTCGTTGGCACTCGTTACACTTTGTCATAAATTAAAAGCGACTCGTCTCAAGTCTTGTCGAAGAAATTTACGACCTCTCAAAGTCATTGATAACACGCATGGAGCAATGAAAGTTGAGCTATTAGGAAACTTTTTTTTTTGCGAATGACACTAAAACGGCCATGAATTTGGTAATAATTGATCACATCGCTCAAGTTTTCTATCATTTCCGTGATAGGAAACTGGTAAATGATAAGATTCCTGTGTGCTACCTTTGGCGTGGCGAACAAAGTAGACTTCGATGTCGTCGCAGGAAGCGAAGACCTCGATGACGCTCTTGCGAGTTGCTCCAGAGCTCGTGGTCAGATATCCGACAAACACAGAAGTGGCCTCTCCTACGTTTTCTCCGTGAATCCTGAACAAAAACGCTTTGATGACAGATAATAGAAAAAAAACTTGCTTCAGTTCGGTTATCACAAAGTCGCGAAAGTTGGTACCAAACAAGATGGAGAACTGAAAGTGAAAGTTTCAAGGAATAGTGCAAGGAGATGAGAACTCGTTGATGGGCCTCGTTGGAAACTTGGTCAAACTTTTGAGAACTGAGGTCTCTGACGTCTTGCGCTGAAATGGCGTTCCAGTGGCCACGCAGCTCGAACCGTTCATCGCAGCTTGCTTAAAAACATTTTTTTTTTTGAACTTTTTTATTTTCCGTTAGTAATGTTTTTTCGTTCTTGTCAAAATTCGAAAAATCTAAAAATTTTACAGCTGTTTTATGCCGGCTTCAGTTTGTGTTTTTCCCGCCTTTACTAACAGAAATGTTCTCCAACCATACATACAGTATAGTTTATACTTGCATTTCCCGCTAACGTGTCACGAGCAAGTATTTTCAAAAAAATACAAAGAATAAAAAGTTTAAGCACCCTGAATTATCTTTTTTTAACAGAAAAAAATAATAGTTTTATCCTCATTTTTTTCAAAAATTCTTTTTATCAATTTTTCGGTTCGAGAATTCGAATAGAAGCTATTTTTAATGAAAAACCATGATTTCAGGCCTTATGCACTGGTTGACTTGTTGGTCGGAAAAGGTAATGTATTTTCTCGCTTCACCTTTCTGTTTATTTTGGAAAATCCATGTGCCTTTAAACATCGCATTGATTTTTTTTTTTTCTGAGTGGGCCAATTATTTCTGATTGAATAGAACGAGTTGGAAACAACAATTCTGCGTGCAGAGGTAGACATGATTTTTCAAATAATGTAAATAATAAAATTCTGAATTAGAATCTCGTTTTATCTTTAGTTTTGTAGGGTGGGAAAATTTTTACACAAAGGTTTGGGCAGACAAATGTTATTTCGAAAAGCCAGCCAATTCACCAAAGACGACTGTGAGGAGCAAAAGCAGCAGAGACCAAGGTCGAAACAGGAGCATGAGGAATGGCCGGAAAGCCTTATCGCAGCTCTCGAGCCACGTTTATCGCCTTGTATCGCTCCAGCACGTTTCCCTTTATCAGCCCAGTTTTTAATTGCCAGCAAATCAAACATGGGCTTTGGGCCAATTCGGAATTGAATAGCTCTGTGTCTTGAGGACCTAAAAATTTTGAAATAAAGTTTCGCTCAACAACATGATTAAAAGTCTCACTCTGAAACTTGAATAGTTTGCCACCGCAAGACCATGATCTTTAACAGCGGTTGTTTCGAGCTGCTTCTCAGCCTCAAAAATGCTTTGTTCTTCGACTTCTGAGCGTATAGTCTGTTCAGATTTTGAATGTCAAGTCGCCGCTCAAGCTCCTCCCCTAATAGCGCGATAAACCAATCAGAGAGCGAGCCATCCACAGAGCGTATTCAAATGACGTCATTCTACTTGACATTAAAGATCTGAACGGACTATAAACGATGAAACATGATTTCGCATTTTAGCAAATGAAAAAAAAAAAAGAGGTTTCAAAGTTTTCAGAGAGTCAAAACGTGTATTTTTTTCGGGTTGAAAGCAAAGATATATATATATATATATATATATACTGAAACCGTTGGGATCTTTTGAAACAAAACAAAAAAAAAGAATTGCGTTCATTATCTTCTCGAAACGAAAATACATTTTCTTGTAAGAAATACGAACCGACTGGGAAATGCTGATAAAAGTAAAAGATGCGCTGAAGAAGCGTGATGGGTACAGTGTCGTCGGAAAGAGCAACGACAGTAATCTTGGTCAACGCGACTTTGGGCAACTGAACTTTGATATGATGATAGCTTTCATCTCCTCCTCCACAACCTCAACAGGTGAAGAGACATATTGGTAGGCACAGGTGCTTAGATCGCGGGTCACGAGTGTCAAATTTCTGAGATCATTAGGTTGGGGAAAGGATGTGACGTCAATGGTGGCGATGTCGATGCGAGAAGGCGGTATCGCGACGACGGATTCATTTTGGCTCACTCTTATCGTAAGGTAGTTGCTGACAGTGAAGGTGCCAGCTGAATATCCCGAAATCCCGCAATATGGCGAAACTACAAGTTTATGACTATGACTACACGTGATAGTCTGATGAAAATACATCTCAAAATGAATCAACCACGTAAAAAAAATATAATCAATAAAATCCAAGGTTGAAAGACGATTACTTTGCTTTTTTTCTGTTTGTTCAGAGAGCAATAAAATTAAGATTTTGACTATTTCTATTCTGAAAACTATTTCGTCTATTCCAAGTTTTGATAATTCTCTGACGTCGTGGAAAAGGATACTTTCGCGCTGTGAAAAGATTTGAGTGGTGGCAAAGTCGTCGTTGGGATTGCTGACGAAACCGAGAACGACTGCGTAGGACGATACGTGGCGCACCTGGACGGCACAACCGCCGCTTGACGTCTTGACAGACATGCCCCAGTAACCATTTTGCGGTTTCACTGAACACTTTTTATGCGATATAATAAAAGATTCCAATCTTTGAAAAACCCAGAGTGATTATAACGACGAAGAAATTTTTTTCGACTTTTTTCCATTATATTTTCCGGTTTATAAGACATCTATTTATTTTTTCTCCTATGTCTTCGTGTTTTAATCATGAACCAACTACCAACTTTATATAGGAAGATTTAAAACAAAGATTTTATCGAGAAAAAAAGTCGGAAAAAGTTTCGACGGAAAGGTTGCCGTCGGAAATTTCCCTAGCGATATGAAAAAATACGAAAAGTCGCTGTTTGAATTTTCGCTGGTGTTTTTTTTCGTACCACCATATTTCCAGCGGCCACCACCGTTCCGATGAATTTTTTTTGTCTCGTCAATTTCCTCGATAAACTCGTCATTTTAAATATTCCCATGTAAAGTAGACGAAACATTTCATGATCAAAACAAACGAAAAAACTATAGACGATTCACGGCTAGCTTGGGACGCAAAAAGGCGTGGCCTGTCTGCACTCTACACCAACCAGGGCACTGTCTCGTCTCTTTTCGTGGCAGGACCCTTTTCTCGATGGCTCAAGCCAGCCGTGAATCAGCTATAAAAGAAAACGGTTTTTTTTTTCATTTCTGACCTTTCCGCCGAATTACTTTTCCGACTTTTTTCCTGATATTTTTCGTTTTATAAAACATTTATTAACATTTCCTTTTTTCTTTTCCCATTTCGTTGTCTTTTAATCATTCATGAACAACTTGACGACTTTATATGGGAAGATTAAAAACGAAGAGTTTATCAAGGAAAAAAAAAGTCGGTAAATTTTTCGGCGGAAAATTGGCCGTCGGATACTCCTCAAGCGATGGGAAAAAATCGGAAAAGTCGCCTTTCAAAAATTTTGCTGGTGTTTTAATAGTCTATTCCGCGCCAGCTTGTCATGTTTTTCTTCCCGCCAAAAAGACCGTATACCAAATTAGATCAAATTTCTGCTTTTATAACGACAAGAAACAAAGGTCTTGAAGCGAAAGTTGGTTAAATTTGACCTGGCCTTTTGACCACGGCGTTCCTAATGGGGGTGAGGGAAGGTGAGCGAGGCGTCAAAGTTTCTGAATTTACAGAAAAAATTTAGTGCGCGCTACGGATAAAATTACGTCACGTGACGTCACAATTACACTGAATATTCAACGTTAATAACTTGTTTGTTCGATCGCCTTCGGCTGAAGTACTGTAGATTTCAAATTTCGAGCCAAAATTTTTTTGACGTTTTGCCACCCCGTTTGGGAACGCCGTGTGACGGAAAGAAAAATGTGACAAGCTTGCGCGGAATGGCCTATAGAAAAAAAAACCCACGACAGGTTAAATTGGAAAAGAGGCTGTTTGAAAAGCGTTTGCATTTTTGTTTTCCAACTTTTTCGTCGGTGAACTTTGAATGGGAGGGCACCCAAATTTTGCAGGTCAACTTTTCCGAGTTTTTTCCCTGATATTTTTCGTTTTAGAAAACATTTAAAAAATTTGGCTCGTCTTTTTTTCTCCCCATACCACCGGAAAAAGGTTGAAAAAAAAAAATCACACGCACACATTTTCGTCGCAAAATTCCCTAGCGATGTGGAATGAAACGGTTTTTTTTTTGTTTTTGTCTTATAAGACGGTAAATTGGTTAAAGTTGTCGTTCCGAAAAAATTTGGCTGCCGCTTTTTGTTCTGCATCGTGGACATCAGCCGACAATGCGTGCGTACTTTGACATTTCCGAATTTGACTTGCTCATACAACTGTTTTCAGGAGGCCCGAGCCTATCACATGACGTTGACCAACAGAATGGTGGTGCGCCTTCCGGCGGGTGTGGTCGCCGCGTCGGAGCGCATCAGACGCGAAGTACGATTTTTCTAAGGAACCTAACCTTTTTTTAAATTTTTTTTTTTAATATCTTTTTTCTCTTTTTTCAAACCAAAAACAAAAGAAAAAAGCCACGGTTGCAGCTAGCCGAGATGGACTCCATTGCGAACGCTTTCGTCACCACGCTCCTATTCGTCGACGTCGACGCGCGTCTGCGTGGAACGCCGCCGACAAACGTTGCGTGGGCCTCGAGTCGAGCCCCAGTCCCGCCGCCAAAGACGACGTCGCCGCCGACGACGCCGACGCCGACGCTGCCGCAGCCAACCGTCGTCGTCATCGACAAGTTGAAGGCCGAGGCAAGTCTATCTCGTTTTGAAAATGCTAAGCGTGTTCGTAACGTGCTCACTCGTCTAGGAAGCGAGCTGTGTGTGCGGCAAGAGATCGGTGCCCGACTGGCGACCGACAAAGGGTTTCGGCGACGACGCGCCCTTCAGCCCGGCCGTCGACGGCGTCCGCTTCACCTGGAAGACGCTGGCCGAACTGGGCCAAGGCGTCGACACGTTGAGGTTGGTTTGTTGGTTTCCTCTGCTCAACTTTGATGTCGCATGCAGCAGCAGCAACCTCGCTAACCGTTATGGGGCCTTTGCGAAATTGCCGGTCCGTATGGAACGTGGAGAGTGTGTGGCGCGCGTGTAGATGATGGAAAAGTTTAGTGCGCTTTTTTGAAACGGAAGCTGAGTAATCTACACACGATTCGCCAATGTGCCTGAACGTAAAAATCGGTCACAGAATTTTGCAATCCAATGTTGTCATTCTTGTGTCGATGATCAGCATTGACGTTTGGTTGAAGGGCCAGCGAAATGCTAGCGAAAACGTGAGTTTTATACTGCACCGCGAGCCATCACCTAGGGACTGTTGTTACAGACAAACGCGCTGAAAGAAAGGATTTTTGGCGTGTACGACTTTGAGACGGAGACGGACTCGCCCAAGTACCGCAATGGGCAGGACTACGCCCGCTGGATACGAGAGCACGGAACGGGTACAATAAAAAAAAATTTTGATTTTGATGAAACTTCATCCAGTGTGATAGCCAATCATCGGAAATGCGGACCCAGCTTTTTGAGCAAAGTTTTCAGAGAGTCAAAACGTGTATTTATTCGGTTTGAAAGCAAAGACATATATATATATATATATATATATATATATCAAAAGTCTGAGTTCAGTTTGAGAAAATACGGAATGTAATGAAGAAATAAATAAAATAAATGAAGATGGGCGTCAATTGAGAAGAAGCTCGCGTTGTGGTGGGCAGTTGAGATCTTGTAGTGGGCACTGCCGTCGTTGGAATTGACGTCGTCGAGTTTGAAGAGTTTAGCAGTTCTGAAAAAGTTTCGGTTGATCGTCTGCTCAAAAAAGCTCATATCGGTAGATTTTAAGAAAACTACGAAAAATGACATTTTCTGTGAACCAAAGTGAAATTGCGTAACAGGTATGGAAAACTGATAAATCAAGGGTAAATACTGCACTCTATATAAACTGTAGATATCTGAAAATCGGTCATTTGAAAGATGCGAAGCCAAACCGATCTCGCAAAAATCTCCAAGAAAGCCGGGACGACAGCTGCAGATGCCCAGAGAAAGAGTCGCTCCCTGGGCACAAATCCGATCGTAGCAGTACTCGCCGGTGTAGCGGGTCGGACAATCGCACTCACCGCTGTCCTTTACGGCGCCGCCATTGCAGACGCTTTTGTCTGAAACCGTTGGGATCTTTTGAAACAAAAAAAAAAAAAGAATTGCGTTCATTATCTTCTCGAAACGAAAATACATTTTCTTGTAAGAAATACGAACCGACTGGGAAATGCTGATAAAAGTAAAAGATGCGCTGAAGAAGCGTGATGGGTACAGTGTCGTCGGAAAGAGCAACGACAGTAATCTTGGTCAACGCGACTTTGGGCAACTGAACTTTGATATGATGATAGCTTTCATCTCCTCCTCCACAACCTCAACAGGTGAAGAGACATATTGGTAGGCACAGGTGCTTAGATCGCGGGTCACGAGTGTCAAATTTCTGAGATCATTAGGTTGGGGAAAGGATGTGACGTCAATGGTGGCGATGTCGATGCGAGAAGGCGGTATCGCGACGACGGATTCATTTTGGCTCACTCTTATCGTAAGGTAGTTGCTGACAGTGAAGGTGCCAGCTGAAAATCCCGAAATCCCGCAATATGGCGAAACTACAAGTTTATGACTATGACTACACGTGATAGTCTGATGAAAATACATCTCAAAATGAATCAACCACGTAAAAAAAATATAATCAATAAAATCCAAGGTTGAAAGACGATTACTTTGCTTTTTCTGTTTGTTCAGAGAGCAATAAAATTAAGATTTTTGACTATTTCTATTCTGAAAAACTATTTCGTCTATTCCAAGTTTTGATAATTCTCTGACGTCGTGGAAAAGGATACTTTCGCGCTGTGAAAAGATTTGAGTGGTGGCAAAGTCGTCGTTGGGATTGCTGACGAAACCGAGAACGACTGCGTAGGACGATACGTGGCGCACCTGGACGGCACAACCGCCGCTTGACGTCTTGACAGACATGCCCCAGTGACCATTTTGCGGTTTCACTAAACACTTTTTTTGCGATTTAATAAAAGTTTTCCAATTTTTTGAAAAACCCAGAGTGATTATAACGACGTCGTCGTCGGAGAATGTGATCGAGTCGCTGATCTGCACTTTTTTCTCTGAAAAAGTTTCTTTTTTTTTCCAACTAATCAAGTGAAAAAAAAACTGACGTGTATCGTCGTAGATGGCTATGGAATCAGGCGCCTTCACTTGTTTGCCATACACCTCGATCACTACTTTGTCCGCATTTTTCTCCACAACAAAGTCGGTGCCAGCGGCAGAAGCGACACAATCCTAAAAACCACCATTCATCAAAAGTATTTGGGAAACGACAAAAAACCTGCTTTGTAAAGTCCAAGCTCAAGGCAGTAGCGTAGATGGAAGGCGAGAGAAGGGAGCTCAGCTGAAAAACTTGTGGAGATGGCAAATGATGACGTCGATGGGAATGAACAAACATCCAGAGAGGCGCCGTTGACGAGATGCAAGAGTCTTCCGTTGCTTTGCCGCTGAAGAAGCCGCAGTTGAGGGTTGACAGCGAAAATGTCAGGGGAGGAATCTTTCCCAATGGAAACCAGGTTGACCTCAAATAATTTTTCTCATTCGCAATCTTGAGTACGTTTAGATACTTGTGTATCCTTGTCAACGGTATCCCAATGACGTCCCGAGTAGTTTTGGACGTTCTGAGAGTCTTCGCTTGTGAAAAGAAACACGGCAGTCGGAGGGAACAAGGCGATCTTCTGTGCTTTGTAAACAGCTTCAATCGCACGAGAGCTGACGACATTTGCCGAGTAGGTTATAGACTGAACTGCGGACCCGAAATCCTCATTGAAACGATCCACCTCATGAGTGCTCAGCAGAACGTCGACACCTGCAAGAGCCTTGAACATGTGGGAAGGGCGATCAAAGAACCTTGGTCGTCGAAAGTGATCAAAGAAAAGTAACGGTTGTAGACGGGCAAAGTGTCCAAAGCGGCGCTGGTTATGTTCCGGATGCTTGCGGCGAGTCTGTCAAAGGTCGGCTTGTTGGAAGATCTACATTCCAAAATGAACACAATCTGTCAAAAAAAAGTTCTCGATGAAATGCGGAAGCGATTATAAGCAGGAGACCTGCTTGAATTCGGTTTGGCGAGGATCTCCGATTGCATTGACGTTTGTACTATCACAAAAGTAGGTCGCGTCGTTACGTGCAGGGGATTTGTGTTTCACAGAGAGCGGCCTTTGCTCGTTTTCTCCCCCCATTGGCTGGTCATGAGCAACTAGAAAAAAAGTTGAGCGTTCTTTTTTTTTCAACAAATTTAGGTTCTCACTGGTCGCACAGTAACCAGGAAGAACGCGAATTTTCTTTTGATTGCCGAGGTAGACAGTGTGTACCTGCCTGAAGTGAAAAAAAAAACATTCGAGTGTGAAAATGAAAGGCTACGTGATAGGTCCTGGAGGACATGCAAGCGTGGGATCAGAAGTGACCCATTTGTCGAAAAGATATGGATATGTGCAGTCGAGCTGCGGACGGAGCTGAGCGAAAAGTTCGCCGCGGACTGGGGCCATCGAAGGAGTGTAGATGGAGTAACTCGTGTTTGTAACGCCTCCGAAACCAACAAAAAGAGCTGTCGCTGTCATATTGACACCTGCAATCCTCAATTCTTTTCTATTTACAACTACCCAACGAAAACATTTGTTTGCGATGAACACCTCTGACACTTTTTTCAATGAGATCCTTTTCCAGCGTTGCAGTTAGCTATGAACCCGAAATTCTATAAAAATAAACTCTTTTTCTAAACAAATTATCAAATAGTTGAACATTGAAAAGTGTAAGAAAAAATTGAAGCAAACTATTGGAAAATTGAGGTTTGCGAAATACTTTAAAGTTTTAAAATTCATCTAGGGCAAACCTGGAGAAAATGAAAAAGTTTGAAACTTTTTTGTCCACAAAATAAAAAACATATTCACTTCCAGACAAATGTGATTTTGCTCTTACTAGGTTGTTCAAATGTTGGAATCAACTAAGAAAAGCGCACTCTATCACCAAAATAGTTTCTACAGGGGTGGGCATAATTTTTGGACGGATTTTCCGAGCGCTGTTACTTTTTGTTCTTGAATCAAATGCTGTTCCAAATGTATGTTTTTGAGCAATAGATTGTCTACTGATAATGTTCTAAAAATGACTGTGGAATGTTTAGTTCTGGGGGAATGACGGCCTCCAAAGCATACCGTTCTTCGATATTCGCAGTTAAGTGTTGCTGAAAAAGCGTCAGGGCTACGCGCTAATCTTTTTCATAGACCTTAGAATTTAGCAGCCGACTGATACTTTTTTTTTAAGAAGCTTTTTAGGACTTCCAACTACCATCTAGTGAAAAGACCTGTGACTTTTGCTCGCTTTAACTTTTTGGAGAACGCCTGGAAGAGAAACAGTCGATTTCGAAGCTAAGCATGTATTTTACGGCTTTCCGACGCGGGGCCTTGAGGGAAACTGTGAAATCAATGGTCAAAAATAAGGTGGGGCCTAGAACATTTTGTATCAAAAAAAAAAACGGCCGCTCTCTATCGCTCCAGCATATATCAATAAAAAATCTGGAGCAAAGTCATATTCACTCGGACGCGCAACTTCTAAATTAGAACTGGATGTTCTTCGAGGAGTAGCGCTTCAACGTCTGAGAGGTATCCATTCTCAGGAATTTCTGTGTATTTAAACAAGACCACCAAGTAGCAAAAAATGAGCCGGGTCATTTCACATGGCTTCTCATTCAGAAGCAGCCGTGGTTTTGGCCGATGCATGATGTGAAAGCACGATTTTGCTAAGTCCTCTCGAATCTTCAGTCCAAGTTGATGCGTATCAGCATCTAGACGTCATTTTAGAAAAGTACATGCTTCTATTAGCCTATTTGCATTCTACAAAAAACCGTTCAATTTTCCGAAAAGATTCTGCGCTCTTTTATACCGCTTCGATTGAAAAAGGCCTGTTTTCGATTGATAACCGCGTCTTGTTCAAGTTCAAAGAAAAGTTTTCCTGCTCACCGGAGAAAAAGTTCTCGACTATTCTTTCTGACTCTACTCGACGACAGAGGCCTGCTTGAGACCTCTCTCAAATCTAGGAACTATAAAATTATCCTTTCTGAAGATCGAAGACTAAATCTATCACAGACACCTGCGTCCAGAGGCCAACACGACCAATGAGGGTCTTTTGGCCGTATCTGAAGCCAAAGAAGGCCTATACGAAAAATTTTTTGCATGTGTTATCTTCGATACCTTATTGAAAAAATTAAGTTATGAACTTTATCTGAAATACTTTTAACTTTGAGTTATAAAGGTTGTAAGTCCGTGCAATAATTATGCCCACCCGTGTATAATTTCGAAACCAACCATTATGAACAATTCCGTTTCCAACATCAATGAGAACGTCACTGTTGAAATCGAAAAAAAGTGTCTCCCGGGACTGTAGGAATACTCGGTAGTTGTAGGAGCCGCCGCCGCCAGAAGACTTTAGACTTAGACTCGATCCCGTCAGAGAGTAAAACTGTAAATCATGCCTTGTGAAAAAGTGGAAATGAAAAAAAAAACCGAGTAGGAAGGTCCAGTGGAGATGGGGGTCAGTCCTTGGACCGACGGCAGATTGTTGTTTGCTTGAATGACTTTTTATCATTCAATATCAGACAACTTTCAAACCGTTGGTCGTGTCGATTGTGAGTAGCACAAAGGCTAAATCCGCGGCCGAGTCTTTGTTCAACTGCAACTGCAAATCTCCGGTCGCGCCGTAGCCAGCGGCGATGTCTTCAGGCACATAGAACTTTGAGATGACTTTCAATAGAACCTAAAGGGGTTGATTAAAATCGAAGAGTCACTATTCGAACCTCGGAAACTGCGTTAGGATTGACCAGGAACAAGTCTCCATGCGAAGAGCGAGTCACTCGTCGGAAAACGTCGAATTTGTCGCCACTCGTGTCGCCTCCACTGGGCAACGTCAGCACGTACGAAACCTGTGAGCGAATTCAGAAAACTATCAAATCAATAATAAAAATAATCTCCCAAAGCCAAAACTTTGAATTTTCTGTGGAACTTGGCAGACTTGTTCAGAGCTAGGGTTTCGAACAATAGTCAGTCAAACAATCAGAACATGAAAAAAAGTAATTTTTGTAAAAAACGTGGAAAACCTAACGGAATTGACTTTTTTTCAGATATTGTTTTTTTCGTGAAAAAAATTTTTTTACTCCTGTCGGTCAGCCTCCGCTAGTTTTTCTAGTTAAGAGCGGTACTTTGGCAGAGTTGCCCACTCTCCTCATTTCCGACAGGCTTCTCTTCAGTACTAAAGAAAGGCAAACTAACAATCCATCATGTAATTTTTTTGAAAATTTAGGAGAGAGATTTCTGACAAAAAGTTTATAAAGTGTCTGAACCCTTCCCCCCATTTTTTTTTATTTTTTTTTATTTTTGAATTTTTTCTTGTATCAAATAATACAACTTGATTGAAAAGAAAATAATCTTTTTTCCAGCAAATGACTAGCGCTCAAGCTTCTCATTAGCTAGAAATGTCAGAAAAGGCAGACCTTGCTGCGCCACAGAAGAGATATCTGAAAGGCCTGCTGCTCGGGCGAAGGTACAGTCACACTGGAGGACTCTGGCGTCGCGTCTGAAGCCACGGCGTCGGAGAAAACGAGGACTATACTGAAGGCTCGCATCCGGGTATATCTGAGATAAATTGAGTTTTTCCTCCGAGTTGGTCAACTGACAGTTGTTGGGCGTCGCGAACAGCAGTCATTATGGGCTGCGGCTCGTTTGTGTCAATCAGTTGGACCGTGTTAAGGTTTGTCAGAAACTCAGCCCGAGAGTTTGCGATGAACTTGGTTAGTGTCGTTTTATTGTCTTAAAAGCACATCGTTTAACTCTTAACGAAAAGCCGTAGTAATCAAAATTTCTACGAGTTTCGTTACTTTCAAATATGGTAAACTGGGTCTCACTTTTAGTATTGAAACCGTAAAAAATAAAGTTGGCTATCCAATCGTCTTTCGATCCGCTTGCAGTCTGAACTTTCATGTTCCTCAAGTTCCAGAGAGAGAGAGAGAGAGAGAGAGAGAGCACCACCTTGACAATGTTATCAAAAACGGCAGCAAGATTTGCTTTCAGCGTGTCCAGAACTGGCTGCATACTTTTCTTCGTGTTGAAGACGATGATGAACGACCTTTGCGAAATGTCCACGTTCTTCTTAACCATCGGTCGACATCCACCTGAACGTTTTCTTTGAACATATCTAATCGGAGTAAATCAAAGCTGATAAATGTCTTTTAAAAATGTCTCTCATAGGAAAATCTTACGGATGCCGCAGTATCTGCCGTACCAGCCGGGTGCACAAACACATCTGTTTTTGTCCTTGATAGAAAATCGTTGGCATCTAGAAATTCCTCAACTTCTTAACAATTTCGTAATGGACAAACTTGATGTTTTCACAGTGATCCCCGTCGATGAATGCTGGGCAAGTGCAGGTGCCATTCCAAGAAATACCGTCGTTCTGGCATTTTTGGCTTGTCGCCACCACTTCAAAGTTTTTAATAGCTCGGATCGATAGGAAAATTGTAAAAAAAAAAATCACTTTTGAAATGCTTCAAAGTTCTAAAATGGAAGGTCATCTTTCTTCGCGGTTGGGGTTTTCCTGAAAATTGGCTAGAACACTTTTTGATGTACCAGAAGAAAATTCTGAAAGCCTCAACCTGCAAAACTTTCTACTTTTTGAGCAAAGACGTTGCAATTTCAAAGAATATGCTCAAAATCCATCAAAATGAGCTACTTTGGGGCTTCAGACCCCCATTTGTTGAGAACTAGAAAGTTGTGCAGGTTGAGACTTTCAGAATCTTCTTCTGGATATACATCAAGGAGTGTTCTGGCCAATTTTCGGGAAGTTC
>CAJGYM010000141.1:0-152212 GCA_904845305.1 Caenorhabditis auriculariae
ATTTTCAAGAAATGGGTCTTGACAAGAAAATGTCATATTTCTGATTTTAGGATCTCCGCTCTTCCCCGACTTTTTCCTCCCAGCTCATCTTTACGATAAATTGGCAAAGGATTTCGAGAAATCCCGCAAAGACGGCTCTTCGAAAAAGTCGAAGACGTCATCAAAGGTTTCTATTTTAAGCTTGAAATGATCAGAAAATGGTCGAATTTTTATTCAAAAATTAATAGATACAGTTTCTCACGCTGATAAAATTTTCGAAAAAGAACTGTGAAAAAAAATTTTTTAAAAATTCAACATTTTCCCGTTAGAATTTTTTCCTAATGGTAGATAGAGCTTCTCCGAACGATCTGGAAAAAAATTTTTTCGAAATTTTTTTCCGAGCTTACAAGGATCTCTATTTACGCTGGAATTTTCTAAAAATTGGCCGAAGTTTCTAGAAATCTTAACTCACGAAAATTACTAGATTTTAAAAAAGGAATATCAAAAAAAGGTGGAAAAAGTCCTTGAAATAGACCTCAAGTTTTGAAAAAACATTTTTTCGCAAAATTTTTCGTGTTGAGACCTCCAGAATCTTCATTTGGTCACATCGAAGATTATTTAGACAGTTTTCAACAAATAAATACGGTTCATTAAATAAATTATATTCGGTGCAAGATTTTTATATGTATTTTTTTGAAACTGCTTTTTTTCTTATAAATTTATATAAATTTCGAACTCCAGAGTGGCCCCTAGAGGAGTTAGAGGACTGAATAGTGTACCCTAGAGGGGTCGAATTTAGGTTGTCCCGGTTCGGTTTAGGATCTGATCTTCAAGCCCCCAAAGCTTAAATGGTCCCTATAGGGGTCTTTCAATTTGTTCAGGTTTGAGGATTAAGGAGACTTAATTTATAAAATTTGATCAATTTATCTGGTTTTTTTCAAAAAGCCCCCCGTCCTCTAGGGACCACTCTGGCGTTCCTAAGGTTTTTTTCTTCGAACGGCGCGCTTTCTCAATTTTTTTCTCACGGACCGCATTTTTGAGAATAAATTCAGAATCAGCTCAAAAAAAATCTTGCATTTAGCGAAAAAAATGATTAAATAAATATTTCTATAAAATTTAATTCCAGACAGCCCCAGAAGTCGACGCCGAAGTGCAGCAAATCGTGAAAAAAATGTCAAAAGTTTGCTCTCCCCAGAACTGGTCAAGGGTGTCGGCAAAGTCTATCAATTCAATCTGACCGGTAGAAATATATCTTTAATTTGATGCCAAAAAGACAAAAAAATTAGGCGATTTGAACAAATCGATCGTTTTGGACTTGAAAAACGGCGACGGATCGATCCACGACGGCGAGAATAAGGACGCCAATGTTGTGTGAGTTTTCGGAGTGTTTTCAGAAAAAAAAAACTGATAAATGCCGCCCTATTAAAGGATCATCGTAAGGCGCGATAAAAAAAATCGGCGTGGAAGTTACTGTATAGTGAATTCCGCGCGTAGTTGTCAAGTTTTTCCAGGAAAAAAAAATCTAGGAGAACTGTATAAAAAGCTTTTTCGCGCCTTCGCTTCAAGACCTGTAATCTAAAGGTACTGGAAAAAAGTGACCACTAGAGGCTGGCCAAGGACTGCTTGGAGAGGACACCAAAGTGGCCACTATTTCCCGTTTTAGTGGCCACTTCAGTAGTTTTTCATCCAGTATTCCTTCCAGTAACTCTGATAACTTTGAAACAAACAGATTGGACCAGTTATGTTGATCCATTGACCCCCTAAAGTGGCCACTGAACATTTAAGTGGTTTAGTAGTAGCACTTAGATCCCTATAGTGGCCACTAATTTTTAGCCCCTTAAGTGGCCACTAATTCGACTACTATAGTGGCGACTGAAGCGTCCAAACCCTATAGTCGCCACTAAAAGTTTCCACAGTATACGGTATTTTCGGCAGACGTTATAAGACTATAGCCACGGGGGCGGAAACAGTTTCATCTGAACAATTTATTGATTAGTCACCAAATAAATCGGAAAAAAGTCAGTTTCACGATGGCGGCGACGGATTTCGCGCCGATGTTCGACGGCCGTCTCAAGCCGACGGTGGCCTTCATGTCCAAGAAGCTGGAGATCAAAGGCGACCTTCCCGCCGCCATGAAACTTGAAGGCGTCCTCAGGAAATTCGTCAAATCTAACTGATTTTTTCTAGTTTATTGTATAGTTTTTTTTAACTCGTTTCATGTGCCAAATGTTCGATTGTCTGTATTGGGAAGGTAAATATTCGCATTTTTTCCTTTTTTTCATGGGGAAAGGGTTTTTCTTGAATAAAAATCATCTTTTTAAGGGAAAATAAGCTTTTTGATGTTTCCAAGAGTGATTTGAATTTTTTTGAGTTTTCAATAAATGAACTTTTTTTCATCTGTCTTTCTGAAACCCTAAAAAATCTGAATAAGCTTTTTTTTGAGGAATTTATGACACAGTAAATAATTTTTTTCGTTTTTCTTTTTTTCTAGTAGAGAAATGTCACATAATCCTGCTCATTTTCTATAAAATTTGTTCAAAAATTTCACAAATTAACAAGAAAAACATAATCTGTTGCGCCCGACTTGGAGCGACTTGCGCCCAGGTGGCTCTTAAAAAGCTTCTTAAAATCAAAGTCACTATTGAAACCTCTTATCGGAACGATCATGACTGAACTCCTGGCGGTTTCTTTTTCAAATCCACCCGACCAAAAACGACTTTCGCCTAGGGGTATAAAATTCTTGAGAAAAAACTTCCAAATTTCGTATTTTTTAGCCTTTTTCTTGTCGTTTTCTATATGGAAATCGCGAATTTTCAACAACTCCTAGTAATAATCGATTATAAAGAAGATTTGTATAGGTAAATTTCCAAATTATGAAAGAAAAAAATCAACTTTTTTTCAGCGTACACGTCATTGGAACTTGACATGAAGCCAAAAATTTGATCAACAAGCCATTTTGGATTGAATTAATGTGGGTTGCTCGGTGAACTTTTCAAGCTTATTTGTTATTTCTCGGCAGGCATTTTATAGGTCTATTGCTTTTAAAGGTGTATTAGTTTTCCGTCAAAATGGAGCCGAATATAGCATTTTTCTGGTTTGGATTTAGTTCTAAAAACACGAAAATGGGTCTCGGAAAAATACACATTTTTATCTAAATTTTCAGTTTCCATGCATTTTTGTGATGAAAAAAGCTGCTACCTTTGAAAAATTTGAATTTTTACCGTTTTCTGGTTCTTTTCAAGTTTGTTCGGCACTTCTTCTTCGCAGCTATTTCATAGGTCCATTTCTTTTACAGTTGTATTAGTTTTCTTTCAAAAATTTTCCTTATTCTGCAGTTTTTGCTTTTTCTACTGAATAGTGATCAAAAGCAAATTACGGTGTTTAATGCTTTTTTAAAAAATACCGAAAGGTTAAAAAATCTGCCTGTACCTTTAATTTGCTTTTTTCCACTGAGAATTGATCGAAAAAGAGAATTTCAGTTATTCTTTTCCAAGTCGATTTCAGGAAATTGGTTTTACTCGAAAATATACATCTTTATTTTTCGATCGATGAGGAGCAAAGTATTTCGAACAGTTTCCCAAGTTGCAAAAACAATGAGTTTTGGTTCCTTGGGAAAATTTCGGAAAAAACGTCATGATTTGTATTTTTTTTTCCGTTTGACTTGGTGGTAACGTGGGTTAAATTTATTTTTAATCAGAAAAAAATAAAGAAAAAAATCTGGAAACGATCCGTTTTTTTCTCAAAAAAATCACACCATTTCTGGTCTGTTTTTTTAGTCCATTTCATCGGATTTTTGCAAGCTTTTTTTGGAGAAATGGGCCAAATTATTGGCTTTTGAATTGCCCTCAGTCGTGTTATTTATATATATACATATTTTTTCTGTTGTGCCCGCAGGTGGCCAGTGAAGACGTTGTAGTAGAAGATTTATTAGTAACAAGAAACTAGACTATGCTAGCCCCTTTTACAATAACAAACAAGGTGTTATATAGTGCTGAGGGAAGAGATCCCGAAGATTATGGAATGTTCCGGAATAAAGGTGGAGTTTAGATAGTATTTAGATTAGAGTAAAAGATGGAACATTCCAGAGTTTTAGAGATCTGTCCCGGAAGCATTAGAACATTCGAGAACAATGTGGAGCCTTCTAGAAAGGTAGAGAACAAATGAGAAGATTGTGGAACTTTCTAGAAGGGAAACTTTTACACATGATCCCTATGACGTAATGAGACTAGAAATGTATGGAAAACTATAGAACATTCTAGAATCAGCTTAATATAAGCGTTATGCTCCAACATTTTCTCGCTTTTGAAGGATTTTTGAGAAATTTGAAAAAAAATTTTTAAATCAAAAAGTCATTTTTCAAAGTTTTTATCAATGAAAATTTGATAGTTTTTCGAAAACCGTTTCAAAATATGGTAATTTTCCGTTTCGAGCCGATTTTCGAGCTCTTTTCTTAAGTTTTTCGGATACTTTAAACTTCTAAAAAAAATTTTTAAAACCATTTTTCAAAGCTTTTCACAAAAGAAACCCTTTTAAAATACGACAATTTTCCATTTCGAGCCGTTTTTTGTCCTCTTTTCGTAGTTTTGGGATACTTTGACCTTCCAAAAAACATTTCTGCACGTTTTTGTTCCCACAAAACGGAAATTACTCTCTTTCCTATCTTTAGGTCGGGAATGGGATGGAAATCGCATCATTCTACTAGAATTTTCTCATGCTTTTATTGTTCCTTTGGAATTGTATCCAGGTCAATTTCCAGAAAAAAATGTCCTTTAAGTTCCGAATTTTGCAAATTTGAAGAGTTTATTTAAAAAATGAAAAGAAACTCAAAATCTTTTATTTATGGGTAAAGAAAACCTTTTTTTCCAGCTTCGAAATCATTATTTTTCACTCTGGCTTTTTCCAGCTCAGAATGGTTTTTTGAAAGGCGCGACAGCTATGGTCCTGACCTTGATCTTTCTCAAGAGACATTATTACTTAAATTCAAAGCCTCTGAAAAATTGAGTTTTTTTGTGATTTTTTTAACGTAAAAAAATGTTCAGAATGAACTTCGATCTTTGACTAGTATTTTTTTATTTTTTTATTATCACACTTATATTAAAAAAATTTAGGCTTCATTTCAGTCTTATTGATCATTAAAAAAACTTATCTTTGAAAAATGCAAAAAAACTAGAGAAACGTCGTCCGGGGTTGAACCTATGACCCTTGGAGCCATAGATTGGCATAAAAACCGCTGCGCTAATGTACCGTTTCACTTTCTTTTCCTATATATTCGAAATATAGGCTTCATTTCAGCTCTCTTGATGATCACAAAATAATCAAAAATTCAAAAACTAGAGAAACGTCGGCCGGTGTCGAACCTATGACCCTTCGAGCCATATACTGGCATACAACCCTCTGCGCCAATGTCCCGTTTAACTTTCTTTTTTCATTAGCACAATTTCAATCGAAGAATGGGCTTCATTTCAGTTGTTTTGTTCATTAAAAATAATCTTGAAGCGCGAAAACTGTAGAAACCTCGGCAGGGATTGAACCTAGGACTCTTGAAGCCATAGACTGGCCGAAAACCCACTGCGCTAATGTACCGTTTCACTTTAAATCGAAAAATAGGCTTCATTTCAGTGTTATTGATCATTAAAATAATCTCAAAAGTGCAAAAATAGAATAACGTCTGCAGGGACCGAACCTATGACCCTTCGAGCCATAGATTGGCATAAAAACCGCTGCGGCAATGTGCCGTTTCACTTTCAATCGAAAAATTGGCTTCATTTCAGGTTTTTGGATCATAAAATAGTTTTGAAAGTGCAAAAAGTAGAAAAACGTCGGCCGGGATCGAACCTATGACCCTTGGAGCCATAGATAGGCATAAAACCTATTGCGCTAATGTACCGTTTCACTTTGAATCGAAAAATAGGCTTCATTTCAGTGTTATTGATCAATAAAAATAATCTCAAAAGTGCAAAAACGAAAAACGTCGATCGGGATCGAACCAATGACCCTTGGAGCCATAGACTGGCATAAAGCCCACTGCTCCAGCCTGCTGTTTCACCCATTTTCTTGTAGAAATCATTTCAATAATCTTGAAAAGTCTTTTTTCGGTTTTTCCACAGTAACTTCAGTACATAGATAACCTGAAAATCTTAATTTTTGCTATTTTCGATTGATTTTAGCTTTCCGAAAAACGATCCAATAAAAAGCCCGAACTATATAGAATTCCCCTAATGGGCAGTACAAACCAAAAAAATCCCTAAAAAGTGCCCATTTGAAAAAATTTACAACTCAAAAAAAAAGTCCCCTGAACCTTCGAATCATGAGAAAAGTAAAGTAATATAGTGCTAAAACGGCTTTTTCCTTCGCATATCCATATCAAATCACAACGGCGCCGATTTGCCGCCAAATTAGGTTTCTCGATGGAAAGTGGGCGTGGCCAGGGGAAGAAATGGCCTTTTTCCACTTCCTTCTGCGGATTTCTTCGGTATTTCTTGCTCCTTGAGCCCCATGACTTCTGAAATCATGTGATGCTACCGTATTTCATCGTATTCTTACTGTATTTGGTTACGGTAGCAGAATGTCAGGTCGCGACGACGATGCCTGCCATCGTGCTGACGACGGAAGAGGCGGCCGAAGTCGAAGATACAGGTTATTTTTAATTAATTGAATGCTGTTTCTGCTTCTGGGAGTTCATTAGAAAGATGAAAAATCGCCTTTTCTGAATTTAGATCTTAAAATGAAGGTAATTTACTGGAAGCCATGGTATACGCTTTGTTGCTGAAAATCCTGGCGAAGTTTGCTGAAACCAAATGAGCTTACCGTTTCAAAATTTCAACAAAACAAAGTTTTTCGAAAATTCTTGCACCTCCCGTGAAAACTACCGCCTTTGGCTGAAATATTATATAACTTTGAAGTTTTTGAACTTTATCTTCCTTGTGAAACGGAAATGTTGGATAAACTTGAACATGGAAATTATTTTTTTATTTTTAATTTAAAAAAATAGATTGAGTGAAAAAAATTTGAAATTATGCTCGTTGAAAAGTGAAAAAAATAAGATCACCTTTCAGAATTTTTCGTCCCTGTAAAGCAAAAAAATCAGATTTACTTAAATTTTTGAGAGTTATCTCCCTTGTAAGGCAAAAAAATTAAATTAACCTGAATATTCGAAAATTATTTTTCCTTGTAAGCTAAAAAAATCTTATTCTTCTTGTAGGGCAAAAAAATCATGATTAACTCGAAAATTTGGAAAAATTATCCACTTATAAAAGCAAAAAAATCTGGAATCTGAAAATTTGGAAATTACCTTTATTGTAAGGCGAAAAAAAATTTGACTAGCTTGAAAATTGAATATTATCCTCCTTGTAGGTCTAACATTTGGATTAACTCGAAAATTCGAAAATTATCGTTCTTGCAAAGAAAAAAATTGGATTACCCTGAAATTAGTTCATCTTGAAAGCAGAAGAATTGGAAAGTGTTCAAATTTTGAAACTTACCCTCATTTCGAAACAGGAAAGTGGGATAAACTTGAAAAATTTGCCTTACAAGGAGCGTATTTTTTTTTCTTTTTTTTTGTCGCTTTTCTTTTTTTTTTCTCATGGTATTAAATTCTGAACTTGAAAAAGATTAGATTTATCATTTTTTTCAGTGGGAAATTTTTTTCTCTTAAAACGGGTCCAAAGTTTATTGTTTCCCACGTCTAATTTATTTTTCTGTGGCTTTATTTTTTTAAATTTTTTTCGGGTTATTTTTTTAAAAAAATAGCGGGGGTGGTGCTTCTTGAGAAAAAGAAAAAAATTTTTCTTTTTTTAAGATTTTTTTATTTTAGTGGGACCCTCAATTTTTTTGCGATTAGAGATCAAAAGCTCTGTTTCCAAGCCTTTTTTTTATTTTTCCAAGTCAAAACATATGACAAAAACTCGTCAACTAGTCCAACAGCTGAATTCTGTTTGAAAGAAGGAAAAAAAAAGATTGATAGTTTCTGAGAATAGCGATTATTGCTGATAATTGCACATGTCCGAGACGGGGAAAGCTTTCGGATGGAATTCAAAGATGGATTTTTCCGCAGGAAGGACCTTGACGTCGGATTGGATCGTCGGAATCGCGATGATGGTCCTTTCGATGGCCTGCGCCGTCGCCTACTCCATTATTCTATTCGTTCGTTTTCCCATTTTTTGAATAATTTCACTAGGAAAGGCTTTGCTAGTAGTACGCCTCCCATCTCCGAGGAGTGAACGTGGAGCAGCGCAAGTGCGCTCGAATACGGTTTTGATATCGCGAGTTCGATCCTCGCAGCGGCCATTTTTCTCATTTTTCATGAAAAATAGCTTTTCTCCTCAATCTTGTGGTTTTATACTGTTTTAATAACTTATTATGACTTTGAAAAAAACGAATTAAACTACATATGAAAATAAAATGAACGACCAAAAGTGTAAAATCTAAACTTTCAGTACTAAATTTCGCGACTTTTTTCACAACTTTTTTTGTTCTCAACCTTTTTCGAAAAACTAAACTGTTTTGAATAGGTAATTTGAGCAGCTATCCAACCATATTAATATTGAAGCTCGAACATTTTTTTGAAAATTTGGTTGTGGTCCCTAAGGAAAGCGTTTTTGCAGCCAAAAGCCTTTCAAATCGAGAAAAATCGACTATACTAGAAAAATTTTATCAGTGTACCCAATGTCATGAACCAGGTGTCAGCGAGAGTTAGGCTATACCGCACGCGATATCGCTCTCCTCTCGCGATATCGCTCGCCTATCGCGATACCGCTCGTCTCTCGCGATATCGCTTGCCTCTCTCGGACGTCTTGCGCTATATATCGCTCTTTGAAAATCTTTATTTATTTTTTAGTTTGATTCTTTCAATCAAGTGAAAAAAAGAAAATTGGTTTTTCAAATGAGAAAAAGGCGGTTTGGCTGCGAGACTTTGGCGATATCGCGTCAAGGAATTTTTCGACTATATCGCGCTGCGAAAAAAAAAATGAAATTTTATATTTGAGTTCTTCTTTTAAATTGAACAAATTTTGAACAACTTTGAAGAAAAGTGAATTTGAATTACGAATTGCCCTTTTGCAGCAAGTTCGCTCCATAGACATATTTAAATTTTTGTTCGATTTTTTCCCAATATTTCTTTTTGATTTTTTCAAAGTCTCAGCCTCGAAAGAGTTTTTGAATACTTTTTCATTGAACTCGGAAAAGGAAATCGGGCTTTTTTCAAGTGGCTGCTTAAGTGTTTCTTGAGGAACCTCTCTAGTGGCCACTATAGTTTTTTTTTCATCATACTGAAAATTCCTTTCAAATTGTTCAAATGCAACTTTTCTACTGGAAGTTTCTAAAAAAAAAAACTGAATTTTTAGACGATTTGGAACGACAAGGAGTTGATCCGGATGGCATCTTATAAACTAATGTTCGCCCTGGGAATATTCGACGTCATCCAGTGTTTACCGCATTTCGTGACCGGAATCTTCACGATTTGCCAATCGACCTTTCATCCGGGATTGGCTAAGGTATTATTTCTTTAGAAAAAATCCTGAACGTGTAATCTTTTTTTGTTTTGTTTCACATGACGCATAGGACCTTCCAGTTAGGAAATTTCTTCGAAAAATGAGAAAATAGAATGGAAAATGTTTGATTTTGAGAGCCCAGAAGCTATTACTTACAGAAAATCTTCTTCAAGGGATTTTTTTCAAAAATTGGAACAGGCTCAAATTTTTTTCAAAATTTGGAAGAAAAATGCTCTGATTATCTCAAAATTGTTTTTTTTTTTGTCTACAATTAACAATGAATTTGAATTCGAGAATTTTCTATCATTAGTCTTTATTTTCCCTGACTTGATAAACCGTGGTCGCACGTGGAATGGGTCGATATATTGACATTCAACTTAAGGTTCAAATTCACTAATTCTATTGATTTGAACAGAGAATCGATTCAAAATTATAACTTGGGAATTATAATTTTTTCATTTTTAGTATTTTCAAATGGATAAAACACAAAAATGGATCAAATAGGAAATTTTTTTGCCGATTTTCAGGAAATTTCAACATTTTAAATTAACATATACTGCCAAAGTCGGAAGTGCGGAAAACGGGTGCAAAAAGGGAGTGACTGCAAAATGGCCGCTAAAAGGGTCCCTTTTTACGGCCTTTATTGAGCCTTTCATTTTTTTGGTGGGTTAAAAAAAGGGTCATAAAAAGGGCGAAAAAAGGGAGAGGCCGCGAAAAGGGTGAAGAAAGAGTGGGGGTTCAAAAAGGTTCTGAAAGTCTCTGTTATTGATGATTTCCGATGTTATTACTGTAGCTTATTTCGGTTCATACGCGGTCACTTGTAAAGATTATTCTCAATTTAAAAAAAATTGTATTTCTCAAAAGGGTCCAAAAAGGGTGGATGAAGGCCGATGAAAGGACGCAAAAAGGCAGTAAAAAGGAAACCGTTTAGGAACAATTTCCGGAAACAGACGGATCCGTAACGGACGCTCAAAGGGCCCGTGAAGGGTCATTCCGACTTTGCCTATGTCTTAACATATACAAAGTCGGAAAAAGGTGAAAAAAGGATCCTTTTTTGCTGCCTTTTTGTGTCATTTTCTCGGCCTTTATGCACCATTTTTGCTGCCTCTTTTTGCAAGCGATTTTATAGGAGAATTTCAATTCTCCTATATCGATATAAATTGTGAAATTAGGTTAAAAATTTCAAATCATGAAGCAAATAATTGTTGATGATAGTTCTAGAAGTGATTGAGGATCAATTGAAATTTTTTTTTTTGAATTGGGCTTCAAAATCTTCAAAATTTTCCCAAATTCTTTCAATATATTTTTTTTTCTCTGATACCTAGCCCCTTTCATCTCTTCGGAAGTAGTTTGAATCTAAAAAAAATATTCTGCCCACTTTTGGAGTCACTTAATCAAATTTCTCGTCGAAAAACGCACAGGTGTAGGTGAATACCTGGGTTTTATTGGGCTCAAAAAACCGAATAAGCTGTAATTTGTTCAAATTTCGTGTTTTCCAATGTTGCGAAATGAACAATGAGGAAGTTTTTTGCGTTTTTTCCATAGATCTTAAGTTATTTTCATATTCTTAAGCTCAGAAATATAATTTGTACTTCAATTTTGATGCAAAATAGCAGTTTCCCAATTTTTGTTTTACTTTTTCAACCCTATTTTCGAAGAAATTTCAGCTTATTCTACTTTTGAGTAAACTACATTCACTTCCATGTGACTTCTGATCATCTAAAAAATTCAAAAAATTAATTACAACTTTGTTAAAAAGTCACATGTAAATTACACACTGAAATTTGGTAAAAAAACAAGTAATTTCAGAGGCATTTCGAACCAGGTAATTATAGAGAAATGGTCAAACTTCGTTTCGTTACTTGAAAATGAAGAAAATTGGGTCTTCAGGGGGGTTTAATTTTGAAAAGAAAGATGCGAAAAAGTTTGAAAAAAATCCGAGCAAAGTTTTTTTGAAAAATCAAGTTTTTTTCTTGATTATAATGGCGAGCTTTCATGACGAAAAAAATTTGTTTTTATTAAAAAAACAAGAAAAAAATTTAAAAAAATAAAAAGTCGAGATGAACTAAATGAAAAAGGAGAAAAAAATCGTATTGTACTTTTTTTCTCGAAAAAAATGTATGTAATATCTGTTTTTCATAAATTTTTCGCTTAAAAAAATTTGAAAAAAAAATTTTTTTCGAATATCGATTTACAGTCAAGTTATGATGCTAGAAAAATCCGCGAAAACCTCAACTTCGGAAAAATTATCGACTTTTTTTAAGCTGTTGGAAGCGTAATAACTCGACTAAAAGACAAAAAAAAAAGGGGGGGGGGAATTTTCCTTTTCTATTTATTGAATCAAGAAGTTTTTCCAGTACTTTTTCAGCTAGGTTTAATCAACAAATGACCTATCGATTAATTTTTTTGATATATTCAAATATAAATCCTCATTTCAAAAAGAAAAAAATTCCACAAAAAAATTTGATTTTTTTAATGGTAATTTTTTTAAATCGAATTTAAAATTATACATCTCATCAAGGAAAGTATTTGAGCCATTTCAATTTTTTTCAATTTGAACCTGAAAATTCCAATTTCAAAAAAATAAATCAATCCACAAAAGAAATTCTTATCTCAAATCCCACTTTCAAAGGTCAAATATAAATTTCCATAAAGAAGTGTTCCCCGGTCTTTTCTCTCCACAGTTTTTGAAAAATGTTAAAATCAGGAAACTTTTTTGGCCAGGTGAATCACTTTGGAAGGAAAAAATTCATTCATAGGTGAAGTCGGAAACGGTGGGAAAAGGCTTCGTAGAAATTTTCCTTTTTTGCTGCCTTTTTGCGCCATTTTCGCGGCCATCTTGCGGCCTCTTTTGAGCCTTTTTGCTGCCTTTTTGCTCCCTTTTTGCTGCCTTTCTGCAATCTTTTTGCTGCCTTTTTGCTCCCTTTTTGCTGCCTTTCTGCAATCTTTTTGCTGCCTTTTTGCTCTCTTTTTAATGCCTTTTTGCTGCCTTTTTGCTCCCTTTTTGCGGCCATTTTGCTGCCTTTTTGATGCTTTTTTGCGGCCATTTTGCTGCCTTTCTGTGACCTTTTCGCGACCTTTTTGCTCCCTTTTTGGTGCCTTTTTGCTGCCTTTTTTCTGCCTTTTAGCTGCCTTTTTGCTCCCTTTTTGCAGCCTTTTTGCAGCCTTTTTGCTTCCTTTTTGATGCCTTTTTGCAGCCTTTTTGCTGCCGTTTTGCGACCTTTTTTGAGCCTCTCTTTTTTAGAAGCCATTATATACCATTCCGACTTTGCCCGAGTTTTGAATAAAAATTCTTATTTCCAACTCAAAAAAAAAGTTTTTCCCACAATAGAAATTCTTATCTCAAGTCTCATTTTCATAAATCAAATGAAATTTCGAAACATGGTCCCTTTTTTCCGAATAAACGACGAAATCTTAAGGCGATGGGCGTTCTGGCGACCCCTTGCTACGTCGCCTACGCGGTCCTGACCATCTTCCTGTCCTTCAATCGTCTGATCCAACTCTGGTCGCCCCGACTGGACAAGATGCTCTTCGGCGGCACCCGAATAAATGTAGGACCTTTTTAAAAGACGGCCAGAACTTTGATTCGTCTTGTTAGCAGATTTGGATCGGGGCCGGCTGTTTTTTCTGTTTTTCGTTCGCCGTCGCCTTGTCGGTGCCCGGATCGACGATCCACTACATTCCCGAATGGTTCGTTCTTCAAAATTATAGCCTGTGTACCACGACTTGGAATTTCACGGAACGACATTCCTAAATGCGCGAGGTCCCAGTGTGTTGCTCGCCCTTCTCCTTTTCCAAGGAGTGCCACGCGGTGTTTTTAGGTGTACCTCAAACTTGGGTAATTAAACCTTTATTATAAAAATAAACAAACGAAACGAAATAAAATAATACAAAAGTAAAAAGGAGTAACGATCAGCCTGGCTGATCGTATCGGGGAAAGAATGAGACAATCGTGGGTCCCGTGAGCTTTTATAAGCTCGGTGACGACACGATCGTGGGGGTGGCGAAGCGTCTGAAAGGTTTCTTAAAAGCTTCTAAAAGTTTTGTTAAAACCTTCTAAAAGGTTTGGTTTAATGGTCAGAACTTTGAGTTCTGACAATTCCGCTGTGCCGCTGCGTGGCTTTGCGAGCCTTGGTCGCGCTTTTATTTTTTTTTTCTTTCATTAAGGTGCTCTACTTTCATAAGCTCCCACATTGAAAGCGTGACCTAGATTCGAAAGACGCTTCGCGAACGCACGCAGCGGAACAGCGGAATCTCGTTCCGTGAAATTCCAAGTCGTGGCACACAGACTATAACAGTCTTCAATGTTTCAATCACGTGTTTAAATCTTGGTTTTTTCATCCCCGAACAATGCGACCGCTCTTAAAAAAGCTCCGAAAAGTTTTGAATTTGAAAATTTCCTTCATTTCTTCTGTAAACTTGCTTTTTGGTTACGAATGGTTTTATTGATTTTGGTCGCACGGAGAATGTCTCGACGTGTCGCAAGTCCCAAACGTGCCCCCGACCGAGGAGCGGCTTTCGCGAACTTGCCTAGATCCGCTCGGTTTCGAAATTTAAATTGAAAAACAAAAAATGGCCAGAATACGACATTATATGCCACAAAAATGGCCCTGAAGTCTGCCGAAAATCCGATTCTTTTGAGATAAATTTTCTCAAAGGCTCAAAGTAATCAATTTTTAATTTTTTTTTAGGGTCTTTTTTCGATTAAAATGAGTTCTGGAACTCCAAAAAAACTATTTTTATTTGTTTAAGATTGCTTGGCTCCTCATTTTTTCTTCTCTATGATTTTTGAAAAATTTCCTCATTTTTTTAAGACTAAGAAAGAAAAATTATGAAATGAAATTTTTTTGGCATCACGGGTTTCATTTGCTCAAAATCCCCCAAAAAAATAATTTTTTCGATCAAAAAGACTTTTTTTCTTTTTTTAGTTTCTAATCAAAAAAATAATTTAAAAATAACGTTATCTGTGTTTTTAAAAAAAGTTGAAGTCGATCCGTCAACCAACAAAAATTTTTAACTTTTCACTGAAATACCTACCGTAACCCAGGAAGGGGGCGGAGCCTAACAGTAACTATCTTTAAAGTTTCCATGTCCAGTACATAATTCCCATTGTCAAAATGAAACTTGAAATTCTTGCACCAACGGCACGGCGTTTTTTTTGGCGACGGCCCGCCCACATTTTTTTTCCGTGAAGTGTAGTGTTTTGTGTGCATATACTGCAGCTTGTGTATGCAAACGACACGCTACACTTTACGGAAAAAATTTTTTTTCCGATCAAAAAATTACTTCCAACACGGCATGTGTTTTAAAACAAAAAAAAAACAGAAAAATCGCGCCTTTTTTAAATGGGAAATAGAATCGTTATGGGACCCAGTGATGCGCCTTTAATATTTCCTGTTGTTTTTCCCATGACGTCACATGGGTGAAGTTTTGACCACGCCCCCTAATTTTTGGTTTTGCATTTTCTTCCATTAAAAAGAACACCGGGACGGCTCATCGTGATTCTGAGAGAACGGGTGTTGAACGATTTTTAACTAGAAGATTTTCGGTTTCAATAAACTTTTCAATGTTTCGTATCCCTTTCAGGTACAGCTGGGACTACGACTACGAATTGCCCTACTCGACCTACGTCCAACACGTCGAAATGTACATCGAAGTCGGCGGAATCTTCGTTTCCGCCATTTTCTACGCCTTCATCCTCACTTTACTGCTTCGGACGGTTCGTATAATTTTTTTCGGGGTGTTTGAAAAGTAATGTGACTTTATTCGTTTTCTTGTTTTTTATTGGTCTTAAGGCATAAATAAGATGAAAATGTCCAATTTTTGTCGCATTTCTGGCTGTTTTCCTTGAGAAATCCTTGAGTTCTCAGATTTTTCGAAATGAACCCAGCTGGGCCCCTTCTTGCACCCGATACTAGATTTGATGTTTCTAAGAATTCGAAGTGCGATCGCTTTGTTTTTTTCTGTTTTAAGGGTTAAAAAAATAATGAAAAATTCATATTTTTCGTTCAAAAAGAGGATGTTTTACAGAATTTCTTTGCCTATCTTGTTTTAAAATTTTTGTACTGTGTAGTGAGAAAAAAATGTAATTTATCGACGGGTATCGGAAGAGACAATAAAAAGCTTGAAAAATGACTTTACTGTTTCGGTCGGATTACATAGATTTTTTGGAAAATTTAGAACCTGATCTTCGCTTCATCCATTTCCTATCAGTCATTTTCAGCTTTCTTTGTTAAAACTACTTTTCTTAAAATTTTTTTTTGTGATAACTTTCAGTCAGAAACTTAAAAAAATCTGGTTTAAACCGAAAAAAAGAAAAAAAAGGAACATAGCAATCTTAAAATCATCCTTTTGCGTATTGAAAAGAGGTTTCCAGCCTACGAAAATTTCGGAGAATTTTCCTTATTCCGGCTAGTTGTTCATAGAATTTGGATTACAAAAAATTTGGAAAACAAGAGATTTGCGAATTTTTTTTTTGTTAAACCAGTTTGCTGTTTCAGCGCTTCTGAATATTCTCAAAATTAACTCTTTCCACATTTGAATTGTTGTTTGCGGTGCGTGTAGAAGACAAAAAAAGAACACAGAGACACAAAAATAGTCTATAGAAAAATTTAAAATCTACAATAGGCACTTCTCTGCGCCCTCCTTATCTCTCGACGTCTCTCTCATGTTTAAGTGCTATTTTTACGTTTCTCTGCCCCCTCCTCATCTCTCGAGAACTCTCTCATTTTTACGTGCTCTTTCAACGTTTCTCTGCCCTCGCCGGGGAGGGAACAGAGAGACGCAGACGCGCGAAAACTGTCAAGTAAAAAATTTTTCGGTGGTCTAGACTACCTCATGCTGATGAGGGCAGGACACGGGATCTCAGCGGGTGTGCCCGTATTGAACCCGCTTAAGTACAGCTAGACCTTTGGCATTTTTGCCACATCTGAAGCCCCGTTTCAGTCCAAAAGGTTCTCAGATTTTCGAAATGAACCCAGCTGGGCCCCTTCTTGCACCCGTTTTTGTCCCGTTTTGGCTCAACTGAGGCTGCTCAAAAAAATACGGGTTTAATGCTCGACAGAAGAAGAGACTCCTGGCTCTATGAAAAGTTGAAGCTACGCGAAGTTCGGTCGGAAACTGTGAAGAGAAAATGGCTTTTTGCAAAGAAGATTGCTACGGGAGAAGACACATGAGCGAAGAAAATCGTGGAGTAGCGACCATGGGCGAAAACTCGCGAAGTTGGACGACCTAAACCTCGTTGGCGAGATGACCTACGAGCAGTTCTTGGTGAAAGATGGGCGACAGTTGCGCGAACCGACAAACATCTCTTCAAATATTCCACGATTCAGCAGATACAAGATTACTCTGAAGACTGAATAAACGTTAATAGATTATTGAGTTTTAACAAAAATGAAGTTTCCTTGTTAAAATTGAAATTTCAGAAGAAACGCTTCATGATAACCAGCAGTTACATGGCCGAAATCAAGATTCTGATCCAAGCCACCGTTATAACCGTCTATTGTACGATCCTCAACGTCTTATGGCACAATTATCAGGTAATTTTTGAGAAAAATCATTTTTAGTAGACAAAAATGTCCACTGTTGGTATTTCTTCCGAGTTTCGGAGTACCTCCGTTTTCGGAACCTTCAAAGTCTGGTTTCTCGATTACTTTTCTAATTTTTTGGCTGCTGAGAGACAAGAGTGAGCTGAGTGGCCCCTCTAGGGGCACTGAAGCTTGAAAAAGTGGTCACTTTAGGGAGCATATTAGTGGTTTTTTCATTTTTCAAATCAATATGAAAAACTGGAAGATCCCTATAGGGACCACTTCAGCTTTAGGAAGCTCAGGGGTCAGATCCTGAATCCCTATCGGTATCCCCTTAAGTCTAGATTTCTAGGGAGCTCTATTCTCCCCTTACCCCTCTAGGGACCACTCTGGCGACTGGATCAGATTTTTTTCGGACCCACATATGTACAAAAAAACGTCTTTTTCTCTTTTCAGTCCCCAATAATCTATCAGTTCAGCTTGAAAATTTGAATAAATATATTTTTTCAGTACTTTCTGCCCCTGAACATTTGGTCCTACATGGGCCTCAATTTCATGTGGATTTTTCAACAGCGGCGTCTACCCACTCATCTACTTCCTTGTCAACAAGTTTGTGCTATTTTTTTATTATTAAATTGGTGATTCATGGTGACTCAAAGGTATAAATTAACTTATCAATCAGAGTTTGCTTTGAGAATTTTAAAATATATTTTTTTGTACCCGTTGCTTTCGAGACTTTTTGAAAATTACAGAGAAGCGTGTTAGATCTTTCGATTAAGCTTTTTTTTCTTCAACTTTCAAAAAAGGTCGAAATTGAGCATTTTTAGAGCCCTGCGGCAAAAAATCCGCTCGAAGAGGATTCCAAACCCGACGGGCGCCATTTCCATGTTCGTCCGTTCCAACAACTTCAGCGGCATGAAAACCGCCACCGGGACACAATAATCTGCTTTTTTCTCTTTCCTCTCTTTCCAGTTGATTTTTTTTTAGAACTTCTTTTCCAAACGAGTTACGGATAGCCCCAGAATGTCTTTCCTTAGAAGTTCCTGACTTAATTTAAAGGCGCATCATAAGAATTGGGAAACGAGTATTGAAAAGAAAGATTTTCTAGAACGTTTACAGCCTTTTTTGAATTTTTAGAGCATAATATACCTCATTCACCATTCAATCTGACCTGTCTGCGCTCTCTTCTCTCTCACCTGGTCATAGAAAACTACTTTAGGGACCCCTAACTCAATTTAAAGGCGCATCATGAAAATTAGGAATTGAGTCTTGAAAAGAAGGGTTTTCTGGATCTTTTAGAGCCTCCTTTGGGTTTTTAGAGTATAATATACCTCATTCACCCTTTTGTCTGACCTGTCTGCACTCTCTTTTCTCTCACCAGGTCATAGAAAAGCGAGAGAAGGACTTAGAGAAGAGAGCGCAGAGAACTCAGATTTTTCTCCCAATTTTCATTTGTTCCACAATTTTGAATATTTTTTCCTCTTTTCCGAAATCCGGGTACCTCGTCTTTCCCACCTTCGCTGCGCATCAACTTGAATAATCCCTATTTTTACGAGTTTTTCAACGGGTATTATTCTAAATGGAAAATTATAAATTTTATTCGAATGCGACATTATTTTTTTACATGAAAATATACATGGACTATAGAAAAAAATGGAAATTTGGAATGAACAGGAGGATTTTTTGGAGATTTAATTGATTTCCGAGGTGTTAATGATGACACTAATCTTTTCTACTTGGTTATTAGTAACTAAAAAAAGGCAATGTTGCGGAAATTATGTGGATTTGAAGGTTGATCGGGAGTTAGGCGGCTCCTGAAAAGAAAAAATTGGGATTTTTTTTTTGAAGTGAATAAACTCACCATTTTCCTTGTTTTCGTCGGCTCTCGCCGCGTCTTCGGCTTCTTGTCGTTTTCTTTCTTCTTCCTCTGGAAAATTTCACCTTTTGAGTAGTAATTTAAAGTTTTTTTCTGACAAAAAAAGGTACAATTAGTTAGAAAAAAATTCGTTTTTTTAAGTAATTTATTGAAAAAAATTCCTCCTAAAAAAAATAAAAATACAGACTCTTCCATGGGCTTTATCAAAAAAACTTGAAATTTTTGAGCAAAAATAAAAACAGAAAAAAACGCTTTTTTTACTACCAAATCAAGGTCCTAAAGGATCAAAAAAACTTCCATTAAAAAAATTCAAAAAAATTTTTTCGCTTCTATTTTTTTGTGAACCTTTCTGAAAAAAACGGGAAAAAAATTAACGAAAAAAATAAAGATTTTTCAAAAAAATCAAAAAAAGATGCTTAAAAAGGTTACACTGCTTGAACTCTTCAGAACAGGGCAAAAAAGCATAAAAACTCCTGACAGAGGCCGGACTCGAACCCCCGACCTCTCAGCCCTTAACCAAGACTTTTAGCCACTCGGCCAACCAACCTTTCGCAGCTCGTTCCTTCCAGTGGGCCTTGTTCTGGTGCAAGAATTTCATCCAAGGCGTCGGGATGTCGAGCTTCCCGCTGTAGTTGAGGGGAATCTTGCGGATGACCGAGGGGGAGACGGACGAATTTCGACGAGATCTGAATCGGGGGAGTTGTAACTTGCAAGAGACTTTCAACTGACAGGTCGGGAAGGGGGCTCAGGGCGTTGCTCGGAGAGTTTCCCTCGCCGTCGACGCTCGGCGGGAAGAGGCTGTCAGACGGCGGCAGGGAGACCAGCGGCTCCACCATCTTCGTCAGCAACTCTCCGCAGACCAACATCGTCGGCTCCACGATGAAGTCGATGAAACCTGCAAAAATCCGTGGTCGCTCTTATTCTGAAACTTTCACCTAGAGCACGGTACCTGAGCTTGAGAACAACATTCGCTACATTCTGAGGTCGTCCAGGCGCAACTGGATGGCCTACGCGCAGAAGAACTAGGCAAAAGACCGTGAGACCACGCTTTCAACTTGATCAACTACACTTTGGACTTCTGGTTCGTCAAAGGCGGTTTTTCGTTATAGCTTCAAAAGTTCTCGTTCATCTTGTTCAGACCCAAGGCGTAATTTTGAGATTGAGTAAAATTTGGAGCATGGGTGAAAAAACTAAGAAAGAACGGCTCTCTTGACGATGGGACCAGTCCGCGGGTCGCCCCAGGGCGCGTTGAAGCCCGGGCCGACCCGTTTTATCAGCAGCCATGCCCGAAAGTTAGAGGAATAGATAACCCTTGAAAAAAAGACCTTTTTATGAATGTCCTTCAGAAACAACGTTCAAGGAAGAAATTTTACTCGAAATCTTAAACCCAGAAGCCCGCTTTAATGCTCTCCCATGTCATTTGCGCGCAAACCGTTTCGAGTCGGTCGCATCATACCAACGCTTACCTATTTGACTGTCAGCAACGTGTACCGTATGCCGATCACAAAGCGGAGAATACGGTAGACCCATTGAAGCTTCGAGGTCTCCTGAAATCGTCATTCGCTCTTTTGAGGCATTTTGACGTCTCTGCGCCCTCTTTTCTCTTGTCGAAGAGGTCATAGAAAAGGAAAATAACCTTGAAAAACAAAATTATTTCAATAATCGAAAAGTGTCTAGTTTGATTCGAAACAGGGATAAGTTGTCTATAGTCTGTTCAGATTTTGAATGTCAAGCCGTCGTTCAGGCTCCGCCCCTAACGGCGCGATAAACCAATCACAAGCGTTTTCGAATGACGTCATTGATACTCAAAATCTGAGCAAACTATATATTTTTTTAGGGCGAACCTTGGCGGAAGAACTCCTCCAAGACGCCCTCCGTCCATCTTTCGTGCAGATCCCAAGGTTTCGAAGGGTGGGAAATATCGCAAGCGTGGACGATCAAGCACAGCGCTTTGTTCTTGTCGATTCTGGAAAAAAAAACTTTCAAAAACCCTGAAAAGCCAACTTTCTCATCGCAAGGGATAAAAGAAAGGAACGAACCCTTCAGGCAGACTCAGCATGCTTTTCATCGTTTTGATCTGCATGAAATGCGTCGACATGTCTGTCGCCAACACGATTTCGATCACCATGTTTCGGAGCTCCCTGTAACAGGGAAGTTTGGAGACAAGTCAAGAAAATACATTATTCGAGGCTTGGAAAGTCTGACAGGCTTGTCTGACAAATAGAGTAAGATAAACTGACGTAATTCAGATATACATCGACGGGGCGCACTTTTCGGAGGGATGGGCGCACCTTTCGGGGAGTAGAGCGCATTTTTCGGGGGAAGGGCGCACTTTTCGGGGGGTAGGGCGCACTTATCGGGGGGTAGGGCGCACCTTTCGGGGAGTAGAGCGCATTTTTTTCGGGGAAAGGGCGCACTTTTTCGGGGGGTAGGGCGCACTTATCGGGGGGTAGGGCGCACTTTTCGGGGGGTAGGGCGCACTTATCGGGGGTAGGGCGCACTTTTCGGGGGGGTAGGGCGCACTTATCGGGGGGTAGGGCGCACTTTTCGGGGGGTAGGGCGCACTTTTAGAGAGTGGCCCCTTGAGTGGACACACCTTCCAAAGTTCTCCTTGAAGGACCCCCTTGCGTCGTTCTATAGGGGAAGATTGTATAAAACTATATGAGCGGGTCAGGTTTTAAACCCCTACAGGGACCACTATTTTGCTCTTATAGGCACTCTAGTTACTATTAATCCCTATAGGGACCACTCTAACTTCTTATTGAATACTGTAGCTTTTATAAAATCTGACAGCATAGCTTTAAATAACCATAAAGTGGTCTTTTTTGAGAATCTAAACCGGGGTTTCCTCACACTTTCCTATTTTTCCACTTTTCAAGGTCCCCAAATAGAAATTCTGTAACTATATACAAAAAAATAATTACCTGAACTCGTCGCGAGTCAAATGAGTCAGAATATTCTTGTCTTCGTCCTTCATCAGCCGATAGCACGAGGAAACGTGGTGATTTTCCAAAACCGACCGGTCGTTGTACAACATCGCGTAATTGGATCTGTAGTGTGGAGAATCCAGGTTTTCAAAATTCATAATTATCTCCTTAGCTTAGCCTTTTTTCATACAAAAAACAAAAAGAAAAATAAAACGAACTGTGATTGGATATGAAAGTTGTTGGTGTGACCGGTGTGTTCATAATCGTGGATCAGGGCGCCAAATAACACGGCCAAAAGTTCCAAATCGCCCAGGGAGTTCTGGAAAAGTATGTCGAATAAAAATCCAATACCCAAACCAGCTTTTTATTAAAATTAAAGATTACATTTCAAAAAAAAGTAAAAAAAATTATAGCTACCGTAAACACAGCGCTTGGTCTGCAAAACTGCGGAAAACCCCCGCAGTTACAGTACCTTTTCGTGGCAATAATTCATAGCGTGGTACGTTTCTTTAATAGTGCTCCGTTTTTTTAAAATCCAACAGCTTGTAAGAATTCAAAAAATGAAGAGCTGTTAAAGGATCATCGTCACGCGCGATGAAACGTCCAAGCGAAAGATACTGTAGTTAACAAAAAAAAAAACTGACGGCCAATCCGGTCTGAGAGAGCATGAAATGGGAAGACTGGGTGACGTCGGCGGCGTGGACGACGTTGTGATAGGGATTATTGTGTTTGGAGTAACCCTGCTCCAAGGCGCCGAGGTAGTTCTCCAGTGCCGTCAGTGGGATCTTCAAAATAAATATTTTTTTTGATTTTGAAAAATCTTGTGAAAAAACCTCTTCAATATTTTTCAAATTTGGACAGGAATAAACTTAATCAAAACTTTAAAAAAGCTTGACCTTTTTTCACGATTTTGATGTTTTAATGACCCAATCGGTGAGAGAAAAGAGAGCGCAGACAGGTCAGACAGTTTCAAGCCTCGTCTCAAAGTAATCTACACGCAAAAGACCCTTCAAAGGTTTTCTCACCGCTTGGCGCAGTGCCTGTCGCCTTGACTACCAATAACAAGGTCAAAGGTTCAACTCCTACACTGACCAATTCTTTTTTGCAGTTTTTTTTTCGCCTAAATTTGGCTATGAAATATAACTCGAAGCCCTTTTCAGTGGAAAATTGAATAAAAAACCAAATTTCTAGTGAATTTTCTGAAAAAATACCTAGGAAAGAAATCTCAGCAAGCTTAAAAATTTTGAAAAATAGAAATTTTTCCTAGTTTTTCTCACTAAAAAGACGACTAAACATAAAAAAAAAGCAGAGTCGGTTATATCTTTGAATCGGACTGAAAATTAAAGAAAAAGGCGAAATAATCACCTTAAACCGATCCATGAACCCGTAGCGATTGAAAAGTTCGAAGCCGATGTATTTCAAGGCGTGGCCTTCGGAAACTTCGTTCAGGTTGAACGGATTGAACGACCACGAATTGACTTCCTGAAAGTTTTTTCGAAATTGACAAGTTTGAAGCTTATTTTAGTTCGAAATTTGAAGTTTCTGGGCAGACGGGCACAGAACAAATGGTCTCAAAAAGGACTTTTTCTAGACCTTTTTCTGGACCTTCTAAGGAAGTAAAAAAAGATGAAAAATAAGATTCCGAGAAACTTTCGACACCTTTTTTTAGCAACTCAAAAAGGAGTTTCAGACTCTTTTTCAAAGGTTTTTTTAGGTTGGAAAAAGTCGAGTGCTTTTTTTATGAGCCCAATTTTTTTCATTTTTTTCAAAATTTAAAAAGTTTTTTTGGGTTTTATTAAAGTGTTAACGGCTTTAAAGTACGTAATTTTCGATAGTATGACAAGTCATTTTTCCAAAAATCTGGTCATCAAATTTTAAAAATCTAATTTTCTCTGAATTTTTCTATTTCTCACAAAAAATGCTCTCAAATCCTAATGAACACTATTTTGCACTTAACATATTTCAGGTCAAAATAAAAAGATTGACCAAAAAGGAATCAGAAAAAAAATTTCATAATCTACTAGTTATTTTTTTAGCTTTTTTGAAACTTTCAAACTAACTAAAATCAAGAATTCTACGCTTTTTAGACTTTTCCAACATACCGGAGAATATTGAAAAGCTTGTGGAAAGTTAATTTTTTCAAGGCGGTTTAGAACAGGAAAGTCATTCAGAAAGAACTTGAACATTTTGAACACTTGGTTGAATATTTTATGTGAAGCTTGTGTTTTTAAGGTGCTTTTTGAAGAAAAAGATCATTTTAGCATGGAATTTGGGATTATTTGACGGTTTTAACAAAGGAAACCATATTCTTTTCAACTAGATCTCTTCCGATTTTTTTTTCCTTATATTTATCCGTTTTTTTAAAGATCTGTAACCATTTTTTACTAATTCTTTGTGTTTTAATAATGAATCAACTATCTATTTTATATAAACAAATTCGAAACGAAAGTTTTATCGAGAAAAAAAAATCGGAAAGTTCCATAGCGATACGAAAAATCGGAAATGTTCGAAAATTCGCTGTTTTTTGAAATGAAATCAGTGAGAATAGTGGAATTTTCAGCATCCCGTACCACATAAGTTTCAATGATAGTTTAAAAAGACTTCGAAAATCTTCAAATCAATAGGAGAATCCATATTTATCGAATAAAAGATATTTTCGAGAAGATTCCGAGGATAATGGTGTAATTTTTAGCGTCTTAAATTACGTCACTGTTTCAATAATTCGAAAAATCATACAGAAACCTTAAAATTGGTTGATGAATTGCTTTTGAAGCTTTCTGTATCGTAAGAAGATGTTTTTGATAGGATATCGGGGATGAAAGTTCTGATTTCCGCATCTTAAAAGAAATCACCGTTTCAAAAATAATCCAAGAAAGTCTCCATGAACCTATTAATCGGTTGAAGACTTGAATTTATGGAAATGGTCCATCATTTGAGATTTGGAGATGTTTTTGAAATGATATCAGTGAGAATAATGGAATTTTCAGCAACCTGGGTCACATAAGTTTCAACAGTAATTCAAAAAGACTTTCAAAAATGTTCAAAGCAATAGGAGAATCCATATTTATCGAATAAAAGATATTTCTAGAAGATTCCGAGGAAAATTAGAGCGTCTTAAAATACATCACTGTTTCAATGAATCAACAAAAATTTCGGAAATTCTCGAAGCTGTTGCGTATTTTTAATTCGAAGATATATTTTTGAGATAATACTTGTGATAACTTTCAATTTTAACCATATTTGGGCAAGTAGAGTAGGAGGAGGTGGTGACTTTCAAAATTTTTGAAAAAGGGATGAAAAATTAATTTAGAGCCCAGGGAGACGGAAATGAAATAAATTTTATTCATGGAGGTAATACTGACGTTAATTTAACTTTATTTTAGTTCTGGATGTGATTTTTTACAAATACAAACCGGTTTTTATTCTAGAAATTTCTTTAAGCGATACCACAATGAATAACAGCTAGAAAATGATTCGATTCATGATAAACTCTCAAATTCGATTATTGCGCGTCATATTTTGTGCTTTGTGTGCATTGCGTACAAAACGTTTCATTTCACGCCGCGGGTGAGTTTCCTGGCGACATAAAAAAAGCGGGAAATTTCGCTTGTTTTTATTTCATGGCATACTAAAAGTCGTTTAGGATTTAGTAAATGCGATTTTTTTGGCCTTTTTTTCGAAATTTATTAAAAATGGAATTTTTCTGAAGACACACATTCTCAAGTACAGATTTCTAAAAAAATCAATATTTTTTTCCTGCAACTTACAGTAGACTACAGTAATCTCTAAATTACTATTTTAATCCCTAAAAAAATCTTTTTTCGAACGAACCCGCATTAATTCGGCGATTTCCGGTGGGATGGGACACTGAACGTTTTGTTGCTTCCGGAATAACCTAAAAATATTCTTTAATATTTTCAATTTCATTTCGATGAAATCTCACTTATCGAAGAAGATTCCGGTGCGAATCGCATTTGCAACCGATTTGAATTTCGGCTTTTCCCGCTTTTTCCCTGCATTTTGGCGGGTGAAAGTTGCGGCCAGCCATTCTCGGACCTGGAAAAAATGGAAAAATGATTTTTTGTTTTCTCTAAGGGTTCATTTTGGGTTTTATGTGAAGAACCTTATAATATATATTCAAAAAAATTCATAACTTCAAAATAAGAGAAAATATTGCGTTTTTTTATAAACGTACCATTTTTTTGGTTAAGAATCTGATATCATAATCTATAAAAAAAGACATGAAAATGGGAATTTTTTTAATTTTTATTTTTTTCTTAAAAAAATGTTAGAAGGCTCTGAAGAGTTTCTAGAAAATAATTTTGAAAATAATATTTTTATTAAAAAAAAATTAGTTTTCTTGAATTACTGTCATATTCACTAAAAGCTTTGAAAAAAGCTTAGATTATTGTAAGTTTCTTTAAAAAAATTTTGGATGTTTCTGAGAAAATTCCTTCAAGAGTTACTCATCCATTAAATGAAATTCCGGTTTCGGAACAAAATAAAATTTTAAAACAAACATTTTGACAATATTTTTTGGCCATAAACATCAATGATTATAAACTTCTAAAAAGTCTGCAAATTTCTTTTTTTTTTTCTCTTGGAGCGAAATCTACTTGTTAAAGGGAATTCAGAGTGGTCCCTACATGGGTAAAATAAAGGTGGTCCCTATAGGGATTTAGGGTATCACTTCTTGAGCCCTAAAGCTCAAGTGGTCCTTATAGGGGTTTTTCAAATTCCTTCTAAAACGCTCAATTAATTAGTTTTTCGCATATAGTTTATAACAATCACCGACCAGAATGACCCCTATAGGGAACACTTTTTTAAGCTTCAGTGGCGCCTATAGGGGCTGGTAAAGTGGTCCCTATAGGGGCCCTTGGAGGGAACTATGAAGTTTCCAAGCTTGGGTTGAAAATTATGCTTTTCTGTGAATTTTTACTGATTTTGATGATCAATTTGTTGCGAAAATAAATAAATGGATTGATTGAATTTCTAACTTTTTGCCAAAAATATCGGCTCAAGATTCAGACCCGGTAATTTGTCCAAAAAAATCCTGAAGCTATGCTTTTTTTCGCCATCACGGCGTTTTTTCGACGACGCCACTATTTCTCCGTAAAGTGTCGTGTGTCGTGTGCATGCACTGCGCCGTTTTCGCGCAGAAAATTGCGTTAATGTAGAGAAATTTCGATTCGTCTTGAAAACTTCTGACAATACAGCGGCCTGCGCCTTTAATAAGCCCTGTTATTTTCATTCTTAAAGCCGAAATCTCTGCCGTTCCCATGACGTCACGTGGGAACGGTGGATATTTTAACTCCGCCCACCGTTTTTTTGTTTTTGCTTCCACTAACAAAGACGCCGTGCCATATTCTTGAAGGTTTAAGTTTATTTGTGTTATTTATTTCAGACTTTCCATTTCCCAGATATATATATTAAAGGTACATGGTGCAAAAAAAAACCTCGTCAGGAACGGTTTCCGGCGTCACTTCGGCCAAATCGTCGTCCTCATCGCAAATTCGCCTGCAAAAGCTTTAAACTGCTTTTTTCGCCGCTTTTTTCAACCAAGGAAGATTTATTTTCTCCTAATCTCTACCATTCTCCCCCTACTCTTTTTTTCGGCTGTTTATTTTTCTTTGAAGTAAATTTTTTTGGTAAAAAAAGCTGAAAATCTGAAAAAAATAGGTCAATTTCTACAGAAAAAAAAAAAAAAGGAAATTTTTGATCCCATACCAAGAAAAACGTGTCGTTTCTCAAAAATTCAAAAAAAGCAGTTTTTTTGAATTTTTGTCAGAATTATTGAAAAAAACTGTCTTTTTTTCAAAGTTCAAGGATATGTGTTTAAAAAGTCCTTAAAAAAAATCAAGAAAAAGCTGTTTTTTTCATAATTTAGACGATATGCAAGAAAAAAACGGTGTGTTTCCGTAGTTGTAGAAAAAAATCAATAAAAACCTCTTTTTTTCAGAATTTTTTTGAAAAAAATCAAGAAAGCTGTCTCTTTTTCCAAAACCTGCTACAAAAAAACGCAAAAATTCATCTTTCTCATCTTTTTCAAATGAAAAATTGACCTTTTTTTTTTTTTTCATCGGTTTTTTTCGACTATTTGTCTTTTTTTAAGACAGACTTTTTCAAAAATTCTTGTAAAAGGGTGCTAAAAAATTAACAAAAATCCACATTTGCCGAACAAAAATTGAAATCTCCACCTTGTCTCGTCCATGTAGGCCGTTTCCAGGACCAACGCCGCATATTCGATATTTCTTTTGAGGTCTTCCAAAGGCAGTTGGCCGCTGTTCAGTTGGTGGAGGATGTACCGTAGCCTGGAAAATTTCCCTTATTTCTTTTTGAAAAAATTTTTTCGAAAAACCCCTGTTGAATTGAATTAAATTAAAGACTACATTTTTACGCAAACGCGTCACGGATGTGGCCGAGCAACTATAGGGATCACTTTAGCGTCGTTAGAACTCTTAAGTCACCCCTTGAAGTTTTCAGGAACGTTCGGTTAGCGATTTCTTTTCATTTTCAGAAGGAAAGTTGCTCTTTAATAATAATAACGATAACAGACTTCAAACGACACTAAAGTGATCACTTGAACTGTGGATGATCAAACGGCGCTAAAGTGACCCCTAGAGTTACTCAGCAACGTCCGGTTTGCGATTTTCTTTTCATTTTCAAAAGGAGAGTTGCCGTTCAGACTGCTAACGACACTAAAGTTATCCCTAGGACTTCAACTGATATGAAAGCTAGCACCGCTAAAGTGATCCCTTGAACTCAAGCTTATAAGAAAACTAATTCCGCTGAAGTGATCCCTAGAGTTACTCATAAACGTCAGGTTTGTGATTTATTTCATTTTCTAAAGGAAAGTTGCTGTTCAGACTGCTTACGACACTATAGTGATCCCTAGAATGGAAAATGATGAAAGTGCTAACGCGACTAAAGTGAGCGCAAGAACTGTGGCTGACAGGAGAACAAACGACACTAAAGTGACCCCTAGAGCTGCTCAGCAACGTCCGTTTTGCGATTTTCTTTCATTTTCGAAAGGAAAGGTGCTGATAAAAAAAAAAACTAATACCTCTTAAGTGATCCCTAGAAGTTCTCAGAAAAGTCCGGACCGCCCAATTACAGTTTCTACGAACCTATAGCATCATTTTTCGTCTATAGTTTGATCAGTTTTCAAACTTCTTTTATATTTTTCTAACCACTTATCTCTATACCCTATGAAGTGAATGAACCTATTATTATTCAGAAAAAAATGAAGATTTTTCCAGTTTTTCCAAGAACTTTTCGACCTGCAAGAGTGCTTCCGAAGCACCAACTGGTAGAATCCGAACGTGTCCCCGACGATCATCATTTCCCCGGCGCCAATTTACCTTTCAACCCAATTTTCTTGATTTTTTAACTATTTCGACAACTAAAAAACGAACGGGAACTTTCAAGAAAATACAAGAAAAATGATCGAGAGGAAAAAGGCATGAAAATAAAGTGAAAATCTAAAAAAAAGCAAGTTTTCAAGAGATCTGTGAGCTTACTGTATCTAAAAATTCCCAGGTTACTGTAGATCTTAGAAAAAAAATTTTTCACACGCTTTAAAAAAAAATTATCTTGTCAGTATCATGATTTTAAAGAAAAAATAGTCCAAAATGAATTTTTTAAACATTTTTAGAAGACTTCCTTTCAAACCTGACTCAAACAGGTTTCAAAACGATTTAATAAAACTTTTTTTAAAACTTCAATCAATCTTCGAAACCTTTAATAGCAAAAAAATATAAATTGTTCTAAATTTTTCCATCAATATTACACAAAAAAAATAGCACATAGGCATCTGAAAATCGTAATTTTGAAAAATTTCCAACGCTTTGTGGTGTCGAGCAACATACGGTTGTGCCTTCAGAAGGATTTGAGCTAGAAAAAAAAATTTTGATCTCAGGTTTTAGAAAACAAAAATGGGCATATCGCTATAGAAAATTAAAAAATCATCATTTTTTTGATTTTAGAGGCCTCTTTCATCGAAACCTATAACTTGACGTTTTCTTTTTCGCGCTATATAATTATTTTTGTGAACCTTTAATATTGGACGTTCTTTTCACGTGGTGAGGCTAATAATTGACTAATTGTAGTGTACTTGTTGCCTAATTGACAGGAATAAGTTAATCAGATTGATTGAAGCGTACAAAAAAAAGGGAAAAGCTCAAAAAGACACACACGCAGGTACATGCTGAAGTAGATAAATGGCTAATATTTTGTGGATTTTTTGAAAGATTTTTTCTCAAATTGGTTATGAAAAATGGGCGTTTCAGGAAAGTTTAATAATGCTCAGGTAAATCCTGGGAAGGTGATGGAAGGTGTATGGAAGCTAGAAGGTCTTGAGAAAGCCTTTGGAAGGTGCAAATGAAAAATGCTTTCCAGAAGCCTGCTGGAAGGCTTCCGACAGGCTTTTTTTTCTAAGTAGACGGTGTTAGGAAGCTCTGTGGAAGGCGTTTGACCACTTGCTGGAAAGCTTCCGAACGCCTTCCGAGCAACCGGAAGCAGAAGCTTCCCAAATTTTACCTCAGTCGTCATTTTGCGATTTTCCCAAGACCCTCTCGTCAAACTTATAAGTAGCAGATGACGTTTTCAACCCGACTATATAATTATTTTTATATATCCCTAATCATACACATTCTTTGCACGTACTCGGCAGACACCTCGGCCCGGTGCAACCCCCAAATTTGCTCTCTTTTCCCCATCTTTTGCACTTTGCAAGTGGTAGTGACAAACCGTAACATTTTCGAGTCTTTTTCGTGCGAAAGGAGAGGCTGCACAGTGCTGACCACGAAATTCAAAATGCAAGAAAAAAAAAATTATTATCAACGGTGCGACTTAACCTATTCCCATGGGGCGCAAAAGAGGTAAGCTATTACGATAGCTGCAGATTCTATTTAAGTTCAAAAAGATCTACTAAATAAAATTTTTAGAATTGAATTTGAGAAAATTACAGATTTGAGATTCGCTTTTTTTCGCTCGCTTTCTCCCCTGAAATTGCACTGAATTGACTCGGAATTTCGAAAAACTCCACTCTCGAGGTCATTGCGCAATAAAAATGTCACCGCGCTCGGTTCTGCCCCTGAATGTGCGAGAAAAAAAGCACCGAAAAATTTAAAGGCCGCATCCCAGATAGGGTCTGCCCGGAGCATAATTCCTGCCGAGTAGGGAACTCAATGATTAACCAATTGTCAAGGATTTTTTGCTTGATTGACTGGAAAAAAGTTAATTGAATTAATTATAACGTACAAAAAAAAAAGAAAAAAAGCTTAAAAACACCAAAACACACACCGAGGTATGTGCTGAAGTCAAGATTTTATTAACATTGTGAATTTGTTTCAATTTTGATTCCGAAACATGGGCATATTACTGTAGGAAAAACCTAAAATAGTCATTTTTCGATTTTTCAAGACCCTCTGGACAAATATCGTAGGTTTACGTTTTCAACTCGACTATATAATTATTTTTGTAAGTCTCTAATATTATACATCGGTAGTGGTATGTCCAATGATTAATTACTTCTGAAGGATTTTTTGCTCAATTAAATGTGAAAGGTTCATTAAATTATTTGAAAGGGACAAGGAAAAGGTAAAAAGCTCAGGACGACCACAGGTGTGACTCAGGTGGCGGAAGGAAACGATTCATAATTTATCCATCGAAAAATGGCTTTATCACTGTAGGAAAGTCTAAAAATCGTCATTTTTCGATTTTTTCAAGACCCTCTGGACAAACCTCATAACTTTACATTTTCAACAAGACTATATAATTATTTTTGTCATCCCTAATCATACACATTCTTTCCACGTGGGAAACTCAATGATTGACCAATTGTAAAGGATTTTTCGCATAATTAACTAGAAAAAGCTAATAAATTAATTGGAAGGGACAAGAAAATCGGGAAAAGCTCAACACGACCACAGGTGTGACTCAGGTGGCGGAAGGAAAGCGAAAAAAAGGCGGTGTCTAGAAGTCGGGATGGGGGGATAACGATCCCTTCCCGAGCCCATTCCATCCCCATCCATCCATCCATCAGCCATATCTTCTCTCAGGCTTCATCCCCCCCCCTTTTCTCCCGTACGTCTTCTCGTTTTTGAGCCGACGGAAATGGCGGATGAGCTTCTGGGCGTTGCCATGGCATCACTTCCAACTCCTCTTCCTTTTTCGGCGAAAGCGCGTCTTTTGGGAAGATTCTCGAGATTAGAACCTTCTTGCGTCTTTTCTTCGAGAAGTTGGGTGACTCGAGAATCGGAAAGATTCATCGGATCTCGGACGTTTCTGAGCCCTTCTAGTGATCACTTAAGAGCTCTGACGCCCCTTAAAGGGATTACTAGGATTGCTCAGAAACTTACGGTTTGAGTTACGAAGGGCCGAGCATATAAAAATTGACTTCAAGATAGAAAACGAAAAATTTTTGAGCTCAAAAAGGCCTTGGAAAGCTCAAAACTCAGTGATCTAGAAGATTAATCAGACCTCGGAAGTTTCTGAGCCCTTCTAGTGATCCCTTAAGTGCCGAAGCCCCTAAAGGAACCCCTAGGAATGCTAAAAAACGTCCGGTTTGCGTTAATAAGGTCCGAGCAGGTAAAAATTGGCTCTTAATTGAAAAAAGCTATTTTTTTAGCTCAAAAAGGCTTCGTAAAGCTCGAAACTCAGTGATCTAAAAGATTAATCGGACCTCGGACGTTTCTGAGCCCTTCTAGTGATCCCTTAAATGCCGAAACTCCTAAAGGTACCCCTAGGGATGCTAAGAAACGTCCGGTTTGCGTTACCAAGGTCCGAGCTTGTTAAAATAGAGTTTTAGCTCAAAAAGGCCTTGGAAAGCTTAGAAAATTTCAAGTGTTCACTTAAATGCCGAAACCCCTAAAGGGATCCCTAGAAATTCTCAGAAACTTCTTATTTGCGTTACCAACGTCCAGAAAGGTGGAAATTGGCTTTTAGGTCAAATTCGCAATTTTCTAGCTCAAAAAGACTTTGGAAAGCTCAGAACTCAGTGATCGAAAAGATTCAGTAGACCTCGAACGTTTCTGAGCCCTTCTAGTGATCCCTTAAGAGTTCCGAACCCCCTAAAGGGACTTCTAGGAATGCTCAGAAACGTCTTATTTCCGTTACCAAGGTCCGTGCAGAAAAAAAAAGTTGACTTTTAGGTCAAAATCGCCGCTTTGAAGCTTGAAAAGAAGGTCTTGAAAGCTCAGTGAAAAAAACTGATTTTTAACAAGGAATTTTCTGAGTTCACAGTGAGACTTCTGAATAGGAGCAGGCTCACTAAATGCAGTTTTTCAAACGGATTCCAAATCTGGTCCTAAAAACTACCCTCAAAATCTGTGAAAAAAGGTAGACCACATTTAGTGAACACAGCCACATTCAGAAGTCCCACTGTGAGCTTACCAGGGAATGGTCTCCGATCGCAGTGGGACCCCCGAAAAAGACCAAGTTCGCTAAATGTAGTTTTTTACGCTGATTCCAAATCTGTTTTCAAAAGTTGCCCAATACATCTGTGAAAAAAGTTATGAACCCTCAAAAGTCGAAAATTCCAGTGTCTTCGATTGAACTTATTTTCTTATGCTTGGCGGAGCTTTGAAAATAAACACTTGGTTTGAAAAAAAAAGACTTGTTTTATGTTATCAGAATGACGAGATCTATATACCCCCTAAAAATGAGCTCGATCAAAGACATTGGAATCTTCGACTTTTGAGAGTTCATAACTTTTTTCACAGAGCTCCTCGGCAATTTTTGAGACCGGATTTGGAATCAGGGTATTAAACTACATTTAGTGAACTTGGTCTTTTTCGGGGGTCCCACTGCGACCGGAGACCATTCCCTGGTGAGCTCACAGTGGGACTTCTGAATGTGGCTATGTTCACTAGATGTGGTCTAACTTTTTTCACAGATTTTGAGGGTAGTGTTTAAGACCAGATTTGGAATCAGTTTGAAAATATGACGTCAAGCTCGAAATCGCCATTTTTCCCTTGCAAAGCAGAAATCAACGATCAAATAAAATTATCAAAAAAATCACTGTTTCAAATGAAAATCGCCTTTCTTTTTTTGAGCTTTTTTTATTGGGTTTTTCACCTATCTTTAAAAAAATGAACACTTCTGACTCTGGATTTTTTTGAGAATATTTTTCAAAATAACGACCTCTTTGAGTTTTTTTCTATAGGTAGAAGCTTGGAAAATATTTGAAAAAGTCCAATTGGTACAAAAATGGTCCGTTTAAAAGGGATAGGTCAAAAAAATCCATTTTACTAAGTATTTCAAGATTTTTCGCTCGAAAAATTCTGTAAAGGCTTCGGATATATTTAAAAAAAAATCTAATCCAAAGATTAGTTTTTTTCACAAAATTCATTTTGTTGATTGTCCAGACCACAATCTTTGTATTTTCAGCTCCAAAAAAAGAGATGGGAACAAAATTTGGATCATCCTGAGCTAATCCGAGAAGCTGCAGTAAAAAAATAACCAGAAATAGATTTTAAAAATTTACAAAATCGAGATATTTTTAGTTTCTCTTTCCCGTTTTCATATACCGACAAAAATTGATCCAGTTAATTTATTTTAATTCAATTAGATTCCGAGTAATTTCATATTCCATATCGAAAAAAAGAGAAAAATTATTAGAAAATTCAAAAATTCAAAATAAAAAAAGCGGCATTGAAACGGTGAACTAGGCTAAAATTGCTTTTTTTGTTTATGTTCAATATTTTTTTGTTTTTTTCGATTTTAAAATCGAATAATACCTTAAAAAAATTCACTTTTTTTCTAGAACTCGTACGATTCTTTATTGTGGACAAACATGAAATATTCACGGCAAAAAAATGAGGATTATATGGTTTTTTTGGAGTGAATTTCAAGTCAAACTCGTTTTTTTGAACTATTTGGCTCAAAAAAAATAACTTAAAAAAAAATTTGACACATTTTTTTGAATGAATTATAGGGAAATAGAGGAAAAAAACGTGAATTTTTTTAAAAAGTCCAATGATCAGATTTTTGTAAATTCAGACTTCGAAAAATTTTTTTATATTGAAAAATGAAACCAAAAAAAGCAGCATTGAAACAGTGAACTAAGTTAAAATTGATTTTTCACCTGATGAAAATAATCAATTATTTTTTTGTACAAATTCAAAATAAGAAAAAAACTTTTTTCAAGAAAAATTTGAACGATATGCTTTTGTGGCTCTTTTTTCGGGATTTTCGCTCTTTTTTTTGAAGTTGAGATGAAGCTTTAGATTGATCTAATGAGTCTATATTTCGAGATTATTGATTTTTTTGAAATTCAATTATTTAAAGTCTAATAGATCAAAGTACAAACTATAACCACAAAAAAAGCCGGATTGAAACTGTGAACTAGATTAAAATCGCTTTTTTTGAAAATCAAGATTTTTTTATTATTTTTTTCCAACACCCAAAAAAAATAAAGAAAAAGTAATTTTTTTATAGTTAAAATATGCTGAAAAAAAATACGAATTTTTTTGAGCAGTTTTTCCCCCATTTTGAATAAAAAAATAAAGAAAACGAACTTATCGATGGCGTCCAAGGCGGCGACGTTGTCGTAGGACGTCTTCGGGTCCACGTCTTCCTGTTTTTTCTCCTTCGAGGTGCTTTCATTTCGACGGAGAAGACTGACCGGCCTATCACGAGCGTCCACTGAAAATGCAAATATTCCCAACTTTACTGTTTCACAAATTTGATTTTTCATGAAACCTGAATTAGATCTAGTTTAGAAATACTTTTGATTCTTTAAAAAAAAAAGAAAATTCCTCGTTTTCGACTCGAGACGCTTCAAATTTGACTTTTTAATGAAATTGTACCTTACTTTACTGTTTCAAAAAGTTCATGAACTCATATATTCGGTTCTCATCATTTTTGATGATATTCGAATGAAATCTACTTCAAAAACCTCAAAAATTTGGTTGAAAAAAAAAGAAAATTCCTCTTTTCTGAGTTAAGATGCTTGAAAACTTGCAGAAAATGTAGTAAAACTGAGAAAAAAAGATGTTTTTTTCAGGGAATTTCAGAATAAAATGATATTCAACTTTACGGTTTCACAAATTTTATTAATTATGAAATTTGAATAAAATCGACTTTAAAGAGTTGGTGTAGTTGGAAAAAAAGAGAAAATTCCTCGTTTTTCGACTCGAGACGCTTCAAATTTACCAAAATGTGTAGAAAAAAAGTGGGAAAAAAAGACGTTTTTTTCAGGGAATTTTAGAATAAAATGATACTCAACTTTACTGTTTCACAAATTTCATTTATGATGAAATTTGGTCTGAATTTGTTTCATTGAATGGAAAAATAAAGCCAGCAAATCTTCCAATTTTTTTCATTTTGCGTGGAACTTTTTTTCTCGGAAAAACTATTCGTTTCGAATTTTCTTATATAATTCAGTTAGTGGAATCAAGTCTAAACAGGAAAAACGTTATTAGACCGAAAAATATAAGGGAAAAAAGCCGGAAAATTCGTTGGTTTTTTTTCTCATATCACCTAAAATCATACATGAATAGACCATTTTTTAAGGCCGCTTTCGAGTTTTTATAAATTAAAGTCAGTACTGCTTCCCCATTAAAACTAATTTTCATACCTTTTTCAAAAATTTTGAAAGTCATCCCCTCCTCCTGGACCAGTTAAGTCCTTTACTTGCCTGAGTACTGGGAAAATATTGAGTGGCCACTATAGAGGTTCTTTATTTAGTGGCCACTTCAGTAGTTTTTCACCGAGTATTCCTTCCAGTAACTCTAATTTCAAAACAAACAGATTGGACCAGTTATGTTGATCCAATGACCCCTAAAGCGGCCACTTAACACTTAAGTGGTCTAGTAGTAGCACTTAGACTTCTATAGTGACCACTAATGTTAAACCCCTTTAGTTGACACTAATTTGACTACTATAGTAGCCAATAAAACGTCAAAACCCTATAGTGGCCACTAAAAATAATTAAAGTTATCACAAATACTCTCTCAAAAATACCTTTTGACAAACTACACAACAGCTTCGAAGATTTATGAATCTTTTAAAATTTTTTTTTGTTGAATCATTGAAACAGTGATGTATTTTAAGACGCTCTTAATTACACAATTATCTTCGGAATCTTCTCAAACATATATTTTTATTCGATAAATATGGATTCTCCTATTGCTTTGAACTTTTTTTCGAAGTCTTTTTTAAATTATCATTGAAACTTATGTGATTTAGGATGATTGAAGTTCCACTATTTTACCAATATCATTTCTAAAAAAATAGCGAATTTTTCGAACGTTTCCGACTTTTTTTCTAGATAAACTCTTTGATTTGAACCTTCCTTTATAAAATAGATAGGAATAAGAAAAAAATCGGAGAATTCGCCGTTCAAAAAAATTAGCTTGTTTTTCTTATCACCCTAAAACCCTCTGGATTGAGAAAATATAAAAATTTCTTAATTTTTTTACTCAAAAATTTTTCGAGTCCAGGAGCTAGAAATTGAGGAAAAAAATGAGGAAAAAAATAAAACAAAAAAACTTTTTTTGGGAATTTTTCAATTAAATTATCCTCAACTTTACTGTTTCACAAAATAAATTTAAATGAATCTTGGATTAAATGAAATCAACTTCTAGACGAATCAAAAAGACAAAAAAATAAATAAAAATATATTATCCGAGTTGAACGCTTAATATTCGCAAAAATAAGAGGCGAAATTGTTTTTTTATGAATTTAAAGCGTTGTATAAAATTAACATAAATGAAACTACATTTTTTTCGAAAAATCAAATATAATAATAATTAATATTTCCAGATTTTTTTAGCTAGGCTTGAAAGTTCTAAAGTACAATTTAGCCTTTTTTTCATCAAAATTTTTAATCGGATACCAAAAAAATATGTATATAACTGAATCATTCATTATTGAAAAAAATACGAAAAATATCCATTGGAATCTGTTGCTCCTAATTATGTCAGTACACAAAGAAGGAATTTTTCCTTTTATGAAAGTTTTGAAACGTATCGAAATCATGTCATTTCTTCTTTTTTTATGGTAAAAATCAGCGTATTGAATAAAAATTTTTGAGAATTATCATGAAAATGAATGAGAACAAGTTGCTTTTACATTTATATAATTACAAACTTGTTAAATTAAATACAGGAACTTTGAATAAAAAGCCGAAAATAAAAAACTAAAAGAAGGATGAAAAAAGTGAAATTGAAATAAATCATTAAAAACAAACAAACCTGGACCTGAATTTATACAAAAAATACGAGATGGCAAATTCGAAATTTAAATTTGTGAAAAAGAAATGTTCGAATTTGTTTAAATATTTGTAAATATTTACAAAAAGAAACTAAAAATTTTCAAATTTAGATGGTACGATTTTATCTCAAGTCCGCAAATCTCCGCAGCCGTTATCTCAGAGTACCGTAATCTCAAGGCCCATGATCTCCAAAACCACTTATCTCCGAAAACAAAAAACTTCTATTTTCTTTCTCTTTTTCGCATTTTCTTTCACTTTTTTCTTGTGTTGTGCTCAGAATACAATATCCGATGGAAATTTTTCGCCGAACCCTAATTTATTCATAAAGTTTCTACTTTTAATGAAAAGCTGAACAATTCCAAGTTGAGTTAATTGGTAGTTCGAGTTTCACTCTTTTTTTCTTTGCTGTCAACATGAAAAACTGATCAGAGATACTGAAGGACAAGAAAAAATAGAAAGAAATGTCGATTTGAAAAATTGAAAACTATTTTCACTCAGTGGAAAAAATAAAAAAGTTTGAAAAACAAAAATATTTGGCTTTCGTACGCAGTTTCGTTCGGAGATTGTATTCTGAGCACAACGCAAGAAAAAAATAATAATAAAATGCAAATCAGAGAAAGAAAATAGAAGTTTTTTGTTTTCGGAGATAAGTGGTTTTGGAGATTATGGGCCTTGAGATTACGGTACTCTGAGATAACGCCTCCGGAGATTTGCGGACTTGAGATAAAATCGTACCATCCAAATTTAAATTTATTCGAAATCAAAATACACCGCGTTGCGGACTGACGCAATTCTATACCGAAAACGCACGAAACAGTAGTCGAATTTTTTCTTCATCTACTTTTTATTATTAAAATGAATAAGAAGATATTTAATGAATTTTTCGTGGAGCTTTTTTTATCAAGTTTGATTATTTTTATTTTTAAAAACTTCGATTTATCTTACACTTTCAAAACGTTACACTTGAAAAAAATATTGAAAAGCGATACTTTATGAGAAAAAAATATTCATTGTGATACCGAAACCTTCTGAAAAAAATTATTTAAAAAAAATTTTTAAAAAAATCAGATCTAAAAATCAGAATCTTTTTTTCAAAATATTCATATACATTTTTTTCCCCCTTTCAAACATTTCTGAATCCCCCAAGACACAGCCAAATGCCAGCTACAGTACCCTCAGAAATAGGTCTCCCGTCGGCCGCCGACGACGTGCTGGGCGGCATCGTCATCGCCGAGAAGACCAACATGCCACGGCGGCCATCCAATACAGTACCCTCTTTTCTTACTGTAGGCTTTTTTCAGCGAATGGGAAGAAGCTAAATGGTGAGTTTAAAGGCGCAAGGAGTCGGGTCTCGCGACGAAAAAGAGTAGAATCCAAGAAATAGGTGATTTTTCTGCTTCAGTAAAAGTTGGGGTGGAGAAGAACGAAAATTCAAGAAAAAAATTTTTTTTTTCTATGATATCACCAATGAGAGAGGAGAGAGCGCAGACAGGCTGAATAATTTTTTTGCAGAAAACAGTGAGTTTAAAGGCGCAGATGGGTCTCGCGACGAAAAAAAGAAAAAGTAATAAAATATTAAGTGATATTTCTGTTTCAAAAGAAACTGGGGTAAAAGAGTATATAAATTTGTAATAATTTTTTTTTCTAGAGAGAGGAGAGAGCGCAGACAGGCTAGATTCATTTTTTGCCAAAAATTTTTTTTACGAAGCCGGAAAATAGTAGAAATGCGGGAATTATCACCACCAGGCTGATAATTTTCTTATCGCTCCACAAATAAAAAGGAAAGTTTTGATATTGATAAGAATTTCATAAACTTCACGGTTAAAAACTGTCTGACCTGTCTGCGCCCTCTTTTCTCTCGCCGGGAAGGTAGGAGAGAGGGAAGAGATCGCTCAAAAAGGTTCAAATCAAGATAGAAAAAGGAGGAGAGCGTTCAAAAAGTTCAAAATAAGATAGAAAAAAAGAAGAGAGAGCCCAGAGAAACCAAAGAAAAAGAGGATCTTTCAGAAAAAAGCCGAGAAAAATCGAGAAGAAGCGCAATTTCCATCATGAAGCTTGAAAATATAATAATGATTTCGCCATCTTTCTGTTTTGACAACACATTAGCCAAGTGATGCGAGCGGTTGACGTCTTCTCCATAATTGAAAATCGTCCAAGAGGAAGAAAATATTCTCAAAAAGCAGGTTATCATAGATAATATTGATAGAATGATGAGAGGATTCCTGGAAAAACTAATAAAAATGCGGTTGGCCGGAAATTGGAAAATTTCGTCGAAAAATCGACGTAAAAGGGGTTCGAGAGTCGCTTTTTCTTCATGGGAAAAGTCTAAAATCTGGAGATTTTTTTAAAGTTCTGATCAGCCTCACGGTTTCTAGCGTTTTCATTCTACTCTTTGAATTTTAGAAGTCCATAAAGATTTTGAGCAAAAAAATCTTATGGATAAGTTCTCTGATGAGGAGAAGTCTTCACAAATTCAGAAATTTTGATCATGAAAAAAGACGAATTTAGAAAGAAAATGGCTATCGAATTCATTTGGAACGGTTTCAATTTCAATATTCACGTCAGAATCCTTAAAAATAATAATGACAAAAAACAAGTTGGCGGCAAAAGGATTCGAACCCTCATGCAAGGCTCCGTTGGCTAACACGCTAGCCACTCCACTATGCACCTGGTACTCGTGCAATGGTTGGTGGCGCGGCCAAATTCCTTTTGAACAGCGTCAGATGGTTAAGGATAAAAAATTTAAAATATCATATCTCAAAACTAGAAATTTGCGCAGTTAGCGACTATGTGAAATCGATTTTTAGTCCCTCAAAGATTGATTCATCAAATTAATAAAAAAAATTCTGAACCATATACTAAAATGACCTCCCTTGTTAGGTCTTTCTGGACTTTGGCCATTTTTTTAAGATTTTGCGAATTTTTCAAACTTTCAAGTTCTCAAAGGGTATGAAAAAAGCAAAGAAAATCCAGGAAAATTGGAAAAAAATTACAAAATTCCACCATTTTCCTTGGGATAAAAACGTAAAAACTCGGATTTTAAGCGAAAATGAAGGGAAAGAAGTTGCTGGTTCGATCGGTAAGACTATAATTAGTGAGGAAAATTGCCATGGGGATTAAATATAGACGTGTGGAAAACAACGATTTTCAAAGCTTTTAAAGCGTTTCAAAACAGACTTCCGTCTGTTTCGAGGCGCTCTAAGTGCCTCGGAACCGTGTGGAAATGTGGTTTCGAACGATTTTCAAGCCTTGGAAACATCGGTTTCTGATTGAGAACGAGTTTAAGTGGGAAAAAATTGAAATTTTTAACAGGGCACTTTTTTTTATTTTGAAATTCTTAAAGCTGAAGCTGTCTAGACAAGAAAATGACGTAGATAACATTAAAAAAATGCTTATAATAGCTTTTCTTGTTACTTTCATACCATTAGTGAGAAAAAAAATAAAATCATTGGAATTTTTTTAAACTTTTTTTCATTAGCGAAAGGTCAAATTATCAAAAAAAGTCTTACGATTGTTAGTGAAACAGGAATATCCGCTAAAAAAATGATCTTCCAGCCTCTAGAATCTAAAGAACTTTAAATTTTTCTATAGATGTGCTCGTTGATCAGAAATTTGAAAAAAATGATAAGAATCGGTAAAATAATCCGATTAACGCCTGAAAAACATAATTAAACCGCAATCAAATGTCTTTGACGTCAATTTCGAATATTTTTGAATCATGGAATCCGGTTCAAAAAGCTTCATAACCTTTCTGAGAAAAAAACTGAAGTCGTTTCAAAATTTTTAAATCAAAGGAATATAAGTTCATTTCGTGAGACAGAAAATCTGATTTTTATCAAAAAAAAGGCATTTCTTAAAAATAGAATCACAAGAAAAAAATAATAAAATTATTACTGATTTTTGAACTTCAAACTTATACTCAATCAACCTATTAACCTTTCAAATGTGAACTCTGGAGCTGGAAAAACCGGAAAAATTTTAAAAAAATTGTGAATCCCGTGAATTAAGGCTCAAAAAGATAGCCCTAGATAAGAACTTTGTATACAATTTTTTCTTATAGAATAAAAAAAAATTATTTTTATGAAATCTCCAGAAATATATTAATTTTAAGTTTCAAAGCTCTCGCCAAAGATAAATAAGAAAAGAATCAAGAAGAAAAATCAATTTTTGAGTAGGTTCACCACCGATTTTCCCTCAAACTGTTGTCAAAAAAATCGAACAATCTTTATTTCTCAAGAAATCTACACTTTAAGGTTCAATTCGATATAAAATAACCCCAAAGAAAGATCTATCTACTATCTCAAAATGGAAAATATGAGAATCAAGTGGAAAATTCAATTTTTAGCAAGATTTACCGTTGATTTTCCCTGAAAATGTGACCGAAAAATCAAAAAATCTTCTTTTTCCGATAAAATCTACACTGCAAGCTTCAGTTCGACATAAAATAACGACAAAGAAAGAAAAAAATCAGGTGGAAGAGGCGAGAAATCAGGAAAAGATTTTTCTAGCCTTTCAAAATAAATTTTTAGGTAGATTTACCGTTGATTACCCTGAAAATGTGACCGAAAAAAATCAAAAGAATCTTCATTTTTTTCGATAAAATCTACACTTCAAGCTTCAATTCGACATTAAAAAAATAAAGGAAAAAAATCAGGTGGGCCGAGTGAAAAAAATCGGGAAAAAGATTTTTTTCTAGCCTTTCAAAATCAATTTTTCAGGTAAATTTACCGTTAATTACCCTATGATCAAAAAAATCAAAAAAATCATTATTTCTCAAGAAAATCTACACTTCAAGCTTCAATTCGACATTAAAAAAATAAAGGAAAAAAATCAGGTGGGCCGAGTGAAAAAAATCGGGAAAAAGATTTTTTTCTAGCCTTTCAAAATCAATTTTTCAGGTAAATTTACCGTTAATTACCCTATGATCAAAAAAATCAAAAAAATCATTATTTCTCAAGAAAATCTACACTTCAAGCTTCAATTCGACATTAAAAAAAATAAAGGAAAAAAATCAGGTGGGCCGAGTGAAAAATCGGGAAAAGATTTTTTCTAGCCTTTCAAAATCAATTTTCAGGTAAATTTACCGTTAATTACCCTATGATCAAAAAATCAAAAAATCATTATTTCTCAAGAAAATCTACACTTCAAGCTTCAATTCGACATGAAACAACCACAAAGAAACGAAAAATCAGGTAAAAGAGGCGAGAAATCGGGGGGAATCGTGTGCAGTTGTTGGTTTTTTGGGGGTCCATCAATCTGTGTTTTTGGTTATATTTCCTGGCTGGAAACAGCTGCCCTTGGTCGCCCCGTTTGTTTTCCCGCCCCACGCATCTGTCAACTTTTAACTTTTTACTAATTCTTCTTCTTCTTTACTCGGCAAACAGCCGCTTAACAACCGTTTTCAAAGTTTTTAACAAGTCGAGGCTGAAAAAGTCAAAAGATGTCAAGGAGCTTGGAGAAGCTCTATTGGCCACTCAAGAGGGACCTCAAGAGGTACTTAGAGAGGCCACTAAAATGGCCATTTTCATAGAAACCACTATCCTGCGTCTTAGTGGCCACTATAGTAGTTTCAGCGGTCTAATAGTAGCAATAAAACTTCTAAAGAGGCCCCTAAGTTCTAGCCTTTTAAGTGGCCACCTAAGGACTACTATAGTGGTCATTAAGACGCCTAAAGTGGCCACTAAACCGTTTTCGAAGTTTTTAACAAGACTGGGAAAATTTTTAGTGACCACTATAGTCTATAGAGGCTTGCCAAGGACTACTTGGAAAGGATTCTAAAGTGGCCACTAAACCCACCTTTATAGTGACCACTATTTTCTCTGATAATTTTAAAACAAACAGAAAATTAAAAATGTCAAGTAGCTGAGAAAAGCCCTAGTGGCCACTTAAGGGGTTCGTTGGAGGGGCCACTAAAGTGACCACATATATAGAAACCACTATTTTTGGTCTTAGTGGCCACTATAGTAGTTTTAGCGGTCTAGTAGTACAAATAAGACTTCTAAAGAGGCCCCTAAGCTCCAGCCTCTCAAGTGGCCACCTATTCGACTACTATAGGGGCCACTAACACGTCGAAACCCTAAGGTGGCCACTAAGAGCTTTTCCAAGAGGAAAAATTTATCTTCAAATTTTTTTATTATGTATTTTCTTTCGAAATTTTCCCCAACTTTTGATCTTTTGATTTCGCGAAATTTCTTCCTTGATCCTACTTTTTTTTTTCCACAAAGAGCCATTTTTCAACATAAACCATATTGTTAATATTTTGAGAGATTGAGTAGCTTCTCAGAAAAATTCATACCCCAAGCTCTCAAAAAAACAACTTTTTTTCGGAGAATAAATTGTCATGAATAGGGTATAATTTAACAAAAAAAACGCGTCAAACAACTGAAAACCAAAATTCTCTATTTCTTCGAGAAATTTTGAAGTTTCATGAAATTTTCAGCTTGCGAGACCCTTCAAGTAAGTAGGAATTTTTTGAAAATCTTGAAAAACTCTCAAAAAAAAAGCGTGAACGTTTAAATTTGTAGGCAGACATTCACCAAAATCAGAAGAACTTTTTAAATTCCCACAAAAATGGAAGAAATTATCAGGATCCCAGAAACTAACTTCTTAGCTTTTCTCAGTAGAAAAAGACTCTTTGTAACTTGAAAAACGGAAGCTGAATCTCAATCGAAACCTGAATCTCAATCGAAACGAATCGAAAGAATCTCAATCGAAACCTGAAATTTTTCAGATTCCTTGTCAAAAAGGCCATTCTCACAAGGGAGGTCATTTAACTTTGCGGTTGGGATTTTCCTCATTTAATTAAAATTCTGAAATTTTAAGAATGAATAGACTTTCGAAATGGAAAAGAGAAAAAATTGCCGAAACTTGAAAACTCGAAAAATTAATTTTGAGAAGGAATCGGTCAGAAGGTAGAGGTCATCATAAAATTTCAAAGGTTGAATTTCGAATTCTTTCAAAAAAAAAAAACTCGACTTGATTGGTTAGATTGTACTAAAAATTCAGAAGCTGAACCAAAAAATTTCACCAAAAAAAAATTTTTTGCAGGTTCCTTGTGTCAAAACGGCTGATTCGCCCGATCTAATCCCAACCAAAAAATTATTTGATCTCATTGAGCCTCTGGGCTTTTACGGATCAATTAGAATTCCAAATGAAAATTCAGAAAAAATTCCCAAGAAAGAGGGGAAAATCGAAAAGTTTATGGTGAGAAGAACTCGGCCAGAAGTTAGAGACCATCATTAAAAATTGGAAAAGTGGCAATAGCCCGAGAAATTCGACTTAAATGGACTTATTGGACTTCTGATTCCTATCGTAAAGTTCAAAAAGGGTTAGGTTAGAATATACCAAAAACCCAGAATTTCAATCAAAAATCTCAACCAAAAAAGTGAGCTTTTGCAGGTTCCTCGTGTCAAAACGGCTGATTGGCCCGATCAAATCCCAACCAGGCCCGAAAAAAGAAGAGAACAAGTGCAAGTGATGAAGTGAGAGACGATTTGTGATGCCCGCCGGCTCGGTCGACAAGCAGGAAGAAGGAGGAAAAGCCGAAGAAAGCGATGTGATGAGAGGAGGGCGGCACTGATTGAGTTTTCGGCTCGTCGGCCGATGAGTTGCCGTCGCGGCTCAAGGAGTCGCCTCGACGGCTCTTTTTCGTCCGGTTATTAGATCACGGGCCATGTCGAGGGGGACAAGGTCACCGGCTTTCGTTCGATCCGCACCAGGAACGGACTTTTTGCAAAAGGTGTCAATGAAAAAAGAGAGGAAAGTGCGCTTTACTGATAATTTTATCTAAAATCCTCAAAAAACCACGGAATGCCGATTTAAAAAGTAAGGAAAGTGCGCTCCATCGATAATTTTTTGCAAAAACCTCAAAAAAACCACGGAAAATAATGCCGATGAAAAAAGAAAGGAAAGTGCGCTCCATCGACAATTTTTGCAAAAACCTCAAAAAAACCACGGAAAGTAGTGCCGATTTAAAAAGTAAGGAAAGTGCGCTCCACTGATAATTTTATCTAAAATCCTCAAAAAACCACGGAAAAATGCCGATGAAAAAAGTAAGGAAAGTGCGCTCTATCGATAAATTTCCTGAAAATTTCAACAAAAAACACAGAATGGTTACGATAAAGAACGAAAGTGCGCTCCACTGATAATTTTTAGCAAAAATCCTCGAAGAACTCAAAAAATGGTATCGAGATGTCAAACTGTAAGTCTAAAATGCCTTCAAAAGTTCAAAAACTATGATGATTCCCAATTTTCTCACTCCAAAAAGCTTGTTTTTCTGTGAAATTCAACACCTAGACAAGGGAAATAACAAAAGTCTTGCGGAACGAATTTTGATGCAAAAGAATGCTTGAAGAAATTGACAAGAAGTGACGAACAACAACGCCAATTTGGCCAGGAATTATTTTTCGCATATTCCATAAATCATTCAGTTCGAATGGTTCCTTTGTTCCTGTTAGGGAAAAAGGAAAAGCTCAAAAACGCTTTATATCTCATCCGATATATCTCATCCAAAAAAATTAGTATGAGGAAATCAATAAAGTTGAATAAAAAAATCATTTTCAAGGCCTTAAAAATGGCTAATTTCAAAAATAGAGTTCGAAAAATGTTCCATGTCACTAAATAATTTGAGAATTTAGAAAATTTAAAAATATTAGAATAAAAGTGAACCGCATGGCATGCTGGAAAAGTCGGTCGGTCTATTTGGAAAACTAGGCCACGCCGCAACTTCGCTCCACGGAACGCTTTGAATTTCTAACTTTTTTTTCCAAATTTTTCTTCCTTTTTCAATTTTGAAAAGGTTTTCGCTCATTCTTTCATTCAACACTATCGTTCTCGTGTTCCATGGAGCAAAATTGCGGCGTGGCCTAGTTTTCCAAACCGACCGACCGACTTTTCCAGCATGCCAAACCGCATAGAACCGCGGCTAAACTTAACATCTAGCGGTTATCAAACTTTTGCGCCCGACCTCGACCGACTTTCGTGCGATCGCGCGCAAGTAGTTTTCGGTCGGGCGCACTTCAGGGAAACTCTTTTTGACCGCGTTGAGCCGTTTTTTGCGGCAACGCGGCTTTTCCAATTATGCGAAAAGCTCTCCACTTAATAATAAAGCCACTTCGTGAATTTTAACAATTCGAAGATCAAAAAAATTGCCTACAACAAAAAAAATCGATAAAAAACTAAAAAAAAAAACCTACAGTACTCCAAAGAAAAAAAAACCCACAAACGACTTCGGCGGTGTGTAAAGTCCGCATTTTGCCGTCGAGTAGAGTTTTCGGGCGACAGAAGCCGTCGGATGACGTCATCGCGGCGCTTGATGACGTCAGAAGTTTCTTGTCGACGTTCGACGATTCGCCACTCGTCGACGGCCTCATGAAACAGTGGAACGCGCCGCGGACGCATGCGCAGCATGACGTCATCAACCAATGGGGTGTACTGTAGGTGGGTTACTGTATTTCATGGAGGACGTTACGAAGTCGGAGCGGAAAATGACCGAAATGCGAGTGCAAAAGAGAAAAAAAAGAAAGTGACGTCAAAAAAAAGAAAAACTTCTGAAAAAGATTACTGTAATCAAAAATAACGGAATGACGTCATGAAACCTATGAATAAGGTTACTGTAAGTGAAAAAGAAGCTGATGACGTCATTAAACTCAAAAAATATCTATAGGGGAGAAGAAAATGACGTCATGACGAAAGTTTTCCATAAACAAATTATGACGTCATAATATTGCTGATCAATTTTACTGTGGGAATAAGCAAATGACGTCACTAACTTTTGAAAATTTTTCTTTGCTAGAGTCATTAGATGACGTCATAATATTCAGACAAGGTTACTTTAATCAAGGGAGAGAAGAAATGACGTCATCAAAATTCTGAAGCAAGTTAAATCCGAAAGTAGAAGTGATGACGTCATTAAATTCAAATAAATATTTTTAAGAAAAAAAGAAAATGACGTCATAAACTCCGGAAAATTTTACTTAACAAAAATTAATTGATGACGTCACAATACTCGGAGCAAGGTTATTCTAATCAAGGGAGAAGGAGTGACGTCATAAAAATTTTAAAAATAGTAGCTTCAGAATATGTACGGTTTAATGACGTCATCGAACTTCTGAAGCGAGTTTAAAAAAAATAGGAGTAATGACGTCATGAAACTCTTGTTAAACTCTTTGGGAATAAAGGAAAATGACGTCATGAATAGAATTATCCAAAAATAAAGTATGATGTTATAATAATTCTGAAAAAAAGTTACTGTCAAAAAAGTAAATGAGTGACGTCACTAACTCCGGAAAATTTTACATACCAAAAATTAATTGATGACGTCACAATACTCGGAGCAAGGTTATTGTAATCAAGGGAGAAGAAATGACGTCATGAACGATCAATAAGAGGTTGCTTCAGAAAATAAACGACTTAATGACGTCATCAAACTTTTAAGTGAGGCTTCGGTTAAAAGGCAGATGATGAAGTCATAAAAAAGGTCTGCAATATTAAGAAAGATAAAATGACGTCATAAAAGTTTTATGAAAGGTTGATTCAGAAAACATGCTTCTTAATGACGTCATGGAACGTTTAGGCAATGATAGAATTTAAAAATTTGATGATGACGTCATGAAAGAGGTCATCAGCATGAGAATAGAAAATGACGTCATAGAAGTTCTGTGAAAGGTTGCTTCAGAAAATGTGCGTCTTAATGACGTCATGAAATTTTTGGGCGAATTCGGATTTTTTAAATAATGATGATGACGTAATAAAAGAGGTCGTCAGCATCAGAATAGAAAATGAGGTCATGAAAATTTTATAAAAAATGGATGGTGACGTCATGAAAAGGAAATTTAGATCTGCAGTACTAATTTCTTAAAAAAAATCATTGAATAAACTTTATTTGGTGACGGTAACTTTTATAGATTTTTTTGATCAAAAAAATTTTTCATTTTTTTCTCATTATTTCCAGTGAAGAAGCATCGATAAAAAAATCTGAAAAAGAGAAAAAAAAACGAACAAATTGGAAGAAAAAAATGGGCTTTTTCGCCTCGCCGTCACACACGCGAGTTCATCCTCCTTCATGTGAAATTTGATGCCAACGACTCTCTGGATTTTTGTTTCTTTCTTTAAAAAAATTGGTCAACGACTGTTTCATTTTTAAAAAAATCGAAAAAAATTCAAAAAGTCGTTTTTCTGGCAATTTTTTTCTTTTTTTGAAGTTTGCGCTCAGATAATTCTAGTTTTTAAATAGTAAATTTCAAGAAATGAATTCTACGAAATTCGAAGAAGCAGTTAAAGAAACGGCGCGCCCGATCCTAAACGACTATCCACCCAAAAAAATGCTAATTTTTTGCAAATTTTTTTGAATTTTTGAATCACGTTGAGCCATTCTCCATGCGACCAGGCATTTTCAAAGTGTTAAAAATTTTTTTTGAAGTTCCAGATTCTGTAGAAAAAAAACTTGGAAGAGTCAAAAAAAATTGTAATTTTTTTCTACCCAAACATTTTATTGAAAAGTTGTGAAACTTTTTTTCAAATATTTTTCCATTGAAACAGGAAAGTCGATGAAAATTAAATTTGTTGTTTTTTTCAAAAATTCAATGTTAATAATAGTTCATTCACCATCATTTACCACTATTCCTTCATCTATAAGTAAAAAAAAGCTTTAGAATAATTTTAGGCGTATTAAAACAAAATCGGAAGGAACTGTGTCTAGTATGAACCCAGTCAACCAAACGAGAAACCGTGACGCGACCGCAACGCGTCGAGCCATTCTAAATGCGGCCAAAAAACTTCCAAAAATAAAAAAAAAATCCATTTTTTCTGGAAAATATCCAATTAAGATACGAGATCCAAAGAAAAAAGAAGAAGAGGAGGAAAAAAAGAGTTGGAAGATAGAAAACAGGAAAAGAATTAAGTGCGCGAGTCCCTCAAGCGATTCTTTTCTCTTTCCGCCAAAATACTCTTTTGTGTTGGGAAGAGACCGAAATTGGCAAGTTTTTTCGGAAATTCTGAGAATTCGCGCTCCAGTGATAAATTTCATATCGGACCGCCAAATTTATATTTTTAAATGCGTCAAAAAATACTCAACGATAATTTCTTGCAAAAAATCAGTAAATAGCTTTCTGGTCGTTATATAAAGATTTGAAGCGTTGCGGTTCGAAAATTGTCCCGAATAAAAAAATTCCAAAAAAATTTCCGAAAAAAATCTTTAATTTCTGGTTTAATAGGTGATTTTTTTCGGATTTTTTTCAGGATTCTAAACTTCAATCAGAAAAAAATACTAATTATTTTTTTCATATTTATTTTTGAAAAAAATCTTATCGAGCAAAAAAATAATGAGAGAACAGCTGATAAAACGAAAAAAAGGCGCTAAAAAGCGAACATTTGCGCTCAATGATAAATTACCATATTGAAGCCCTAAATTTGATTTTTTTAAACAGTCGTAGGATAGCATAAAAAAATAAGCAATTGCTTAAAATTTTTCTGATAGTTATAAAAAAAGACGCGTTGCGGTCGCGCTGCGGTTCAATTATAGATCAAATTTCCCAGAAACTTTCAGTTTGGCACAAAAACGGAAAAAAACTATTTTTTTAGGAATCTCAAGGACTTTCGAAGTTTCTGTAGATAGATTTCACTAGGAAAAAGCAAGATTGAATTTTTGTCTCTTTTTTTGAAAAATACGTCTTGAAAAAGTTATAATAACCAAATTCATCGTTTTTTTCTGGTTGTTTAAAAAGAAAATTTGATGAAACTGGTGCAGTATATTTCTAACCAGAAGCCCGAAAAAATTCGGAGAAACTCGAAAAAATCCAAAATTTCCTCCAAGTTAGTTATTGGCTTTCAAAAGTCCACAAGTCCAGGGAAAATTCGAAAATTTGAGCCTACAAAATCGGAAATTTATAGGAAAACAGCCTGAGAACGCAGAAAAAGATCCAATTAGCTAAGACAGGCTCCGCCCCTTTTTTTTTCGGTGGCGACAGATGGGACCTCATCGAGTTGTACATGAAAATATATTTAGTTTAGGATATTCTTAATAAAAAAATAAATGAAATTTTGAACTTCTCATCAAAAAAATTATTGAAATTTTTCAAGCTTTCCACGGGCCTTTTTTTGTTGAAAAGAAAAAAATACAAAACCGAAAAAAATTAGATTCAAAAATCGAAAAAAAATGTTCTTGGCACTTGAAATGGTTCAAATTAGTGCTTTTTTCATATTTTTGAAGAGGCATGCGCAAGTCGTTTCAGGTCGGGCGCAAGCCGCTGCGAGCAACCTAATGCAATAGAAGCTTAGATTGACGGAAAAAGGTTAGTTTGCGAAAATCGAGAGAAAATAGTCGATTTTAGTATTCTCAAATTGATCCGTCTTTGGAAACCTATGTCCTCTGGATTTAAAAAAGAAATTTTTAGGCATCGAACTTAAAAAATTCGTGAAACTTAACACAGAAATGGGGATCTTCTGGACTTACACTATAATTTTCACACTCTTCCTAAATTTTGAATTGGATGATGAGCTGAAAAATTGAGTTTATTCTTTAAAAAGTATCTTTTTTCCAATAAAAATTTTTTTCTGGAGCTGGGAAAATGTTTGTGGCCACTATAGGGTTTTGACGTTTAAGTGGTCACTATAGTAGTAAAATTGGTAACCACTTAAGGGGTTAAAAATTAGTGGCAACTATAGAGGTCTAAGTGCTACTACTAGACCACTAAAAATTTAAGTGGCCACTTTAGGGGTCAATGGATCAAAATAACTGGTCCAATCTGTTTGTTTTAGAATTATTAGAGTTACTGGAAGGAATACTGGATGAAAAACTACTGAAGTGGCCACTAAAACGGAAAATAGTGGCCACTATAGAGGTGGGTTTAGTGGCCACTTTAGTGTCCTTTCCAAGTAGTCCTTGGCGAGCCTCTATAGTGGCCACTATAAATTTTCCCAGTCTAAATTTCACTTCAAAAGGTGATTTTGTATATTTCCTTTTCAACAATAGAAAAGGCTTTCTCTGTAAAAATCATCTACAAAAATCTTTCTTATCAGCAAACAGTTCTTTTCCACGATTCTGAAAAACAAAAACAGCTTGAGGATGGAATAAATATTGACGGACAAAATTTGTTGAGACGGGAGGAATTTTATTGACAATGAGGATGTGAGTGGCGGGAAGGACGATGCCTTGAAATATTATCCATTTCCCTTGACGATTGTTAATAAATAAGGGGTGGAGAGACGGACATGTTTGATTAATTGCTTCGAACCATTTTCAAGATTTTGAGAATTTTGAAACAAATAAGACAAAAGCAGATATCTACAAAATACAGTGAAGGATTTTTAAGCGAAAATTGTGTAATTCCTTAATTTTTCCTTAAATGGAAACAAATCTTGGCTAGCTAGGCTCTAATCACATAAAGAAGGAATATAAAATTTGCAACACATCTTGAAAAAAAAAAGTTTAAATGATAAGTTAATTTATACATCAATTATCTATTCGATTTATCTTTTTCATTTTTTTTTTCGAACCTTTTTTCGATTTTTCAATTTTCTTAGCTCAAATTTAAACGTAGTTTGACCCTTGATATGCCGAAAACCCTTAAGAGATCACTAAGGACCATTTATCACTGAATTATAGCTTCAAATGTTTGTGATATAGTTCAAAAAACATTGGTGACATTTAAAACGAAATAAAAAAGCAGAAATTTCCAATAAATGATCGGAAAATATTTTCTTCCCTCTGAACGATTATCAGTTACAGGAACTTCAAAAAGAAAAAAAATTAAAAAAATGCGCGACTAGCGGAGATCCTTTGGCGCCAAATTCAAATTTTTTTACTGGATTTACGCAAGTAAGTACTTTAGAGGTCACTAGAGGCAATTTATTTTTTTAAAATAAAAGCTTTCTAAAAGCACTTGTGCTTTTGAAAGAAAAGGAAAATATTAAATTTCATGTATTCCAATAAGAGGAACTGCAGAAAGAGCAACATATTTGAGTGGCAAAGTCCAAAAAAAGTCGAAAATTTCGACCAGAAAATGAGTCGCCTTCCCTCGCTTATTATCCGTTTTTCGAGCTCAAAAACTTATTTTCTGGTCTCAAAAAAAAGGGCGAAAACCATGTCCTTTGGCCGAAAAATGATGGATCTTCCAAAATTTTTGAGGAGGAAATGGAAAACCGAAAAAAGTGAAGAGAATTTATAGGAGAAGAAAAATAGGTTGTTTTTCGGAGATTATGCAAATTTGCCACTTTTTTTTTGCTTTTTTTGATTTCTGAAAACAAAAAAATACAAAAAAAGAGCTGATCTTTCGGATTATCGTAAAATGGTCTCTAGAAGGGAGCCTTCCCTGAGGTTGCCCCTAAAGGGGCCAATCTGGCGTTCCCAAGTTCCTTAAAATCTGGAAAATTCTGCTCTCTCTGCGCTTTTATGTTTTATGACCTTCTTAGGAAAAAAAAGAGTGGTCCCTATAGGGACAACCTTAAGGGCCCTTGGAGATCCCCCTATAGGGTCCACTTGAGCTTTAGAGGCTCAGGGGCCAAGTTGATTTTACTCCTAGAGTGACCACTTTTTCGGTTCGTGCATGGGAGTTTTCCCCCGTAACCCCTAAAGGGGCCACTCTGAAGTTCCTAAGTGACTGGTGAGAGAGAGGAGGGCGCAGAAAGGTCAGACTGTTCAAAAACGTCAAATTGATTAATTACTGGCAAAATTCCTAGTGGCCACTATAGAGGCCAGCCAAAGACTACTTGGAGAGGACTCTAGAGTGGCCACTATTTTCCGTTTCAGTGATCACTATAGAGGCTCTCTATTTAGTGGCCACTTCAGTAGTTTTTCATCCAGTATTCCTTCCAGAACCTCTGACAATTTTAAAATGGACCAGTTGTGTTGATCCATTGACCCGTAAAGTGGCCCCTAAAATTTGGAGCGGTCTAGTAGTAGCACTTAGGCCTCTATAGTGACCACTAAACTTTAACCCCTTAAGTGGCCACTTATTTGACTACTATAGTGGCCACTAAAACGTCAAATCCCTCTAGTGGCCCCTTAATAGTTTTCCCAGTACCGAAAAAAAAGCTCCTGGTCGCATTTGGAATGGCTCGAAACACACCGTGATCAAAAATTCAACAAAAATTGTGTTCCAAAAGGAAGAAATGCAGTTCGAAAGACGAAACGGAGGACGAAAATCACGCGGCAACGAAATGAAGAGCCTGGGGTCACGCAAACCCTCGGAAAATGGCTTGAATTTATAGAAAAAAGGCGGAAAAAAAGAGTCGCATTCATTATTTTTGTTGGGCCGTTTTTATTGTGAAAAGCCAACTCGAGCGAATAATTGGACGCGTCTCTCGGCCTATTAAGCCGCCTTTTTGCCCATTCCACAGGACGAAAAAAAGCTTCCGCTCAGTGGATAATTGCATAATTACTTCTGTTAAACCTTTTGTTTCTTTTTTTGAATCCAAAGTGTTTATCTCAGTTAATTTCTAGTGAATCACACTTTTGTAAAGGGCAAATTGGCTGAATCATGGCTTTTCATTCATTAAAATTTTGTTTAAAAGTCAATTTTAGTATAGTCTATTCATCTCAAGCTACAAGTTCCCAGAAAAAAAGTTCAAAAAAGGTCGAAAAAGAACTGATAAATTCCAAATGGAGATATAAATCGCTGGAAAGGGCTTCAAAATTCTTTTGAAAAAAGCTTAGTGCCAAAATTCGAGACTTGAACAGCGTTGGGCGATTTAAAGAGCTGCGCCCGACCCCGAAACGACTTGCGCCATTCAGACTTTCACTTGAAAAATTAAAAACTTCAAAATTCAAATGTTTTTAACCGCAATGACAAGGCATTAGGCTGTTTTAGAAGCCATCAATAATAAAAAAAAAAAAAGAGAAAATGGGATCTGAAACTGAGAACGATCTACTTTCTTTGAATCCATCAAGTATGTTTGGAGAAAAGTAAATGCCTTTCAAGTGATCCCTATAGTGAGCCTTATATAGGCCTTCTTGCTTAAACCTAAATGAAGTGGTCACTTCAGGGATTGAGACTTTTTCAATGGAAAACGACTCGGAAAGATCATTTAACGGTTCTGGAAGGAAAGAAAAGTCAAAACTTTGAAAAATGAAAATTTCGAGTCATAGTTCAAGTCTAATGAAGGATCTACCGAAAAGGTCCAAAATGAAAAACGGCGAAATGTTGCGGAGAAAACGAGTCCGATGAGAAAAAAAACAACAGAAGCACGTCGAAACTGAGAAGATCATTTTATGGCAAAAAGTGATTTTCGATTGATATCAGTATGCGAATTAGCGCCGTGGTGTGTATGCACCAAAAACGTCGGATATTACGACAAACTGTAAATGCGACGTCAAAAAGCGATTTTTTCCAGTTAAATATTAGAACAAAAGTCCTGAGCTTTGATGAAAAAAAAAATCAAAGTTTTCAAAAAATTATGACCATTTTTTACTCTCAAATCGCGTGGAAACTACCCAAATTTCTGTTTTTCGAAAATAGGTCCAGTTACTTTTCAGGCCACAGAATGTCAGCTACATACCCCTTATCCATTAGTTCAAGATCTAATAGAAAAAATGAGTCAAAATCTTAAAAAATGGTGCTTTTTGAGCCAAAAATGGAAAAAATTCCTTTTCCCGTGCCAGTTCAACTCTAATGAAGAAACTACCGAAAAGGTCCAAAATGAAAAAGGGCGAAATGTTGCGGAGGAAACGAGTCTGGTGAGAAAAGAGGACAACTGAAGCACGTCGAAACTCAATAAAAAGAGCCTGATGTTCGGAAAAAAAAGGAGAGAAGGACGGCAATTGCTTCTTTTTTCCTGCTCTCAGGACGTGGAAAAATTCAAGGCCCGGAATGAATGGAAGCCTGGAAAATAAGTGCTACTCATCTTTTTCTAGAGCTTGAAAACACAAAAAGAGAAAGATTCAGAGATGTGGTCAAAACAAAAAATGCCGAGCTAATGTGCTCCATTCAGAAAAAAAGCCGCTTCTGAATATTGAAGAGTTTATTTTCAACTTCTGGTTTTTTTGAAAGCTGAAAAAAATAGGGAGAAACTCTACTAATTCCGAAAAAAAAAAAATCAAAATTCTTTTTTTCTGAAAAAAATTTTCTTTTAAAAAAATGGCATTACTATTTTTTTATTATTATTGGAAAAAAACTGCGCTCAATGACTTTTTTTGACACCACGAGGCCGAAAAAAATCTTCGATTTTATCATTTTTTTAAACAGAAACTTTTTTTGATCTGAATGGGTATGCGAGTTAGCACCGTTGTGTGTGTGCACCAAAAACATCATATATTACGACTTTTTGAAAAAAATTTTCGCGTGGCGTCAAAAATTCGTAAAAAAATATTTTTCTAAGTTCTAGAATGTAGAAAAAAACCGCAGGAAACCCAAAAAGAAAGTTTTTCAAAAAAATATGGTGGATGATATGAATAAAGAAAATTCTCCTGTTTTTTTGAAGTAAAATTATGAAATGGAACTAATCAATAAATGGTAAAAAAATCAAGAAGTTGAAAAAAATAAAAAAAGGCACTTGTTTAACTTCCAGAAGGGCTTTGTTCAAAAAAACGGGAAAAGATGCATTTTTCCCTGTTTTTTTATTGGGCCGATGCTCGATGGCGCTCCAACGAACTCCAATTGAAAAAGAGCAATCATGGGCTCGTTTTTTTCCCCCCTTTTCTCCTCTCTCCACGGCAATCGGCTCAAAGTATTAATTGAGAGCACATTGGTTCTTCAGAAGGGAGTTTAGAGATTTTTTCGGGTGGTAGGAATTAAAAAACTTTTTTTTTAATTTTTTAAAATTGATAAATTTTAAATGAAGAAAAAAAGATCAAAAAAAGGATAAAAATCGAAAAAAGGCATATTTTGATAAATGAAGCGTTACCAAGTTCAAGATTAGGTTGATCACTTTTACAAAAATCTCATTTTTTTCGTAAAAAATATTTTTCCGAACATACTCTACATGAAAAATTGAAAGCTTGGAAATTTGAAAAATTGTTCGCATTTAGAATGGTTCAAAAACTGCGCTTGGAAGTTCTTCTACAGAACCGCCCTATGGTTTTTGATAGAACTCCGCGAAAGTCGTTTTAAGTCGGGCGCGCTTTAAAACAAGCTATAGTGAAAAAAACTTCAATATTTTTTTCAAAAAAATTTGAAGATATACCATAATTTTTTTCTCGACAAGATTCCAAAAAAAATAAAAAAATAAAAAAATGAAAAAAATGATTTTTTTGCAAAATCCCTAAGGCTCCTGAGATTTTTATGTGACTCGAAGAAAACGAAGTACAACTTCAGAAAGATGAAAAAGCTTGACAAATTATTCAGAAAGAAGAGAATTTTTTTCAATTTGTCAGCGAGCCATCCAAAAAAACTCAAAAAAACAAGACAAGAAAGGGGGAAATCTGAAGTTGAAGATGTCACATTTTGAGTCAATTTCTTTCTTTTTTCGAGTAAGATGTTATTGAGATAATTTCAACAAGAAGCTCAAAAATGTTCATCAAATTGTCAAAGGGTTGGAACTTTCGCTTAGCCAGAGTCAAAAGATGGAAGCTAAAAATTCAAAAAAAAAAAAAAAATCAAGCCAGAATGAATGATTAGAAGTAATATAGAAACAAAATCAAGGAGTTTTCCGGCCGTTTTTAAGAAAAAAATTTTCTGGTGAAAAGTGGCCCCTATAGGGTTTTGACGTTTTAGTGACCACTGAAGTAGTCAAAGTAATGGCCACTTAAGGGGTTGAATATTAGTGGCCACTATAGAGGTCTAAGTGCTACTACTAGACCACTGAAAAATGTAGTGGCCACTTTAGGGGTCAACGGATCGACCCAACTGGTCGAATCTGTTTTAAAATTATCAGAGTTTCTGGAAGGAATACGGGATGAAAAACTATTCAAGTGGCCACTAAATAGAGAACCTCTATAGTGGCCACTAAACGTAAAATATGGACCGCTATAGAGGTGGGCTAATTGGCCACTTTAGCGTCCTTTCCAAGTAGTCCTTGGCGCGCCTCTATAGTGACCACTATAAATTTTCCCAGTGCCAGATGATTTTTTTCCTGTATTTATGATACTATCAGCTTAAAAAGCCCAAAAAAACTGAGATTTATGAAAAGTCGATGAAAATCAGAGTCCGCATTTGGAATGGCTCAACGCGTCGCGGTCGCGTTGCGGTTGAATTTGAAGTTTGGTTTTTCCAGAGATTCTCAGGTTTACTCTTCGAAAGCTTTCCTAGTCGAGCGAGAACGAAAGTCGTTTCAGGTCGGGTGCACTTTAAGAAACTATTCCATTGTTACCCAAGAGCTTGAAAAATCAAGGACAAATGTGAAAAAAATCGAAACTTAGTTTGAATTTATAGAAAATGTACATAGAAATTCGTGATCAAACTTGATTTTTTAAAAATTAATTTAAAAAAATCCGAAAAAAATTAAAGGAGGGGGAGGGCGGGGGCGACGGAACGGTTGACTGACCCGCCGAAAAAGTTCCCCGTGGGTGTTGTGTGTTCCGCCGCACTTCCCAAGTATCCACCCAGGTCAAATATATATATATTTCGCTGACCCGTGACGTAGACACTCGACGACTGATTGCGCAGCTTCTGCCACTCAATTTTTCATCGGTTTCACTTAAAAAGGTACAAAGGTCAGGAAAACCCGATAAAAGCGGCAAATCACAAATATTTCCCATGGTCGCACTTGGAATGGCTCAACGCGTTGCGGTTCAATTTAAAGCACCAAAGTTGGGATTCTCATCGCTATCTAGAATACAGAAAAATAGATTCTTTGAAATTAAATAATACAGTATCCCTAGGAATTTCTACAGTACTCCAAAGAATTTTTTTAAAATTAAATATGTGAATACGAAAACGTGAAAACACAATCTCAGATGATCCGTCAACTTTATGTTTCAATAGGAAATCATAAAAAAGGTTTAAATTCCGAACTGATATAGGTATAGGAAAGGCGTTAAAACAACACCTTAGAGCGAAAACTACAGTAACCTCATAATTTTTTTTTTCTCAAATTGTATAGTCATAATGAATATAAACCAAAAATTCCTAATCCGATTTAATCTGGTCGCATTTGGAATGGCTCAACGCGTCGCGGTCGCGCTGCTAAAAGTCGTTTCTAGTCGGGTGCATTTTTAACCGACGGCCAGCATAGCCGTTCCCAGTGCGCCTTGGATATTTCCCGTTTAAAAATCGACTTTACAAGTCGGGTCTCCGTGGAGCACAATTTCTCAACTTTTTCAGCCCCCTCAGACAACTTTTCGGCCTTTTTTCTGTAGTCTCAATCCTCTTGGGCCAAATTTTCTCATTCTTTCTTCCTAGTTCACTTTTTCATGCACCCCAGTTTCCGTTTAAAAGGTTCAACAAATTGAAACAAGGCCTTTAAAATACCCAGTTTCATTTTTTGAAAAAAAGAAAAAAGGAAAATACGAACCATCGACAACGTAGCTGTGGTCGCCGAGCCGGAATTTGAGCCGTTTCGTTTGGGCGCTTGTCGAGGCTCAAATTATTGAAATTATTGAGACTATGTCACAATGTTCTACATAGAAATGTTTAAATATATGGAAAATATCTTCAAAAAAAGTAGAATTACATTGTAAAATCATAAAATACAATCCCCGTTTCATTTGAAAAACAAAATTCGCGGAAAGGAAACATTTTTCGGTATGCATATCAGCACGACAGTTGTTTTACGGTTTAAAAACATGAATTTCTAGAAAATATCTAATTATCAGATTGTATCTTCTGGGAAGTTTCTCAATAAAGGAAATATCACTAAAGCTTGTCCTACTACTTTCTGGCAAGTAAAAACCCGTTATATAGCCTATGTACCACGGCTCGAAATTTCACGGAACGACATTCCGATGTGCCGCTGCGTGCGTTTGCGAACCTTGGCCGGGCTTTTTAATTTAAAATTTTAATTTTTTCGCGAATTTTTTAAAAACATTTTTTTGTTTTTTTGATTACGTACTCTAATTTCATGTGCTTCCATAGCAATAACAATAAATTGAAAACGTGACCTAGATTCGAAAGACGCTTCGCGAACGCACGCAGCGGAACAGCGGAATGTCGTTCCGTGAAATTACAAGTCGTGGTATGCGAAATTCTCTCTTTTCGACTTTTTTCTAAGCGTTTCAAAGCAAAAGCGCAAAAAAAGCTCTGGTTACGGTAGCTTTTTTTGTGGTGTGTTTTTAAAAAGTGACCACCTTGTGCCGGCCACATTGAATTTTTCCTAGTGAAGTTAAAATCGTGCCAAACTTTATGATAAAATGTATAAAATTTTAGCTTTTCAATATCATTATTCTCCATCTCTTTCTTCTCAATGAAAAAAAACTAACCACGATTGATCGGACGACTCATGGCGTTGAAGATGAACGCCTTGACGTGGTCGGCGACATTTCCTGTCCCTGGAATACTCGGAAGACGCAAAAGCTGAAAAATAGCCCCTGAAAGACCTCAAGGGGTCACTTAAGAGAAAAAGGACATTCCGAGGAGCTTCTGACCTTTTTTGGAGCTCAAAAATAAGCTCGAGACTTTGTTTTGAACCGATTGGACTTTTGGTTTTTTTTCCAGGACTTCAAAGGGTGAAAAAAGGGCGCAAAAAGGGAGCATAACGGGACCTTTACAGAAACTTCTTGGGACCTTGCCAGTGTCAGAAAAAAGCCGCTGAAAAGGTTCCAAGCCTCACGGGAAAGACCAGAAAGGCCTAAAAAGAGCCTCTGAAAGGCCTCAAGGGGTCACTTAAGAGAAAGGGGAAAAAGGAGATTTCGAGGGACTCTTGACACCTTTCAGGGACTAAAAAAGAGCTCTAGACAGGCCGTATGGACTTCTGATTTTTTCCAGGACTTGAAAGGGTGAAAAAAGGGCGCAAAAGGGAGCAAAACGAGACCTTTACAGGAACTTCTTGGAACCTTGCCAGTGGCAGAAAAAATACCGCTGAAATGGCTTTCAGCTCCACGGGTAAAGACCAGAAAGACCTGAAAAGAGCCTCTGAAAGGCCTCAAGGGGTCACTTAAGAAAAAAAGGAAATTCCGAGGAACTTCTGATTTTTTTTGGAACTCAAAAAGGAGCTCTAGACTCTGATTTTTGGGGCCGTTTGGACTTCACCCGTGCTTCCGATTTTTCCAAGACTTCAAAGGGTGAAGAAAGGGCGCAAAAAGGGAGCAAAACGGGACCTTTTCCACCTTTTCAGAAGGTCCGTGGCAGAAAAAAACGGCTGAAAAAGGAAAAGACGGCCGTCTGAGTGCCTCCTCCACACGGGCGGCTCTTTTCGTCTTCGTTTAGACTACGCCTCAAGGGCTTCTCCTTGATGACATTCATGTCAGGCGAACCTTCTTCAGGCAAATTATGTCGCCCTAAAAATATACTGACAAGTTTCGTCGGTTGAACTTGCGATGATCTTACTTCAGGATCCGAAAAATCTCAGGATTTGTTCTTGAGAAGCTAAAAAAAAGTTTATTTTTTCAATGTTTTATCAAGTTAGTGAGCTTTGAAGCGTCATGAATCGACTATACTGGGAAAATTTTTAGGGGCCACTTTAGGGTTTTGGAGTTTTAGTGGCCACTATAGTAGACAAATTAGTGGCTACTTAAGGGGTTGAAAACTAGTGGCCACTATAGAGGTCTAAGTGCTACTACTAGACCACTGAAAATTTTTGTGGCCACTTTAGGGGCCAATGGATCAACATAACTGGTCCAATCTGTTTGTTTTAAAATTATCAGAGTTACTGGAAGGAATACTATATAAAAAACTACTGAAGGGGCCACTATAGGGGTGGGTTTAGTGGCCACTTAAGTGTCCTCTCCAAGTAGTCCTTGGCGAGCCTCTATAGTGGCCACTAAAAATTTTCCCAGTAAAGCTGTAAAAATAGCGAAATTTCTTCTTGTTTAAAAATGAAAAAATCCTACTGTATGCTTGAAAATTTAACCTTTTCAGAAAATTTCCAAAAACTTCTTTTACGAAAAAACGATGGTCTGGCTAAAACCTATAGGTTTTTTAAATTTTAGAATTCAAAAAAAAGCTATAGCCGATTAAATAAGAGTCTGACGTGTCTGCGTCCTCTTATCTCTCACCGGAAAGGTCATAGAGACTTGGAAAACTCTCTAAACAAGAGAAAAGAGGGCGCAGACAGGTCAGACTGTTTTAAGAAGCAGCGAATGAGTTATATGAAAAAAAAAACCAGAAAAATCCTTTTTTAAAAAAAATAACGTTTTTTTATTGATTTTATTGATTGATTTCCTTCAATTCCAAAAAAACCCCAGTTTAAAAAAAGAAAAAGGTAAGTTGTCTTTAAAGGCTGGAAAAACACATTCAACAAAAAAATGATGATTATTTGTTTAAATAATTGAAAAAAACATGAAATTTTATTGGACTTATCTTTTTGAATCGGCAATCTCTTTTTTTCGTTTCCTCAATCGCAAACTTGAGATACTTGATTTGAAAAAAATGTTTAAATTTTTAGCAAAAAAATTCTTTCAAAGTTGAGTATCTCTATCAAAAAAACTATATTTAAGACGATGCGAAAAAAAGCTCCAAAAAAAGACGCGTAATTTTTGGGAAACGAGCCCATGTCAATCAAGCCTAAACTCCATTAAAAATGAAATTCTTTCTATTTATTCTTTCTCACAAGAAAAAACACACTTCCTTTATTTGAAAAGCTTCTTTTTCTCTTCTAGAATGTCCTAAACGGATAGCCCTCAAATCTGCCCTCGGGCCCATTTTCCGTCCCCCAAAAAGGCAATTTGTCGTGCAATCTTATTTTTTTGTGGGACAAGTTTGCTTCGGCAAAAAGTTTCCGGATTTATTTTTTCGGAAAGTTGTAAAAAATCAACAATGATGAACAAAAATTCAACAAAAAAGTACAGAAACTCTCGAATTGGTATGAGCTCGAAAAGTTCAAAAGATGGGGACAAAATGAAAATAATGAGAAAATAGAGAGTTCCTTGATTTTTTTTTCAAATAGTTTAACTTGAAATACGCCTTGGTTGCATTTGGAATGACTCAACGCGTCGCGGTCGCGTTGCGGCTAAATCTAACGTTTTCTGATGCAACAAAGCGAAAGCCGTTTCTGGTCCGGCGCACGTTGAAAACCTTCGCAGTTGAGTCATTCCACGTGAAATTACGACATTTCAAGCAAATTTATTCAGTACCTTCCACGAAATTTTCTGACCTGTCTGCGCTCTCTTTTCCCTCACTGCTAAAGTCCCGAGAGCTTGAAAATAGCAGGAGAAATGAGAGGGCGCAGAGAAATCAGAAAGTTTCCAGCTGTGGGGCATAGTTAACCAGGAACATTGATAATTAAGATATTTTTTGAAAAAAAAATAATGAAAAATCCAAAATTTTTTGAAATGAGGTTACCCATGCATAATTCTTCCATGCGAAATAGGGATGAAACGAAAAAAAAAAACTAATAAAATTGTCCAAAAATCGTCTTAACTTCAGGAATCGCTTGAGGGACCACTAGATTTAATAACAAAAACCCAAAATTCAGATTTATTCTGAAAATCCAACAAAAATTGATTTTCAGGTGAAAATCTTCGAAAAAAAGAGAAAATTCGTCGAAAACCGCCTGGCCTTCGGAAATTACTTGAGGGGTCACTAGAGTTTTTGAAAAATTCTCAAATTTTCTCATTTTTCCAGTTTTTCAACAAAAAAGCTTTGAAATGAGCTGAGCCACGCAGAATAAAACCCGAAAAACGAAGAAATTCATAAAATAATAGCCTAGACCTCGGAAATTGCTTGAGGGGCCACTAGAGCTCAGAAAAGTTTCGAATTATCAAAATTTTCCAAAACATTTCAACAAAAAAGCTTCAAAATGAGTTAAGCAATGCAGAGTAACACCCGAAAACACAAAATTCATGGGATAATCGTCTAGACCTCGGAAATCGCTTGAGGGTCCACTAGAGCTCAAAAAAAGTTTTGAATTTTTCTATTTCTCCAATTTTTCTACAAAAAAGCTTCGAAATGAGCTGAGCCATGCACAATATCACCCGAAAAAAAACAAAATTCATGGAATAATCGTCTAGACCTCGGAAATTGCTTGAGGGGCCGTTTCTGCAAGCGGCGCACACTTTTCTGGTGGGATCAATGTGCCGCGGATGAACATCGGCAGGACGCGTTTGATGCGGGGCTTTTTGCCGCGAAGCGCCGGTCGTTGCCGCATTCCGTCGGCGAACAGCGTGAAAAGTCGGTCGCCGAGGATGAAACGGAACGTCGTCCCTTTTTTGGGGATCACTGAAGGTACGAAAATTTCATTTTTCCGTCCAAAAAGTCTAAAAAATCCGAAAAATCTCTTTTTCAGAACTTGGCGGACTTCCGAAATATGTGGGAATCGAATCAAAACCTTCCAATCTTCATCAAAAATGAATTGGAATTGAAAAAACAGGTCGTTGCAAGGTCATTTTTTTTTTTTTTTGACAACCAGATTTTTATTAATTCGGACATCAAAGCTTCAAATGGACTACTTAGGAACGCCAGAGTGGTCCCTAGAGAGGCTCTGAAAGGTTGCCCTAGGGACAACTTTACCTCCCCCTATAGAGGGCTTTAAAGCTTGCAAAAAGTGGTCACTCTAGGGTAACATGATAGTGTCCTTAACGTGTATGTAACTTTCCAACTATGAAAAAAAAAATCAAAATAGCACTCAAAAAAAAAAATAAATAAATAAAACTTCCCTGTAGGGACCACTTGAGCTTTAGATGCTTAGGTCTCCGACCCCAAATCCCTAAAGGAACCACTTGAACTTAAGCCCCTTAGGGAGAACTATCCTTTCCCCTATAGTGGGTGATTTTCCCGTAACCCCTCTAGGGAGCACTCCTAAGAAGGTAATTAACCTTCCCCTTCTGGAGTACTAAAGCTTGAAAAAGAGGTCATTCTAGGGGAATTAAATAGTGGTCCATTTAGGGTAATAGGCTAGTGTCCCTAACGTTTTTTGAACTTGCACACCATGAAAAAAAATTGAAAGACCACTGTAGGGACTACTTGAGCTTTAGGGGCTTAGCTCTCCGACCCCAAATCCCTAAAGGGACCATTTGAACTTAAGCCCCTTCGGGAGGGACATCCTAATCCCCTCTAGGGACTACTCTGGGCTTTCTGAGAGGGTAATCAACCTTCCCCTGTCCGAGGGGTCACTTTAGGGGGAGCACGTCAGAATTCCTCATGCATCAAAACATAAAAAAACCTGAAAAATCACTATAGGGACCACCTAAATTTAACCCCTCTAGGGAGCACTTCTTTGTCCCCTATACGGGCTTTCTTGCCTAACCCCTCTAGGGACTACTCTGGCCTTTCTGAGAAGGTAATCAACATTTCCCTGTAGCTTTACAAGGGGCCACTTTAGGGGGAGCACGCTAGACTTCCTCAAATCATAACAAAGACTGAAATATCCCTATAGGGACCACTTAAACTTTAGCCCTATATGGGCTGTTTTTCTCCCTAATCCCTCTAGGGATCACTCTGGGGCTCCTAAAAAGGATTTAACCTTCCCCTGTAGCTTTAAAAGGGGCCACTTTAGGGGGAGAAGGCTAGAATTCCTCTTTCATAACAAAGACTGAAATATCACTATAGGGACCTCTTAAACTTTAGCCCTATAGTGGTTGTTCTCCCCATAACCCCTCTAGTGATCACTGTGGCTTTCCCTAAAAGGTACCTAAACTGCCCCTGCAACTTTGCAAGAGGCCACTTTAGGGTGAGCACGCTAGAATTCCTCTTTCATAACAAAGACTGAAATATCCCTATATGGACCACCTAAATTTAACCCCTCTAGGGATCACTCTGGCGCTCCTAAGAAGTTAATTCACGTTTCCCTGTAGATTTACAAGGGGGCACTTTAGGGGGAGCACTCTAGAATTCCTCTTGCATAATAAAGACTGAACTATCCCTATAGGGAACTCTTAAACTTCAGCCCTATAGTGGCTGATTTTCCCTTAAACCCTCTAGGGACTACTCTGGCGTGAAAAGAATTCCTCACCAACAAATCGATCCTGAATAGTGACCAGCTGAAACGTGTATCTCGTCTCCAGAACCACGATTCCACTGATTCCGATCTGGAATCTCCCGATTTTCGCCCTAAGATCGCCCGTTTTTCTCCCTACTTGCGTCGGATTTTCGGCTCCCCAGACGGTCAGAACGGCGCCGTGATAATCGGCCTTCAGAATCCGTTTGTCGTGTTTTTTGGCGTTGAAATTGTTGCCGAGCTGCTGTCGATAGTACTTTTGCCAAGTCGTGTTCAGCCCGACAAAGTCGGCGAATCTTTAAAAAAAATCAAAATTCTAAGAAAAATTGTATAAGACCTTCAAAAATATAAAAAAAAAACGTCTAACACGAAATCTATATTTATGAAAAAAATTAAAAGAAGTTCATTAAACTTGATTTTTTTTTGTTTTTATCAGTCGAAAAAAAGATTTTTTTATATTTTCATATTTCTTCGATTTCTTGACAAAAGAAAAAAAAGCTGAGGGAAAAAAATAAGATTTTCAAAAAAATAAAAGTATTTTTCCGCTGAAATTTACAATATTTTTGTGAGAAAAAAATCCTAGAATTTGGAATTATATGAACTTTTTTTACTTCAGAGAAGGTTTTTTTAAATATTTTTTTACTTGGATTTCTCAAAAAAATAAGCTGAGAAAAAAATTTCAAGCCGGAATTTATAATTTCAGGACCTGAAAAAAATGCTTTGAAATTAAATCTAAAGTACTTTTTTTCTTCAGGCGAGCTTTTTTTATTTAGATAGTTTACTTTTTATTTTCAAAATTTCCAATAGATTTGTAAAATACGTACAGTTTTTAAAGAGCAGAAAACAATGAACTATATAAATTTAAGAGATTACTGACAAAAAAAAAAATTTTTCTGTGTTTTTTTCGACTAATTTTATTCAAAATGAAATCAAAATATTTTTTCTACAAGATTTAAATAATTAAAGAAAGAATGAAATAAAAAAAGACCACAAACTTCATATTTTTCTTGTCCTCCTCGGTGAGCTTGGTCCGGTTTTCGTTGAGTTTCTTCTGCCGTCGCGGATTTCTCTTGTGCTTGAAACTTTTCTCCAAATAAACGACACCCATTCTGTCTTTGTCTGGAAATTAGGGCAAACTGGGAAAATTTCTAGTGGCCACTATAGGGTTTTGACGTTTTAGTGGCCATTATAGAAGTCAAATTAGTGGTCACTTGAGGGGTTAAAATTTAGTGGCCACTATAGAGGTCTAAGTGCTACTACTAGACCACTAAAAATTTAAGTGGCCACTTTAGGGGTCAATGGATCAACAAAACTGGTCCGATCTGTTTGTTTTAAAATTATCAGAGTTACTGGAAGGAATACTGGATGAAAAACTACTCAAGTGGTCACTAAAACGGAAAGCAGTGGCCCCTTTAGTGTCCTGTTCAAGTAGTCCTTGACAAACCACTATAGCGGCCACTGAACTCTCCCAGAAAAACACAAACTTCACTTCAGAAACACATTTTTTTAAACTGACGAGGTTTCCGTTTCAAGCGAAACATTTATATTGTGATATGCTCTAGTTTTGATAACAAACACTGGTACGCTGAAAAAAATTCGATCGCTTTTTTGTGAAGCTTATTTTTTCAAGTTTTCGAATTTTTTTTTAATTTGCTGGGCTTATAGAGGTGTTAACGGATTTAAAGTACCTATTTCTTTTTTTAATATAACCAATTTTGATGTCAGTTTTTCAAAAAAATCTCAAATTTTTTTCAAAAAAATCAAAAAAATTTTCAAAAAAAAATTTTTTTGGAATTGTCTTTTTTTCGCCAAAAAAAGAATGCTATTAAATCTTAATAAAGACTATTTCGCACTTGTAATAATTCGATTTCAGGTGAAATTGAATAAATTCACCTAAATTTCGAAAAAAATTACAAAAATTTCCTATTTTAAGCCGCTAATATTTGGTTTTTTTCTAGACTTAAAAACTTACCGAAATCGAGAATCCTACACATTTTGGACACTAAAACAATTCAAAAACTTAGAAAAATTTCAAAATATTCAAAAAAATGACCACTTTTAAAAAAAGCGACCGAATTTTTCCAGAAAGCCTCAAAAAAACTAATTAAAGCTGGAAAATCTCACCAGTTCCATTGGAGTCGCCAATCCGGACCGAATCCGTTTTTTTCGTCATTTTTTCTAAAATTTCTAAAAATCCAACTTCAAGCTTCTCCTTCAGTGCAAAAGTACGAGGCCATTAACAGATTTCAAGCGAAAAAAAACCTTTAAATTGAACTCCGATTTATTAAAACAAGCCCCGACTGAAGTTTATAACGAATGAAATTAAATTTGATACAAAGAAAGGAAAAAGAAAGAAAAGAAAGAAAAAGACAAGAAGTTCGAGACGAAAGTGCGAAAATCGGGCAAAGTCCGGGGAAAAATTTATCATTTTTCTTTTGAAAAAAGGTGCGAAAAATCTTACTTTTCAACAAAAAACGATTTTTTTTTTCAATTCACTCCAATCCTGTCACAATTCTTAGTGGTCACTATAGTAGTCAAATTAGTGGCAACTCAAGGGGTTGAAAATTAGTGGCCACTATAGAGGTCCAAGTGCTACTACTAAACCACTTAAATGTTCAGTGGCCACTTTAGGGGTCAATGGATCAACATAACTGGTCCAATCTTTTTTTTTTAATTATCAGAGTTACTGGATGAAAAACTACTGAAGTGGCCACTAAAACGGAAAATAGTGGCCACTATAGAGGTTTGTTCAGTGGCCACTTTAGTGTCTTCTCCGAGTAGTCCTTGGCGAGCCTCTATAGTGGCCACTAAACATTTTTCCAGTACTTGAAAAATTGAACTTTTCCAAGACTTCAAGACATGAAAACGCACTTTTTTTCCATGATTCCAGACTTCGCCCTTGTGAAATCAAAAAGAAAGGTATAATTTACACCGTGAGCAATAGAAAAAAGACCAAAAAGTAAAATTAGTGCGAGAGGAACAATCGTAAAATAGCACAACCAGCTTAAAGAAAATAACTTATTATTATTTTTGGTGGGATCGAAAAGAACACAAATCCGTATTTTTGTTCAAGACTATCACGTTTGAAGCAATAATTCCTTTTGAATGAAACGATTATTAAGTTAAAACGAGTATTTTTACATTTGTAAGGAGGAAAGCAATAACTCAGGAAGGGCAGAGTGGTCCCTAGAGGGGTTAGAAAAGAAGAAAAAAGAGCTCTTCTAGGGGGCAAATTAGCGCTCCATATAGGAGTTTAGGATCTGACTTCTAAGCCCCTAAAGCTTGAGTGGCCCCTACAGGGTTCTTCCAATTTTTGCTCTCGTTTAAGTTAAAAAGGAGCACCTTTAAAGTGGCCCCTTCTACAAGGTTTAGTGCCCCTGTAGGGGAAGGTGATCCCTTCAGGAAAATCTACAAGAACCCCTTAAGGGACCACTCTGGCGCTTATAAAAAATTAATATCACATGAAGGTTTTTTCAATGCGTCGCGGTCGCGTTGCGGTTCTTCTGGAGGAGAGCGTCAACCTCGCGGAGTTTTTCCAAGATTTGCTGCTTTCGGTTTGATTCTGAAAACTCTTAGTAAGAAATTTACTTGGGGAAATACATTTTTTCGAAAGGTAGGAAATAAAGCAAGGTCGCTCCACGGATAATCAAGCTCAAAAAAACATTAAAATTGGTTTTTTTGTTCATTTTTTTCATGATAAAAAAAACATTTTTTTGAGGGCTTTTTTTGTAATTTTATAGAATTTCAAATTCTCAGAGCCAAAACTTCTCAGAAGAACGATCATCTTATCGCTAGGAAATTCAAAAAAAGCCCTTTTTTCCAATTTTCAATCAAAAAGCCTACAAAAAACTGTTAACTTTTCTCTGAAATTGATGAAGTTCGTACTTTTTTTGGGAGCCGGTTCCTTGGATTCGGAAGGCGGTGACATGGGCGGCGGAGGTGGAGGAGGTGGCGGAGGGGCTGGAGAAACTCGACGGGCCGACGATTCCCGCGGGCGTTTCGAGGGCGGAGGCGATACTGGAGATTTCTTCCTTTTATTGTTACTAAAATGGATTTTTCTCCGTATTTTTCCCTGTATTTTTTCCAAGAACCTTCTAGATTTCGATTCCTCGCCGCTGACGTCCTCTGAACTCGACGATATCGCTTGTGGAGAACTGCAAAAAAAAAACTTCAATTCGAAAACTGCGAGCCCCGGGACAGGTTCGGGAGATGATCCTCCACTACTGATATGATTGAGCCCTGTTATTGCCCAGTTATGGCCCAAAGCCTCTCAGGCAAGAGATTTCATGATAAAACCGGACCCCGGGACAAATTCGGAAAAAAAATTCTCGACTACTAAACTAATTGAGCCCTTTTACTGCCCAAATATGTCCCAAAGCCTACTTCCATTCATCATTAGGGCTACAGTTTTCATGATAAAACCGAACAAAGGGACATTTTCGGGATAAAATCATCCACTACTGACCTAATTGAGCCCTGTAATTGCCCAAGTAAGGCTCAGAGGCTACTTCAAAATTTGGGCCACAGTTTTTTTTCCAGAACAGAACCGAAGTCAGGGACGCTTCCGGGAGAAAACCGGGTCCACTGAACTAATTGAGCCCTTTAATTGCCCGTGTATGGCCCAAAGCCTACTTCCATTCAAAATTTGGGCTACATATTCCATGATAAAACCTAACCGAGGACATTTCCGGGAGAAGATCCTCCACTGTGACCGAATTGAGCCCTGTTATTGCCCAAGTATGGCCCAAATTCTACTTTTTAGGGCTACAGTTTTCATGATAAAACCGAACAAAGGGACATTTTCGGGATAAAATCATCCACTACTGACCTAATTGAGCACTGTTATTGCCCAGGTATAACCCAAAGCCAACTTCCATTCAAAAATTAGGGCTACAGTCTCTATGATAAAACCGAACACAGGGACATTTTCGGGAGAAGTTCCTCTACTACTGAACTAAGTTAGCCCTTTAATTGCCCAGGCACGGCAAAAATTCTACTTCCGTTCAAATATTGGGCTAGAGATTTCACGACAAAACTAAACCAAGGGCATTCTCGGGAGAAGACTACTGAACTAATTGAGCCCTGTTATTGCCCAGGTACGACCCAAACATTACTTTCCTTTCAAATCAGGGCTACAGTTTCCATGATAAAACGAAAAATTAGGCTACAGATTTCATGATAAAACCTAACCGAGGGACATTTTCGGGAGTAGATCTACAAATACTGACCTAATAAAGCCCTGTAACTGCCCAAGTATGGCCCAAACCCTACTTCCTTCCAAAGGAGACAGGTTCGGGAGTATATACTCGACTACTGAACTTCTTCAGCCCTGTAATTGCCCAGTTATGGCCCTAAGCCTACTTACATTTAAATTTGGGCTCAATTTTTCTTTCTATTTTCTATACTTGCCCTATTTCCATTCAAAACTTTGACTATAATTTTTTCTACATATAAAAACGTACGCAGGAGCTGGTTCGGGAGAAGATCCCCGGCTGCTGGACGTTTCCACGCGGTCGTCGATCGGCTCGGCTTCGTCCGAACTGACGGCTTGTTGTTCGGTCGTCATGCGGTACTTGGCGGGGAGTCCAGGAGAGTTGGAGCGGGAGGAATTCGCCGAGGAACCCGAGGAAGAGCCGGAAGAGTCGCCGTCGCTGGAGGAGACCGAGGAAACGGACGAGAAACGACGTTCTCTTCGCTCTCCACTGTCGGAGTCGCTGATCCGTTCGACGTGAGGAGCTGGTTGAGATGAAGACTTGGATCTTCGCTTGTTCCTGGACTCTCCTTCGCTGTCAGAGGATATCTCGCGGGGTACTGGTCGCGCCTGGAAAAATATATTCTTTTGAATGGGATTTCTTGAAGTTCTAAAGTTTCCGAAGTTTCCGAGCAGTACCAAGGGGCTTCTATTTCTAGAAAAACCTCACTTAAACTTGGCATTTTAGATTAATATCCCTCAATCTATCTAACTGGAAAAAAAACAGAAAATTTAAAAAAAAACGGAATCTTCTAAAACTTCCCTGTCGCAGGAAAAATCATTACTTTGGCCAAAAAAATCCTGCAGAGTGATCCCTAGAGGGTCCCTGAATGAATTTAGAGTTCTACCTAAGCCCTAACCTTGAGTGGTCACTATAGGGAAATTTCAACTTTTTTTTTCAATTTAAAGTTATAATAGAGACCAACATGCACCCCTAAAGTAGCCACTATAACACCCCTGAAGCGCCCCCTATAGGGCTAGGTAAGTGGTCTCTAGAGGGGGCTCTTAAGGGACCACTCTGGCGTTCATAAAGATAGAAAATAAGTGGAAATTCAAGAGCAATGGTCTAAACTTCAATCATTTTTTTTTGGATTTCTCTGCGCTCTCTCATGTTTCCGTGCTATTTTCCTGTTTTTGATCACGAGGGAACAGAGAGACGCAGAGAAACAGAAAATTTACGGAGTATACAACAACTTCTAAAGACTTGCTGCCTCTACTTAAGACTCCACAAAGACAAGACCGACCTTCTCTCGCGACCTGACGTCTCTGTCATTCCTGCGGTCTCTCTCGGGACCGCCTCGAGTCCTCTCCTTCATCGGAGGCGTTCTGCGTCTTTCCACGGGTCTCCGGTCATTCCTGGACCGTTCCGGGAGCTGTCGATTGGCTTCGGAGAGGAACAGGGGCAGCGTCTCGCCGTTGTTGGACCGCGACGCCGCCTTGACTTTTGCGGAGAAGCTCTGCTTGGCCGGCGCGACTCGGTCGCGTTCTCTGTCGCGTCCGCGATCGCGGCCTCTCGCCCGGTCGCGTTCGCGATCTCGCTGAACGGGCGGCGGGTTTCTCTTGGGGATTCGGTAGTTGGCGATGTCGCCACGCGGGGGCGATCTCTCGTTTTTGACGCGGTCCGAGTTGCGACGACGCGGCGGCGATTTGGATTCACTCGAAACGGATGGGGTTCTGAAAACTTAAAGTTAACCTCAAATATGACATTTATGACTTTGAATCGAGAAAAGGTCAGAAAATTCAAAATTGAGAAAAAATCGAGATATTTCAATACACTTTTTCTGCTAATTTTTCTTTTCAATAATCTGTTTTTTCACCTATTTTCAAGAACCCACCTTATTTTTGACAGATTTCGGGCTTATTTTACATATTTCAACTCTAAAACCGTGAAATCTAAGAATATAGAAATAGAAAATTAAAAAAAACTTCTACACGATCCAAAAAATGATTTTTGAACAGTTTTTACTACGATATTCCCAACAAAAAGCTAAAATTTACAGATTTCTACTAACAATAAAAATTAAGCTTCTTTTCTAGATGATGCATAAAACTAAAAACAATATCTTCCAGGAAAATTGAGCAAAAAAAAATATTTTTTGGAAAGTTTTGAACCCCGAAAACCTTCTGACACATAGAAAAGTTCATACAAATTATTCAAAAAATCACCCTTCTGAAACCGAAAAAATACATTTTTTCCCTCCAAAAAAACCTACTTCCTGTTATCGCTCCGTCTCTTGTCCTTGGGCCACATTTGGGGCGAATTTCGGGCCTGAAACTCTTTTTTTTTCTTCGATTTGGAAGAAAGACAGACTCTTCTGTCGTTCCTTTTCGGCGACGCGATATCGTCGTCGTCAGAGGAGATGTCTTCGATGACGGGCGAGGCGGGCGCCGCGTTTTTGGTCGGCGGCGTTCGCGATGACGTCGACGACGAGCCGGAGTCGTCGTCTTCCGAGTCGCTGCTGATTGGCGAGGCGTCGGCAATGAGACTACTGCAGCAAAAATAATATATAAAATATTAGTCCTATTTTTGTAGTAGTCAGATTCGTAAGAAAACTACGGCATTTTTCGTGATTCTCATTCGGATTTTTAGAACTACAGAGGGGTCCCTAGAGGGACAGTCCCAAGGGTCATTGTAGGCTCCCTCTAGGGCCGACTTCACCTCCCCCTATAGAAGGGGTGGAGGTAAAGCTAAAGCTTGCAGAAGTGTCCACTTTAGGGGAATTGGCTAGGAATCTCTACACGTCCTTTTAGAGATCAACACAAGAGAAAAAAAAAATCAAAAGTCCCCCATAGTGACCCCTCAATCTTTAGGGACATAATATACAGATTTCAAGTCCCTATAGGGACCACCTAGACTTTACCACTTTAGGGACCTCACTTTTGTCCCCTATAGGGACTGTTTTTTCCACTAACCCCTATAGGGTCCACTTTAACTCCATCTATAGAAGGCTCTAAAGCTGGCAAAAGTGTCAACTTTAGGGTAGTTGGCTAATAATCCTTATACGTCTTTCATACTAGAATCAGAGTTTGAAAGACCCCTCTAGGGACCACTCAAGCTTTAGGGACCTAGTAGTCAGATACTATAACACCATAGGGACCCCTTAAGAGTTAACAGCTTATTAGTCAGAACCTAAAATCCCATAGGGACCACCTAAAACCTACCCCTCTAGGGAGCACTATTTCGTCCCCTGTAGACACTCTTTTTCCCCTAAACCCTCTAGGGACCACTCAAACGTTCCTAAGAAATGCAAATACATTTTTTTTTTGAAAACGTCACGTGCTCGAATCACCATCATCGTCTATTTTTGTTTTTATAAACCAGCTGAAACACATTTGTGAGGCAAAAAAAGGGACCTCATGGATTTGGGAGGCGGCGTCCAAGTTCTGGAGCTTCGCGACTGCGACGGCGATGATCGTCGATTATTCGTTCCGCGATCTCTTTCTCTTAAAAAAATCAATGATCAACTGAATTTCCAAGCAATTTTTCGCATTTTTTGAGTCAAATATGAAGAAAATAAACTTTTTTGGCTCATTTTTCAGCTTTCCCGATCATTTTTGGGCCAAAAATGATTTTTCAATCAACCTAATCTGTATAAAATGGTATTACGGCCTTTTCAGCTTATATAACCATTTTTTTCTGGCCAAAATTTTTTTCAATTAGCCAAATGGGATGAAAATGAGTTTTTTTGCTCATTTGTCAGCTTTTTTGACAATTTTTCAGGCTGAAAACAACTTTGAAATCCGAAAAACATGATGAAAATAAATTATTTTGCCTCATTTTTCATCTTTTTCAACCATTTTGGGCCAAAAGCTTATATAGGTCATTCCGCGCCAGCTTGTCACGATTTTAATTTTCCTCGGAGCTACAGAACCCCTTTCTGGGCTTCGCTTCGATGCTCTCGGTGTTCCCCCCTGCGTGCGCCTTTAATAAAACATTATTTCTGATCAAGATATTGCTTCAATTTCCGCTATCTCTTTTATTAATTTACGAGGTTTTTTCAATGGATTGATTTCATTTTTCGCTTCAACTATACACACTCAGATTCTGTGCTGGATTTGTAAAAAAAGAAAAATCAAAAAAAGATTAATTTAATAATTTTTGATTTTTTTATTAATGAAACCGACTGTTCGAGCTTTTTTGCATATTATCTTTGGGTTAGTTTAATATAAAATTTAATGTTACAACTGTTTTTTTGTAAAATAAGAAAAATTCTAAAATTCGGAAATAATGATTTTTTTATTAAAGGCGCACGCAAGGGGGCACACCGAGAGCATCGAAGCGAAGCGCCGAAAAGGCTACTCTAGCTCCAAATAAACTGGAAATCGTGACAAGCTGGCGCGGAATGACCTATATAACCGTTTTTCGGGCCAAAACTCATTTTAATCAACCAAATGTAACGAAAATTATTTTTTTTGCTCATTTTTCAGCTTTCCCAACCATTTTTAGGCCAAAAATTGTTTCTTAATCAACCGAATATGACGTAAATTTCATCTCGGCTCATTTTTGTTAGTATAACCATTTTTTTCGGGCCAAACATTTTTCTAATTAAAAAAATGTGATGAAAATGAGTTATTTTCGCTCATTTTTCAGCTTTTCGCCAATTTTTCGGGTTTTAGGCGATTTTCAGGCTGAAATTTTTTTTTTTAATCAAGCGAATCTGAAGAAAATGTCATCTCGGCTCATTTTGCCCATTTTCTAACGATTTTCCTGGCAATTTTCGGGCCGAAAACTTTTTCTAATCAACCAATTGTGACGGAAATGAGTTATATTTGCTCATTTTTTTAGCTTTTTCTACCAAATTTTTCGGTCTCAAAATGATTTTTGAAATCAATCAAATGTGATGAAATTTAATTATTTTTAGCTTATTTTTTTCAGCTTTCCCAATAATTTTTGGGGCAAAAATAATTTTTAAATGACCCTAATCTGACGAAAATTAGTTATTTTTGGCTCATTTTTTTCAGCTTTTTCTGTCAGTTCTTCAGGCTAAAAAAATAACTTTGAAATTGATGAAATGTGATAAAATCAGTTATTCCAGCTTATTTTACAAATTTTTTTGGCGATTTTTCAAGCTCAAAACTTATATGAAAAATCGACAAAATGTGAGAAAAAAATGAGTTTGTCTATGCTTTTTCAAATAATTTTCGCCCAAAAAACCAATCAAATATTATGAAAATCAATTATTTTGGTTTATTTCCCAGCTTTTCTGTCGGTTTTTCAGTTCAGTTATTTTTCAGCTTTTCCTACCCTTTCCGAGCCAAAAACTTCAAAAAATACACTTTTTTGACTAAAAATGAACCTTTCTCGTTCCCTGGGGCGATCATTCGCACGAATCGGAGGTTCCCTTCTTCCCGCATTTTGTCTTCCCATCGGATAACGACACTGAGGGCCCAAATCGGCCACCGCTAAAGAATTATCACTGTTTTATTCAAAAAAAGGTCTCAAAATACGTTTATAAGGCCGGGGAGGCGGCGGCGAAGTTCGCAAATCGAGCAAAGAAGGAATCGATTTCCTCGCTTTTTCTTCCCTCGGCGAAATCGATCGGCTTCGGCGTCTGAAGAAGCGAATTTTTTTGTGATTTTTCATAAAAACTCATTATTTTTTTTTCAAAAATTTGAAAAAAGGTCCCAGTTTTTTACATGGCAGAAGGATAAAGCCGTAAAATTGATATCGAATCTAATGAAAAAAAAAACTTCAAAAATTTGGAAACCGTCCGCAAATGCATCTGATAGATAGGAAAAAAAAATTCGGAAAGGAAAAATGTAAAAAAATTTTCAAACTCTGGACAATTTTTCGAATTTTCTCTTCAAATGAAACTAGAAAGGGAACTTTTTCAGCCCGCCGTTGAACTTTTTCATAAAACTTGGCTTCTAGGTGTACCTTAAGATCTTTCCAAACCATTTCAAAAAGATTTTTCAAATTTATATTGTTCGAAGTCCGAAAAACACAAAAAAAGGCCTTTTTTTGAGAGTTTTTAAAATTTTATTTATAAAAAAATTTTTATAAATTTTTCCATAATTGTCTTTTTTTCAATAATAACCCTATTGGTACTGCCAAAAAACTTTTTGTTAAAAAAATTTAGCTCAAAAATTCAAAAAAAACTGTTTCAAAATTCAGCACCTGCGCCCAAAAAGATTTTTACTTTTTTTAGTTTTTTTCTTCTAAACTCAAAAAGTCTGGCTTTTTCTATGGCCAAAAAAACGAGCTGTTTCCTAGAAAAATCCGCTCAAAAAAATCTTATTTCTGTTGATTTTTTTCCCCAGAAAAAGACTCACTTTTTAAGGTCAAAAACTAGCTTTTCCCTAGAAAATCCGCTCAAAAACCTTATTTTTCGGGTTTCATTTTCTGTTTTTTTGTCGATTTTTCCCAAAAAGGGCTCATTTTCTAAGGCCAAAAAAACGAGCTGTTTCCTAGAAAATGCGCTCTTTAAAAAAGTCTTATTTTTATGATTTATTTTCCGTCTTTTCATTCATTTTTCCCTAAAAAGGGCTCATTTTCTGGATCCAAAAACGGACTTTTCCCTGGACCCCTCGTCACTCGAATCCACCATCCGTCTGCCTCGTTCCCGTTCCCCGGAAGGGACGGCGAGAAGTCGTTTCTGCTCGAAATCCGGGTCTTTCTGTCGCTTTTCCTTGGCTTTTTTCATGATTTCGTGCGCCTCGCGCATACTCTTCTCCCAGGCCGATTCGGAGCTCGGCGGCGTCGAAGAAGCTGCAAATCGAGCTGTGTTGCCAATATCTTATTACTTTGGACAGCTTTGAAACTATATGGAATATTATTGAAACAGGGATATAGTTTTAAAAAAATGTTAAAAAAATTAAAGTTGTCACGAAAAATTCTCTCCAAAAATATTTTTTTAAATCGAAAAATACACAACAGCTTCGAAGCTTTATATAATTTCTGTTGATTCATTGAAACAGTGATGTATTTTAATACGCTCAAAGTTACACAATTATCCTCAGAATCTTCTGGAAAATATCTTTTATCCGATAAATATGGATTCTCCTATTGCTTTCAACTTTTTTCGAAGTCTTTTTAAACTATCATTGAAACATATGTGATTCAGGACGCTGGAAATTCCACTATTCTCACTGATATCATTTCAAAAACATCTCCAAATCTCAAATGATGAACCATTTCCATAAATTCAAGTCTTCAACCGATTTAGAGGTTCATGAAAACTTTCTTGAATTTTTTTTGAAACGGTGATGAACTTTAAGATGCGGAAATCAGACGCTCAAAATTATCTTCGGAATCTTCTCAAAAATATATTTTATTCGATAAATATGGATTCTCCTATTGCTTTGAACTTTTTTCGAAGTCTTTTTAAATTATCATTGAAACTTATGTGATTTAGGATGCTGAAAATCAAGCTATTGCTAAAAACTAAAAATATCTTGAAATCGCTGAATATTGTCTTGCAAAGTTTTTTTGTAAGTTATTTTTTTTTTTTTTTTATTAAGATGCTGAAATTCAACTTTCATTCCTGATATCCTCTCAAAACAACCTTCATTTCCAAAAACCTATCATCTTCAAAGGTTTATGAGAGTTTTCTTGAATTATTGAAACAGCGATGAATTTTAAGACGCTGGAATTTGAAATTTTATCCTCTAAAAGCCCTCTTGAAAGCAGTGATGTAGTTTTCTAATGTTAAAATTGAAATTTATCAGAAAAAAATTCTCTCAGAAACATTTTCAACATGAAAAAGACGTAACAGCTTCGAAGCTTCATATAATTTTTGTTGAATCATTGAAACAGTGATGTATTTTAAGACGCTCAAAATTACACAATTTTCCTCGGGATCTTCTAAAAAATATCTTTTATCCGATAAATATGGATTCTCCTATTGTTTTTGAACATTTTTGAAAGTCTTTTTGAATTACTGTTGAAACTTATGTGACCCAGGTTGCTGGAAATTCCATTATTCTCACCGATATCATTTCAAAAATATCTCCAAACCTCAAATGATGAACCATTTCCATAAATTAAAGTCTTCAACCGATTTATAGGTTTATGAAAACTTTCTTGGAATATTCTTGAAACTGTGAGTGATCTTAAAATGCTGGTAATTGAACTTTTATCCCCGATATCCTATCAAAAAATCTTCATATGATACAGAAACCTTCAAAAATCAATTATTCAACCAATTAGAACGTTTTTGTATCATTTTTTTAAATTATTGAAACAATGATGTGTTTCATGACGCTTAAAATCCCATCAATATCCTAGATATCTTTTCAAAAAAAAAATTGCATTTGAAGACTCGGACCTTGGTAACGCGAACGGGACGTGTCGGAGCATTTCTAGTGACTAGTTTAGTAGCCTCAGCGCTCTTAAGTGATCACTAGAAGGGCTCAGAAACGTCCGGAGCTTTACTGATGTCCGAGGAATCTTTCTAACCGCTACAAATTTTTTTGAAAATTTTTTTGGTTTATTATTGAAACAGTGATGTAATTTAGGACGCTGAAAATATAAATTATCACCGATTTCTTCTAAAAAAATATCTTTCATTCGATAAATATGGATTCTCCTATTGCTTTGAAGATTTATGAACGTCTTTATGAATTACTGTTGAAACTTATGTGATTCAGAATGCTTAAAATCAAGCTACTGAACTAGAAATGTCTTGAAATCGCTGAATATTGTCTTGCAAAAGTTTTTTTGTAAGTTATTTTTTTGATTTTTATTAAGACGCTGAAATTCAACTTTCATCCCTGATCCTCTCAAAACAACTTTCATTTCCAAAAACCTATCATCTTTAAAGGTTTATGAGAGTTTTGTTAAATTATTGAAACAGTGATGAACTTTGAGATGGAATTTGAAATTTTATCCTCTAAATATCCTCTTGGAAGAATCTTAAAAGCCGTGATGTAGTTTTGAAATGTTGAAATTGAAAGTTGTCACAAATATTATCTCTGAAAAATCTTTAAAAAAAACTACACAACAGCTTCAAAGCTTTATAACAATTTTTCGGATTCATTGAAACAGTGATGTATTTTAAGACGCTCGAAAAATACACCATTATCCTCGGGATCTTCTAAAAAAATATCTTTTTATCCGATAAATATGGATTCTCCTATTGCTTTGAACATTTTTGAAAGTCTTTATGAATTACTGTTGAAACTTATGTGACCCAGGTTGCTGGAAATTCCATTATTCTCACTGATATCATTTCAAAAATATCTTGTAATGAAAAGAAATTTTTTTTTTTTGAAATTTCAAGTGTTCCATGGAGCAAAATTGTGGCGTGGAGGAGTTTTTCAAACACATGTGAAAATATTCCCTTTGTTATCATTTTAAAAGCTTATGAAGATCTTTTTGAATCATTATCGAAACAGTGGTGTCATTTATTTTTCTCACCAGCAACAGAGGGAACGAAACGATGACGAATTGGCGGCAGTCGAACTTCATCCGTTGGTCTCGACAATCGGCACTGAAAGAATCAAATTTTTTTCGTTCTAAATTCCTAATTAGGAAGATTAAGCTTTTTTTCAAATAAAAAGCGATAAAAAAATTTTTTTCTTTTTTTCTGTGAAGCCTATTGATACACTTCTAGAAAGTTTTTTTGAACTTTGAAAAATGAGAATAAAAAAATAAAAAAAGGTTGATTTTTAATGGGAAAGTTGAAATTGGAATATGGAAACGAGGATTTTTTTATGGAAAGTAAGAACTACGAAATTATAAAAAAACTCGAATTTTATAGAAAATTTGAACAAGAAAAAGTAATAAAAAAATTGATTTTTTTATGAAAAATTTTTGAATTTTGAAACCACGAAAAAAACTGACTTTTTCTGAAAAAAATTCAAGCTAGGGAGAGGCCACGAAAAAAATTGATCTTCATGAAATTTGAACTATAAAACTGTGGAAAAAAAATCGACTTTAATGAAAAAAATTTGTACTATGAAAGTTATAAAAAAATTGATTTTTTTATGAAAAAAATTTAGTTTGCGAAACCACAAAAAAACTGATTATTGGGGAAATTTGAACTAGGAAACTATGGAAAGATTTTTTTAAGGAAATGTTGAACTACAAAAATTGTGAAAAAAAGTCGATTTTTTTATGAAAAATTTGAACTACGTAATCACAAAAAAACTGATTTTTCATATTAAGTTCGAACTATGAAACTTTTAAAAAGAGTTGATTTTTTTATAAAAAAATTTGAATAAGAAGGTTATAAAAAGTTGATTTTTTTATGGAAAAATTTAAACTACAAAGTTATAGGAAATCTGTTTTTAAGAAAAAAATTTGAACCACGAAAAACAGTAATTTTTTTATGAGAATCAAGAACTAGGAAACAATGAAAAGCTGATTTTCAAGGAAAATTTGAATTTAGAAATCAGGAAAAATTCAATTTTTTATGCATGAGTGGAAGTATAAAACAATGAAAAAACTGATTTTTATGAGAAATGTGAATCAGGAATAGTCTATATGAACTATTTTTCTTCTTCCCACCTCAATTGGCTTTCTTCTGGGAGGCATTCGATCCGAATCTGGCGCGGTGACTCTTTCTCTTTCTCTGGCTGGACTTCGAATTTTGTCCCTTTTTGGGGGCAACGAGGAGTCGCTGGCCTGAAATACTTTGAATCGGGAACAAGAAAAAAAATATATATCGTTTTGAATATGAGGAATGAAGGCAAGGCCGCTTTGAAATCGAAATGAAGAGAGAAATTTTCGAATAATATTTCCATATAGCCTATTCCGCGCCAGCTTGTCACGTTTTTCTTTCCGCCAAAAAGACCGTATACCAAATTAGATCAAATTTCTGCTTTTATAACGGCAAGAAACAAAGGTCTTGAAGGGAAAGTTGGTTGAATTTGGCCTGGTCTTTTGGCGGAAAGGAAAACGTGACAAGCTGGCGCGGAATGGTCTATAATTGCGAATTTACATTACTTACGTTACCAATTCCACTAAAATCAATTCCCAAAATTTTTGAAATTTATAAAGAATTTTTTTAATATGAGAATCGAAGGCAAAGAAAAAAAATAAATCGAAAACGAATTATGCATTGTTTGAGCCATTCTATAGAATTAAATTTAAAGTATGAACATCATAAAAAATCTCACTTTGAACTAAAATATAACCAGAAAACTTACTTTTTGTTAAAAAACGCAATTTGCATGAAAAAGTTTTTATATGGAACTTTTGACCTCGAAATGAGATCAAATATGGATCACATACAGAAAAAAATATTTCTCTCTTCTAATTTTTGTCCTTAATTTTTCATTGTTCCTTCTCTTTTTTTCGTTCGTTTCAACTCTATTTCCTCGGTTTATAATTTTTTTAAACAGGCGGGAGGTGTTTCCACTCATTTTTTTGCTTTTTTTGGTCATATAAGCTGAAAAAAATTATGCTTTTTTTCCCACTTTCATCGTTACGCTAAAGTTAAAAATCAATAACTCAAGCACTCCCATTTTTTATTTAAATATGGTTCTTCAGAAACTTGCAAAAAGAGATGTTTGAAACCGGTTTAAAAAGTGAGCAAGGGTACTAAGAAGTATTATAAAAAAATCAAAAAAAGACACTTCCAAAAGGTTCTTTCACTCAAAAAGGAGCCGGAATCCGTATCTAAAATCTAAAAAATTTTCTATTAATTCGGGCAAATTTTTTCATGAATTCCTTTCTTTTTATATGTACTTTTTTTCCGCCCCTGGAAGAAAAAAACATTCTAAAAATTATTTTTAAGAAAATCTTAAAAAAAAATATTTCACAGTTTCATTTTTGTTTCTTGTTTCAATTTCAACTTAATATATCAAACATTTTTAAAAACTCTATAGTAAATTTTTAAATGACCGTTAAGATCAACAAATCCTGAAAAAAATAACATTTCACACTGGGATTTCTGACCTCGCCCTCGTCGCTGTCTTCCAACTCTCCGTCCTCCAGCTCTCCTTCCTCTTTCTCCTCGTCATTTTCTTGCTTCGTTTCTTTATCGTCATCTTCATCTTCCTCGCTGATTTCTCCTTCATCCGACTTCTAAAAAAACATCTTCATTTCAATTTAAAACCCAATTTTACCTCATTTTCGTCGTCGAAAATCCCGTCCTCGTAGTCCAAATCTAAGTCGTCATCGCTCGATTTTTTGTTCTCCAGCGAGCCAACGCTTATATCTACAAGAAATTCTCATAAATATTATAATTCCCCCGTTTCAGACCAATTCCATCAGCGGCCTCGAGAGAAACATCGTTGGAATAGTCCAAATCGCCCATGTAAGCCGGCCCTCAACCTATAAACTCTAATAAGACAAAGTTCCGAATCGAATCGTTCAGCAAAACGGTGGCCTTTACTTTCGTCCCATTGTTACCCCGGAAAAACAGAAAATACTCAAATTATTGTTAGAATTTTCCTCCTAAACATGAACTTCCACTTGAGAAATGTAAAAATGATGAAACTTTTGTCTAAAACTTTTCTTTTTGGAAAATTTTACACTACACGAAGAAGATCAACTACAACAAAACTATAAACCAAAAAAACAAAGCTATTCGAAACAATACGTAATTTATGCGCGAGCGAAATGAAAAACACTGAAAATTTAATAAATAAAAAAAAGATCCTCATACCCAAAAAAGCTGGGCATTTTAACATGTGACCAACAACTCAACCTTTCCGCTGACACTCGCATAAATCGCATAGGGGCCCAGGTTGCACGGATTGAAAGCATTTTTTCCAAGGAAAAATGCGATTTCGAGTGAGAGTGTGTGGGGGTTTTGGTGTACAGGGAGAGAAGAAGGTGGAAGAAGAAGTATTGGAAAAGCGTTTAAATCTGCCAACGGCTCCCATTTCAAGCCTTAGAGAAATAGCGGCGGCTGTTGAATTTTCGGCAAAACACGAAGGACCGTTGAATCAGCTGCTAGGAAACGGCCAACGGATCGATAAACACGAAAATGTGCGTACACGCCGGCGTCTTTTCAAAGGCAATGCGCCACGAGACGCGCAGTAATTATTCCGAACGCTTTTCACTGGGAAAAACTCCAGTGGCCGCTTAAGAGGTTTCTCAAGGACTACTTGGAGGGGACTCTAAAGTGGCCAATAAAAACACCTCTATAGGATTTTATTTGTTCAATCCTTGACAGAGTTTTTTTCAAAACAAAATCTTCAAAAACATAATCGAAGATCTCCGAGTAAGTATTTTGCCAAGTGGAACAATAACTTCAGTGAAATTATTTTTTTTTTCTTTGGCTGATCATGGAAAGTTTGTCGTATAATTTTAAAAATGAATAAAACCGAGTTTTTCAAGTTTTATTTATCGTTCGAACTGAGGAAAAAGCTTGGAAATTCTGGGAAAATTGTTTTGAAACCTTGTTTTTTTGAACTTGTATTCCAAATTTTTTTATTTGAATATCGTAAAAAAACCATAATTTTCTATAATATTTATAATTTAACATGATTGAAAACTTAATTTTCATTATCATAGTTCCTTTTAGATGTGGAATGTGTGGTCCGATACTTCCTACGCTGTGTTTAAAGTGAAAAAAGTGTCATCAATCAAAGTAAACCATAAGATCTTTCTTGATTTCTGATTTCTTGGCGAAAAAAACTTCCTATTCGACCGTCGGAAACCATACTTTGAATCCGATTTCTCCTGGAAACGTGACAGGGAAAGAATAATTAATCAAAACCACTAAACAAAAGTCACGTCGTAGTTTTGATTTTTCGTTCCTTGAAACTTGATGAGATGGAGAAACCCCTTGGACTCGGCTAGAAAAAAAAGGAAAAAAAGTTTGATTTTTCAACCCGGGAACTAGGAACTATTAGGAATTGATCTTTTGGATTCTGGGAAATAAGTTAGGAACTGTTTTAGAATAAACCATTAATTTTTTTCTCTGATAATTTATTCAATCAAATTCAAAAAATTGATAGTTTCATTCTGGCTTTCCGGCGCTTACAAATATCAAATTGTTCTTTTAGAACTTAAATATTGGTTCTAAAAAAGGAAAGCTTAATAAAATTCATAGAAACAATTTGATCTTGTGATCTTTTGAATAAAAAGTTGAAATAAAACTGTTCAACTGATAAATTAGAAAGCTTTTGCGTTTTCAAAGATTTTTCATTCAATAGGAGGAAAATCTCATAGGCAAAAAAATAATTTGATGATTTTTGGAGACATTAATCAGGACGTCAACTTTATTTGAATTTCACAGACTGGGAAAATTTTTAGGAGCCACTATAGTAGTCAAATTAGTGTCCACTAAAGAGGTAAAAATTAGTGGTCACTATAGAGGTCTAAGTTCTACTACTAGACCACTAAAAATTCTAATAGCCACTTTAGGGGTCAATAGATCAACATAACTGGTCGAATCTGTTTGTTTCAAAGTTATCAGAGTTACTGGAAGGAATACTGGATGAAAAACTACTGAAGTGGCCACTAAAACGGAAAATAGTGCCCACTATAGAGGTTGGTTTAGTGGCCAATTAAGTGTCCTCTCCAAGTAGTCATTGGTGAGCCTCTATAGGGGCCACTAAAAGTTTTCGCAGGAGGTTCCAAAAAATCTTCACGGCTTTTTCAGCTTTCAGATTACTTTTTTCTGAGAAATTTCTTTGGTTTATTGTTTTCAAACTTCTTTTCACCCTTTCATAAGAACTAACATTCGAAAGAAAGCAATTACTTAGGAACGCCAGAATGGTCCCCTAAGGGCCCTTGAAGGTTCCCCTCTAGGTGTCACTTTACTTCCCCCTACAGGGGGTACTGAAGCTTGCGAAGGTGATCCCTCTAAGAGAGTATTTAAATATGAAAAGAAGAATTCTGATGCGAAAAACTAAACAAATTTTAAAAAAAGGCTTTTTTCTAACAAAAAATAACAAAAAACTGATCAAGTTCGTGTTTTCAATTTTTCAAATCGGAAAAAAAGGATAACCTAATGGGAACCGATTGAGCTTTAGTAGCTTAGCGGTCAGACCCTGAACCCCTATAGGGACCACTTAACTTTTTGCATTTTTGAGAGCTCTATTTTGTCCCCTATGGGGGCTGGTTTTCACCCTAACCCCTTTAGGGACCACTCTGGTGTTCTTAAGTAGATGTTTTTCTGGAAGCTTTCTTAGTAACTCCACTTATGCCGTGTTCAAAGTAATTTCCGCGAAATGCAAAATGATCACTGACTCTCCAAAATTTAGTGATCTTTTCCTTTCTCTAACGGGTATTTTGCATTTCGCGGAAATTACTTTGAACACGGCATTTCATTTCATGATATTTTTGAAATGATATCGGTGAGAATAATGGAATTTCCAGCAACCTGGGTCACATATGTTTCAATGATAGTTTAAAAAGACTTTCAAAAATCTTCAAAGCAATAGGAGAATCCATATTTATCGGATAAAATATATTTTTTTAGAAGATCCCGAGGAAAATTTTTGTAATTTTGAGCGTCTTAAATTACATTACTGTTTCAATGAATCAACAAAATTGGATATCAGGGATGAAAGTTGAATTTTAGAATCTTAAAAAAACATCGTCGTTACGATGATATTTCAAAAAAAATATTTTTACAAAAATACTATAAGTGATTATAGAGTCAATATTTAGCGATTTCAAGATATTTCTAGTTCAATCGTTTGGTTTTTCAGCATCCTAAATCACATAAGTTTCAGTAAAAGTTCAAAAAGACTTTTAATAAATCTTTTGAAGCAATAACATATTTATCGAATAAAAATATATTTTTCGAGAAGATACCGAAGATAATTGCGTAATTTTTTTAGCGTCTTAAAAATACATCAATGTTTTAATAAATCCCCAAAATTGTCATGAAGCTTCGAAGCTGTTGTGTAGTTTTCATTTAATTGTTGTGTAGTTTTCATTTTTTTTCAATGAAGCTTAAAAAATTTTTTTTAAGGACTGCGAGAAGTTTTTGGCTGTGTTTCCCATACCCAAAAGCCTTGTAGACTTTGCCTTTGGATGGAAGTTTTTAAAGTCCGATCATATTTGTTAAAAATACGTGACCATTCCTCATAACCATCACAAGGAACCCAGGAAATTTATCAAGAGTCCAGAAAACTTGTGGAAGTCATCATCTGATCGAGATGACGCTGTTGATGTTCAGGAAATATCATCCACGCCCATTCCAGGGAAACCAAAAGGGAATAGTATATAACCAATCGGTTTCTTATCAAAAATACCTTCCTCCTTCTCTTCTTCGGACACTTTTCCCGAAAAATGCAGTTCAACCCGACCAACGTCTTCTGTCTTCTGATCATCTTCTTCCTCTCGACTTCCCTGGTCAACTGCGGGATTTTCGACCCGTATCCGGCCTATTCCAACGCCTACGGATCCTACCAACAGAACTACGGATATCCTCTCACTTTGTACAAAGATGTCAACGGCTTCTTCTTGTCCTGCAGTGGGAACGGCGCCGCTTTCGGATGCTGATTTTATCAAATTTTTAATTTTTATATTTTTTCATTGATCTCGTCGTACTGTATTTGTAAATAAATGAAGTTTTTTTCTAAATGTTGTTCTCTGATTTTTCGGAAAAAAAACTTTGGATCTGGAAAGTTTATTCAAGAAGATCAGGGCCAGGAATTTTCATTCAAAAGTGTTTCTTTGAAATTGTCCAATGTAATTTTTGGCTGGGAATTCCTTGAAAATTGGCCAGAATATTTCTTAATGCACCAAGAGAAGATCCTGAAAGTCCCAACCTGCCCAACTTCCTAATTATTGAGAAACGAGGGCTCAAAAGCTAAAAACCTTCTTCAAACACATTTCTTTCTTGGAGCCTCTCTTTGAAAAATTCAAATTTCTGGTCAAGTTTTTAGCGAGTTTATACTTCAAATAAACAAGAAATATGAAATTTTCCAGTAGGAATAAAAGCAAACTCCTAACTAATTTTCCCCGAGATCGTTGTTTTTTCCCGACTAACCTAAGAACGCCAGTGTGGTCTCTATAGGGGCAACCTTAGGGTACTCAAAGGCTCCCCTCTAGGGATCACCTTACTACCTCCTCTAGGTAGCACTAAAGCTCGCAAAAGCGGCCGCTCTAGGGATTTCTGTGAGTAGCTCCTTAAGGGAAACTTCGCACGTTTTATTCTTCTTTTTTACTGGACTTCTACAAGAAGAAGCATTTCTATTTGAGAAACTCAATCAAATAACGTTTTTGAGGGAAAAAAAATCAATAAAAAATTAATTAATTAACTATTTTTAGCAGTGAGATCCTAAGCCCCTGTAGGGAGTTCTTTTTTTGCTTCATTTAGGGATTTTTTTCTTCCTCTTAACTCCTTTAAAGACCTTTCTTCACTTGTTTTTTTGCTTCAATTATACATTATTAAGGAAAAAAATTTCCCAAATCACTCCAAAAAGGTGAAAAAAACAGTCAAGTTATATGAACTTTTAATGAAAAAAACAGGAGGTCAAAGTAAGGGAATCACTTGATTTCGCGCTGTTGATTGTTTATGACGTTTCACGCACTCGGAATGAACCAAATGTACACAGGTTAACATTACAATAGGCCCAAAGTTATGTTTTCAGTCATCAAAAGCCAAAAAAGGGCAGAAATAAGTGGAAAATAGAGAAGTTTTGATGGTAACTCATCCAAAAACGTACTTGAAAGGAGAATAATTTAATTCTTGACCTTTGCGGAAGTAAAAAAAATTGACTGAACTTCAAAAAATCCAAGGAGCTTTAGGAGACATTGAAATAGCCCCAAAATTATTTTTACAGGCATCAAAAGCCGAAAAAAGGTCAGAAAAGAGTGAAAAGAGGCTAATTTTAGCATTAGCTTATCCAAAAATAGTCTTGAAAACCAAAAAAATATTTCTTGACCTTTGCGGAAGATAAATAAAATCGAATTTTTTTGAAAAAAATTCAAGAAAAAAATCTTCAAACTTCGAGGGAAAAATATTTCTAAAAAGAAATCAGACCTCGATTTTTGATTTAAGGGGGGATTTATATTTAAAACTCGTGGGTGTCGGAGAAGTCTCCAAATTTCTCAGATTGTATTTTTAAAAAAAGTTTTGAAAAATGAAAAAAATGATATTAAAGAGAAAAAGGCCAGTATTTCGTACCATTTTTAGAAATTTCCAGTTTATTTCATACTAAAAAAAGCTCAAGCTCAGGTTCAAGGGAAAAAATTTTGAACAAAAACATAAAATCGACATTGAAATTTAATTTTTTTAAAAAAAGCCCAGGCGCCTTGGAGACATTAGAATAGCCTTCTCTGTGTTTTTTCTTCATATTTTTTTTTGCTTTAAACAAAAATCAATATAAGAATAATTTATTCACAAGTCCATACACGTAGGAATACATACTGAGATCAAATATGACATTTTTGGAAGATTTCCCGAAGAAATCAGCATCCCCAGACGGCGGCGGTATTGCCACAGGAAGCGTAGAAACCGTCGGCACTTTTGAAGGGCGAATAGGAATATCCGCTGGCTTGTTGGTAGGATCCCAGGGCGTAGTTATAAGCCGGGTAAGGGTTGATAGGCGCAGAGTTGACGTAGGGACTCTGGTAGGACGCGTAGGGATATCCGTAGTTTTGTTGGTAGGATCCGTAGGAGTTCTGGGAGGGATATCCGTTGGACTGTTGGAAGGAGTTCAAGGCGTAGGAATACGCCGGATAAGGGTCGAAAATGGCGCTTCTGGCCGTGGAAACGAGGAAAATCATCAGGAAGACGAAGACGTTCTGCATTCTTCCGGGACTAGACTCTAGTTTCGGGAAGTCGGAGAGAAGATGTCTGTCCTATCGTCTCCCGATTGGTTATATACCTTCTCTTCAGACCGTTCTTCATAAGTGGGCGGAGTCAGTGACCCGAGGGGTCTCTGACCAATCTTTGTCATCATCGCCCCTGATTTCCGATTAACAGCGATTCTGAATCAGTTTTTTGCGCGTGACAAAGCGGAGAATTCGTGACAAATCTGATGAGAAAGAAGCGTTCAAAAGCAAAAGATCAACGTAGAAACGTGAGAAAGAAGTTGTCATTGATATTATTTTTTTAAAGTGTTTGAAAGGTACTGAGCGCTTGACATGTTAGAATTTCATTTATAAAAAAATTCAAAAAAATTCGAAAAAAATTTCTAGTTTTCTGAACAAAAAAACTCTTCAAAAACTCATAATAAAAAGTCGATGAAAGCTTCCTTTTTTTCAATTTACCAGGGAATTTTTTTCAATTTGTTCAGAATGAGACCCACTTTACTAGATACAATTTTTCCCGCTGATTCCAAATCTGGTTTCAAAAATGGCCAAAGAGGTCTGTGAAAAAAGTTATGGACCCCCGAAAGTCGAAAGTTGCAGGGTCTGAGCTCAACTTTGAATTTTATGTAGATCTTGTCCTTATGGCAGTGGTTAATTCCAACTGAGGACTCCATCTGGATAAACTAGATTTTTTCATGACTCAATTTGATAATTTCAAGTTCTTTAAAGTTACTTTTAAATCTACATATTTTTGAAAAAAATTTCTTTTGAATTTTGCTAAAGAAGTTGTAAACTCCATTCTCACAGTCCAAAAGATCAACCCCCAAAAATAAGTTCAAAGTTGAAAAATCAAACTTCCTTTTTAACCGATTCTGAGTCATTTCTCACTCTCAAAAATCAAAAAATCAAACGTTTCTCCGGTCACCACGTGACCTCTGTTTATTATTCCCATTTATTTTTTTCTCCTAGCCGAAAAAAGAATATAATATCGATAGAAAGTCCAAAGTCCGTCCGTCGAACGAGACGTCTCGTCGTCGAAAAATCAAAAGTCGAAGAAAATCGTAGGGTTCAGTTTGATGGATGACATTCTGGCGTTACTTTAAACTTTATGAGAAATATCGGAGAACACAATTTACGTTGAAAAGGTCTAACCTTCTTAAAAAAATGTCCAATATTATTCAATTTGAGAGAAAAATTAGTGGTTTCTGGGTTTTCGATTTTTTTTTTCTGTTCATAAAACAAGAAAAAAAGCCAGAGCACAAAAATTTCGTTTTTGTGTCCACCGACATCATTAAGCGATCACTTAAGGGGCGTTCCTTTCACGATTTTCACTGTTTCCTAGAGCTAATAAATAATCAATAATTTTTATATATCACGTGTTATTCAAAAAACCAGCTAGTTTTCGATTTTTGTTGTTCATAAAATCAAGAAAAATAGCCCAAGCACTGAATTTCTGTTATTTCGCCGGAAACTTCAAGCGACCCCTTAAGGGGCGTTCCTTCTACCATTTTTACTGTTTCCAAGAGAATGTAAATATTCAATATCTGTTAATTTTTATAATTAATAATAAAAAAATAATTATTCAGACTTTCTGGTTAAATCTTCTCATCCAAATTTTTTTACCTTGTAATTTTCTTAGAACTCCGGAAAATTTCTTTTTCGGCTTAGGCGTTCTTTAAAAAGGATAGTTAAACCTGGAAAAATTCAAAAAGTATCATTGTAAAACATATATGTCAAATATATGAACAATTTATTTTATTGCTGCCTTCAAAAAAATTAAATCAGTTCATCTAAAAAAATCACATTACTTGTATGGAACATGAGACCAAAATTGGATTTCTTCAGATGTTTTTTGAGAACTTCCCTCTATTCTTCGGTATTCACAACACAAAGTATCTCCTTCAAATGCCCAAACTGTCTTTTTTTTTTTGCAATTCCCAAGAAGCATTGAATAAAAGATTTATTTACAAGAACATTTACTCGTATACAAGGGCATGAGATCGAATATGAAATTTTTGGAAGACTTCTCGACGAAATCAGCATCCCCAGACGGCGGCCGTGCCACCGCAAGAAGCGTAGAAACCGTCGGCACTTTTGACGGCCGAGTAAGGATATCCGTTGGCTTGTTGGTAGGATCCCAGGGCGTAGGAATAGGCCGGGAATGGGTCGAAAATGGCGCCGCTGACCAGGCAAGTCGTGAAGAAGAAGATGATCAGAAGACAGAAGACGTTGGAGTGCATTGTTTGGGACTTTCCAAACCAAAATGTTCCCGCCATTTACACCCATTCCCTTTTTGGGGCTGACCTCTGGGCGTGGTCCCTGGCCGCTGCAGCCGAATCAAATCAACAGCGCTGCAAAACTTTTGTCATCTTCCCCGCATCGATTTCGAACCGGCTTTTTTCTGTTGCCTACAATGACCTAAGATTGGATGAGGGACACTGTAGCCCGTGTGAAAATCATTTGACGTTCAGAAAAAACAAATATCCTTTTTTCGGACGATTTTCCATTATTAATGTTTACCCGCCGTTCTTTGAGATCGGTACGGAAAATTAAAATCGTTTTTTGAGCTCATTTTTTAATCATATCAACCAGACAAGTCTCTGAAGGTTTCAGTCATGGGTTGAACAGGCTCCGCCCCTTTTAAGGATTACTGTAGCCGGAATACAAAAATAAACCTAACTTATTTCACTCAGTCGAAATAATGTAGTTTGAAAAAAAATTGCCAAAAAGAACATTTTTGTGTTCAACACCCTTTAAAAATGTTTTTGAAAAATTTATTGACAATGCACGAGATAGTGCCTGGCTCGTGGAGAGCGCAGATAGACCACGCCCCCTCAGCGTCCCAAGTTGGCCGTGAATCAGCTATAGTTCTTTTTTTTTTAATTTCTTATTAAGGCGTTTTTGGAATTTTCATATGATAGTGAATATCTTTTCCGCTTGCTTGAATGGTCTTTCTGAATGTTTTGAAGGCGCAAAAGTTTTGGTTGAGGTCAGGAACGGCTCTTCGTCTCGAGACCTTCATGGAATGAGCTTCTACTTCTTTTGAACCCGCGGAAATATTTTTCGAACTGGAAAACTCTAAAATTGAATATTTTCCGTTTCTACTCATGAAAGCTGTAACAGTGCAATGATGTGAAGAAAAACGAAACTTTCTTGTTAATCTTTTGGTAAAAAAATGTCAAATGAGTCGTTTTTTTTTATAGTGGTAATTTTTTTTAAAAATTTGAAGTTTCTCAGTTCAAAATTGTTTAGTGTCCGAAGTTTCCAATCTCGCCTGAGATTTGATCCGACGCCCGTCAGCCCTGCCCAAGCTGGGCGTCGTACTGTCTCTATATGGTGAAGCAGTCATCGTAAAAAGGCTCAAAATCGTCTACCACTACAACAAAAAAAGCGAGATGCTCTTCGCCACGCCGTTTTTTTGGCGACGCCCCGCCCATAAGTTTTCCGTAAAGTGTAATATGTCGTGTGCATGCACCGCCGTGCTGTCGCACATGCCACGTTCGAAGTACTTTTTCGCAAATATCAAAATTATATCTGAATCAAAAACCAAATATTGGCGCTCCAAAAAGGACTTTGTGTTTTTTACAATAAATGTTGAGTTAAATTTTTAATTTCACGAGAAATTAAAATATGTTGAATGCGAAATAGTATTCTTTGATGCATTTCGGGCAAAAATGAAAAAAATTGAGAAACTTGAAAAAAATAGAAATTTAAAAACCGAACCGACCGCCTTTTTTTCAGCGTGTTCATCGTACAATGCCTTTCCCTTTGGAATTGGGGAAAAACTTTTTTTAAAAAAAGCTTCAAAAAAATCATAGAAATTTTTATGAAAAAAAGCTTCAAGGCATCCAATAGAAAAAAAGCAAAATGACCAATCAATTTCTCAATCCAATTCAAGTTCCCCCGTAGCTTTTTTTAAATTTTTTTCAAATATCGAGCTCGATTTTCACTGCTAATGAGGCTAGAAAAATCAAAATAAATACATTTATCCACAGTCTACCTTTACAAAACTGAGATCCAAGTTATATTGAGAAGGAAATCGAAATCAGCATCCCCAGACGGCGGCGCTGCCACCGCAAGAAGCGTAGAAACCGTCGGCACTTTTGACGGCCGAGTAAGGATATCCGTTGGCTTGTTGGTAGGATCCCAGGGCGTAGTTGTAAGCCGGATACGGGTCGATAGGGGCGGATTCGACGGAGATCAAGAAGAATATCAGCAGAAAGAGGAAATTAAATTGCATCTTTTTCAGGAACTTCCATCAGAAAGAGGTCTTTTATACTCCAACATTAACTGGTCCAATCCGTTCTTTGGAGTGGGCGGAGCGTCGACCGTACCACCGTGAGAAAATGACGTCGTTCTCAGAGTTCTTCCTCCTTTAAAGGCCCGAGGACCGGTTCTCTTTGTCATCCAAAATAGAAGAGGAACGGTTCAGGGTAGATAGTAGGATGGTTTACGGCTTTTGATCCCATGATGGAAAAGTAGGAAAGCTGTTTCTGAGCAGAACCGTATTGGTTGAATCATGTCTGGCTTTTTTTTTTGAATTCTGAGAGGTTTTTTGAGCTGAACTGAATAGCTTGAACCAATAACTATAAGTTTATTCAGAAACCGTTGTTAGCGGCAAAAATTTTAGTGGTCACTATAGGGTTTTGACGTTTTAGTGACCGCTTAAGTGACTAAAATTTAGTGACCTCTTTAGAAGTCTGGTTGTACTACTAGACCAATCAAAAGCAAAAAAGCGGCTTCTATAAGGGTAGTTTTAGTGGCCACTTTAGTGTCTTCTCCAAGTAATCCTCGGCGAGCCTCTTAAGTGGCCGCTAGAGTTTTTTACAGTAGCTGAACACAGCAAAGTACATTGCTAAGAACTTCTTGAGAATTTCTTGTCTTAGAGCCGTTTTCAGTTCGATTTCAGGCCCTGAGAGGATAAATTTTCAAAAAAAAATTTTCTTTATACACGATTTTCTTACAGAAAATTAGTCTATTGGTTTTTTTAAATGAACTTTTTTCAAGTTGAAAAACAAACCTCTGAGAAATAATTTTCAACTGGTTCGTATGTTTACATTTTTGAACTTCCAGGGAACTTGAGCTTTTCCAACCTATCTGCGCTCTCTTTTCTCTCAATTAGAGTTTTAAGTTTATTTATAAAAAGTTCGCACTTTCCAAAAGTTTGGTGTGTTCTTTGGGGTCATTGTATCGAAAAGAACTGGAAAAATCACTCGGTTCAATTTTCTGAACGTTCTTTGTGGCGCACGGGACTTTCATGAGGATTCTTCGTGAAGGTATACAGTATCCTCCTTTGTTTGGGCCTCCGAACGCTCGATTTCAAGAAGTTACTCCAAAAAAGGACGAAATTTGATTTTTCTGCTCAAATTTTTTTCGAGGAAAAATAACTTATAACGAAAACAGAAATTTTTTTGAAACTGAAGACCTTGGCCAGTTTTTATTCAGCTCAGCTTTTTGTTGGTAGAAAAAGGCTACATTTTTTTAAAAATTAATTCCCTTAAAAATTGTTTCATTTATTTTGATCTCTTCTATAAGCATTTTATTTCAAATTAACTAACTTCAAAGACTTTTTTCACTTGACTGCACATTGTTTTATGAACTTTACTGCAATCATTTACATTTACAGGGTGACAAATAAATATTGAAACGCGTTTGAAACGTTATAACTTTCTCAAAAGTCAACCAAACACCACCAAATCTGGAACAAATTTTATTCATACAATATAGAAACAAAATTCAAGAATAGTTTTCGAAACGTCCTCCTTTAGCTTTGATAACGGCCTTCAGTCTCTTCGGATACGCATCGATCCCGGCACGAAGGTGGTCGTCGTCGATTTCGTCCCATTTCTTGATGAGCGTAGAAAAAAACCTCATAGAAGGCTCAGAAAGGGCCCCTATATTGCTGACTCACGGCTGGCTCGAGCCATCGAAAAACGGGTCCTGACGCGATAATAAAAGAGATAGTGTATAATTGGTGGAGAGCGCAGACAGGACACGCCCCCTCAGCGTCCCAAGCTGGCCGTGAATCAGCTATAGCTGTATTCAGAAAAGAAAGACGAGATGAACTACCTAAAGTGACCCAGTAAAAAAAATAACCCTTTTTCTTTTTTTCAATACTGGAAGGAATTTCTCCCCTAATAATTTCCAACACAAAAAATCATCAAAAAGACATGCTTTCCACTTTTTTGAACCAATTTGCTTCACTAGGAAAAAAGTTAGCTTTTTACGGTATTTCCTCCACTATAACCCTGAAAATAGGCGGAGCTTATCAGAAACCGGTGCTTCAAATTGAGAAGGCTTTCTAGTTTCTGTGACATCAAGACCAGGCTCCAAGATCTACCTCGAAATAATTGTACCAAGAGATTTTCGGAACGTGGGTCAATCAAATAAAATCATTTATTCTGTTGTGTTAGTCAGATAAAATCGACGAGGCGGTGAACAAGAAGATTTGAAGCTGTAACGAACAACCGCCTTTGGCGAACTGGAAGTCCAAACGTGTAGTTGATCATCTTGAAAGCATGGTCTTACGGTCCTTGACCTCGTTCTTCTGGTAGTCCGTTCAGATGCGCCTTGACGTGCTTAGAATGTAGCGGGCCTTGTGCTGGAGCCCTGAGACCGTGCTCTTTGATGCTTCGGAATGAGAGCGACCACTTCGAGTGAAGACTTTACACGGAATCATAGGAGGAAAATCGTCAGCGGAGATCAACTTTTGCAATCATGAGCTTCTCTTGCGTCATTCTCATTCTCAGAGAGGAAGGCAAGTTCGGTTAAGGTTCTTCCTGCAAATGTTCCTTGTTCAAATATTCAATCCACAACAGGAAAAACAATATTTATTCATGATGATTACTCGTATAAGAAAGACATGAGATCAAATATGAAATTTTTGGTAGATTTCTCGACGAAATCAGCATCCCCAGACGGCGGCCGTGCCACCGCAAGAAGCGTAGAAACCGTCGGCACTTTTGACGGCCGAGTAAGGATATCCGTTGGCTTGTTGGTAGGATCCCAGGGCGTAGGAATAGGCCGGGAATGGGTCGAAAATGGCGCCGTTGACCAGGGAAGTCGAGAAAAAGAAGATGATCAGAAAACAGAAGACGTTGGTCTGATTGAACTGCATCTTTTTGGAAGTGGATTTGAGTTGTGGAAGTGGAAAGAGGGTATCTACCAAATCATTTCCATTGGTTTATATACCTTTCCTCAGAACCGTTCTTCGAAAGAGGCGGAGCTTGGTCCACGCCGTGAGAAAATGACGTTTTCTTAACATTTTGTCAGCCTTCGAAGACCTGGAGACAGGTTTTCAAAGTCAACCAAACAACACGTGAAACAGTTTGAGGAAGTTTGTAGGCTAGGTAAAGGTTAATTTGCGGAATCGTTTGTCAACAATGACTATAACAAGATCACATTTTTGAACTTACGAAAAAAGGTTATTTGACCTCAAAAAAAAAGAACTGAAAAAGCCCAAAACTTTTTTTGCAGTGTTTTCAAAATTTGTACCCAGAATTTTTCAGGAGCCCGTGCTAAAACGAAGTAGCTAATTTTGGGGACCAACTGAAGCTTATATGTAGGTTTTATAATTTTGTAATCACAAGTCCAGAGTGCTCCCTTAAAGAGAACATGCACGGTTATTGTTACGCACTCTATGAGAAGAAGCAGGCAAGAAACTCAATAAATGAGCGTTATTCGAATGAAAGTTATCAATAGAAAATGAATTGATCAAGCTCGTCTTCGAATTTTCCAATCTGAACAAAAAATTGAAAGACCCTACAAGGATCTCTTCAGGGACTTGGGGATCACACTCTAAACCCCTACGGTGACACCTCGAGTTTACCCTATAGAGACTTTTCTTTCCCCTAGTCCTATAGATACCACACTGGCGTTTTTAAGGGCTACGGTAATTCCAAACTCATCTGATTTATTTATTATTGTTTTTCCTTTCAAAGTTTGTTTATTCTGATGGGAGAGATGTTTGTGAGTTCAGAGAACCCTCATTGCGCCACCGTACACTTCAGAGAACTACCAATCGAACGGGGTTTTCTCAAACACCACAGTTATTTTTCTTCCAGTCTTAGAAGGGTCCGAACCGTTCACCCCAAAGAACGTCCACGCGAGGAAAAAAGTGTCTTCTTTCCACTTCCCTCTGATCAACTAGAATAAATCAAGCAGTGGTCGTCAAATACGGCCTACAACTAGAGACTACAAGGCTACGAAAATCGAAAAACCGTTTCTCGCGTTCTATATTTGACAACAAAAACCTGTCCCCAAGTCTTCGAAAGCTGACAAAATGTTAAGGAAACGTCATTTTCTCACGGCGTGGACCAAGCTCCGCCTCTTTCAGAGAACGGTTTCGCGAAAAGGTATATAAACCAAGGGAAACCATTCATTAGACACCCTCCTTCCACTTCCAAAACTCAAATCCACTTCCAAAAAGATGCAGTTCAATCAGACCAACGTCTTCTGTTTTCTGATCATCTTCTTTTTCTCGACTTCCCTGGTCAACGGCGCCATTTTCGACCCATTCCCGGCCTATTCCTACGCCCTGGGATCCTACCAACAAGCCAACGGATATCCTTACTCGGCCGTCAAAAGTGCCGACGGTTTCTACGCTTCTTGCGGTGGCACGGCCGCCGTCTGGGGATGCTGATTTCGTTCAGAAATCTTCCAAAAATGTCATGTTCGATCTCATGTCTTTCTTATACGAGTAATCATCATGAATAAATATTGCTTTTTTTTCCTGTTATGGATTGAATATCAAACAAAGGACATTGAAAAAGAGTAAAAATCGTAAAAGAAGTCGCATTCTTCGTGAGAAGTAGAATGATGCAAGAAAAGCTCATGATTGCAACAGATGCAACCGTTTAAAAATTCTTTTTTTTACCACATTTTCATGTGTAATCATTATTTTTTGATTTCTATTATGTTGATGAAAGCAAATAGGGTTCGGAGAACTTTGATCAAACTACGAAGACCCTAAAACGGGATGTTATTTTACTTTGCGATTTGGAATATTCTACAAATTTGCTCAAACACTCTCTGAATTTCTATTATAGCCGCTACCTGCCCATAGTATAATGATTTAAAAGTTTGCGTTCAACACAAAATTGGAGCCCACAAGGGGGTCATTTTAATTTGCGACTTGAAAATTTCTGAAATTTTGATCAAATAGTCTTTGAAGGTTTAAATTAAGCCTGCTCCAGCTTCTAGTTCTTGAGATAACTAATTTTGGAGGTCGAAAATTAGGCCAACCTATTTTTCGAAACTTTGGTAAATCATATCTCAAAAACTAGAAGTTTGCGCAGGTAGGGGCAATAAAGGACTTTTATTAAGACATTCCGAGAGCGTTTGAGCAAATTTGTAGAAAATTCCAAACCGAAAAGTAAAATGACCTACTTGTAAGAACCACCAAGTTAAAGGGTTTTCCCCTCAAGTAGAGTAGCCCTGTTTCTAAAAAGTACTTTTGGGAGACCAATTTTCTTTGTCTTACAAAAGAGATAAACAACATAGTTCGCCTGTCGCAACCATGACATCTCACTCTGATTCTCACGTAGAAATACAAGTTCGGTTATGGTTCTTCTTGCAAATGTTCCTTGTTCAAATATTCAATCCACAACAGGAAAAAAAAATATTTATTTATAATAATTACTCGTATGAAAAGGACATGAGATCAAATATGAAATTTTTGGTAGATTTCTCGACGAAATCAGCATCCCCAGACGGCGGCCGTGCCACCGCAAGAAGCGTAGAAACCGTCGGCACTTTTGACGGCCGAGTAAGGATATCCGTTGGCTTGTTGGTAGGATCCCAGGGCGTAGGAATAGGCCGGGAATGGGTCGAAAATGGCGCCGTTGACCAGGGAAGTCGAGAAGAAGAAGATGATCAGAAGGCAGAAGACGTTGGTCTGATTGAACTGCATCTTTTTGGAAGTGGATTTGAGTTGTGGAAATGGAAGGAGAATGTCTATTGAATGGTTTCCATGGGTTTATATACCTTTCCTCCAAACCGTTCTCAGAAAGGGGCGGAGCTTGGTCCACGCCGTGAGAAAATGACGTTTCCTTAACATTTTGTCAGCCTTCGAAGACTTGGGGACAGGTTTTTGTTGTCAAATATAGAACGCAAGAAACGGTTTTCTGATTTTCGTAGCCTTGTAGTCTCTAGTTGTAGGCCGTATTTGACGATCACTGCTTGATTTATTCTAGTTGATCAGAGGGAAGTAGAAAGAAGGCACTTTTTTCTTCGCGTGGACGTTCTTTGAGGTGACCGGTTCGGACCCTCTCTAACACTGAAAAAAAGGAACTGTGGTGTTTGAGAAAACCCCGTCCGGTTGGTAGTTCTTTGAAGTTTACGGTGGCGCAGTGAGGGTTCTCTGAACTATCACAGACAGCTCTTCCATCAGAATAAACAAAATTTGAAAGGAAAAAAATAATAACCAAATCTGATAAGATCATAATTACCGAACTTCTCAGGAACGTCAGAGTGGTCCCTATAGGGGTAGCGTAAAAAACTGCCCCCTCAGGGATAAAATTAAGATGTTCTCGACTGGGGTTTAGAGTCTGACTTCTATGTCCCTGAAGCTCAAGTGGCCCTCATAGGGTCTTTCAATTTTTTGTTCAGATTTGAAAATTGGAAGACAAACTTGATCAATTCATTTTCTATTGATAATTTTCATTCGAATAACGCTAATTTATTGAGTTTCTTGCCTGCTTCTTCTCATGGAGTCCATAACAATAATCGTTTAGCATGTTCTCTATATAGGTTACTTTTGCGAGCTATAGTGGCTTTGATCATAGAAATGTGATCTTGTTATAGTCATTGTTGACAAACAATTCTGCAAATTAACCTTTACCTAGCCTACAAACTTCCTTAAACTGGTTCACGTGTTGTTTGGTTGACTTTGAAAACCTGTCTCCAGGTCTTCGAAGGCTGACAAAATGTTAAGGAAACGTCATTTTCTCACGGCGTGGACCAAGCTCCGCCCCTTTCAAAGAACGGTTTCGAGGAAGGTATATAAACCCATGGAAACCATTCAATAGACATTCTCCTTCCATTTCCACAACTCAAATCCACTTCCAAAAAGATGCAGTTCAATCAGACCAACGTCTTCTGCCTTCTGATCATCTTCTTCTTCTCGACTTCCCTGGTCAACGGCGCCATTTTCGACCCATTCCCGGCCTATTCCTACGCCCTGGGATCCTACCAACAAGCCAACGGATATCCTTACTCGGCCGTCAAAAGTGCCGACGGTTTCTACGCTTCTTGCGGTGGCACGGCCGCCGTCTGGGGATGCTGATTTCGTTCAGAAATCTTCCAAAAATGTCATATTTGATCTCATGTCCTTTTCATACGAGTAAATATTATGAATAAATTTTGTTTTTCTTCCTGTTATGGATTTAATATGAAACAAAGGACATTGACAAAGAGTGAAAGTCGTAAAAGAAGTCGCCTTATTCCCGAAGTTAAGTGATGCAAGAAAAGCTCATGATTGCAACAATTGGTCTCCGTAAATGATCTCCTTCGTAAGAAGCCTGTCAAACAAGAAAATAACAAGATTCTAAAAAAATTGTATAACCAGTTTTCCTGATATGAAAGGTAAGATGATAAAATAAGCAAGGTTGACGCGTTGCGTACGCGACGCGGCTTTTGGCAAGAACAGGTCCTTCTTATTCCACGTTTTTTTCCTTTTTCAACAATTTTTCAAATTACTTTTTCATTTTTTTATGTCTCGGAAATGTATTATAAACGTGAAATAGCAATTTAGAATCACAGAAAAAAACGCTGAAATTCACTTCCCATCTCAACAAAGATAATTAACAAATTTCCAAAAAGAAAAAGTTGTAATAAGCACATGATTTTTTGAAAATGGTTATTTTTCATTTTACATTCTCAAGCATCATTTTTCGATTTTATTTATTTTTATAAAAGGTAATTTCACGAGGGTGCAAAGAATCTCTATGAAAACGCCCAAAACTTCGAAGAACGACTAAAATAAAAAAGTACCGTACTCCTTTTTTGAAATAGTTTTAAGAGATCGCATTGGTCACCTTAAAGGAGATCAACCTGAAAAAAAATCGACCTTCTTTTCTTCTGATCTGACCAACTACAATAAATCAAGCAATCCTCGTCAACCACAGCCTACAACCACAGAGAGACTACACTCTTACGCTGCTTTCAATAAATGTATACTTCAAAAAAATTTATTTACAGCAACATATACTCGTATACAAGGGCATGAGATCGAATATGACATTTTTGGAAGATTTCTGAACGAAATCAGCATCCCCAGACGGCGGCCGTGCCACCGCAAGAAGCGTAGAAACCGTCGGCACTTTTGACGGCCGAGTAAGGATATCCGTTGGCTTGTTGGTAGGATCCCAGGGCGTAGGAATAGGCCGGGAATGGGTCGAAAATGGCGCCGTTGACCAGGGAAGTCGAGAAGAAGAAGATGATCAGAAGGCAGAAGACGTTGGTCTGATTGAACTGCATCTTTTGGAAGTAGATTTGAGTTGTGGAAGTGGAAGGAGGATGTCTTTTGCATGGTTTCCATGGGTTTATATACCTTCCTCGAAACCGTTCTTTGAAAGGGGCGGAACTTGGACCACGCCGTGAGAAAATGACGTTTCCTTAACATTTTGTCAGCCTTCGAAGACTTGGGGACAGGTTTTCGAAGTCAACCAAACAACATGGGAAACAGTTCGAGGCTACAGAAACTGAACGTCTTGAGAATGATGATAATGATAGATTGTTCTAGAATGAGTCATGGATCAGAAGGACTTGAAAAGACCCAATTTTCTTCTCGTAAATATCTTCACGTGAATAAGTTGCTAGGAGGTCTGTGATCTTCTCAACTCCCTCATTAAAGGGCCGGTTTCTTCGGATCGTTCTTTAGAGTCCGTGAGGGTTCTCTGGACCTTTTTAAATCGATAGAAGGTTTGAAAAAACTCCAGAAAGTCGAAATATCGATTTTGCTGCATCTGCATCATGTTTTGACCTCCCGCAGTTGTGGATGTGTAAAAAAAGAAAGAAATTGCTCAACACCTGACTCTTTTGCACGCACAAAATCCTCATTTCGCAAACCTTCACCCTTCGCATTTTTCTCGTTTCTTCTTATTTTCTCGATTCTTTCTCAAAATGGAGTGAGGAGAGCACTTTTGCTTTTGTTTGAACTTGACAACATTTACGATATTTGCAAACGCGCATCGAAATGTCTTCAAAAGCGTCCTTTTCCTTCATTTCGCAACGCTGTCCTTTATTTTACGTGGAGTTGTTCTACGTAGCCGGTTCATTTCTCATCAATAACGATTTCCTAGTTCGTCAGCTTCTTAACCAATCATGGAAAACATCTCGAAGGTGATGTTGAAAGTAATTGTGTTTCGGAAAAGGTCATTCGTTTAATAAAGATCCTTAGAATTTTTTGAAATGCTTAAAAATTGTTTCGGGAGGATGAAATCGACGAATCTAGAGCTCGAAATTCAGTTTTAATCGATCAATAAATTTATCCTCAGTTGAAAATGAACTGTATCAAATCGTTCAAAACTTGCGAAAGTCTATCAGAACTTGAAAAAAATCATCCAAATCCATTAAAACTTCAAAAAAAGAACCTGACTTGCCCTTTTCATTAGTATCCTTCCTCAAATGATAAAATAATGATAATTTATTCAGATGGTGGAAAAAGTGGTGGCCTCGTACGATTTCGCCGGCCTCATCAACAACACTCGTCTCATTCAGCTAATTTGTGCCATTTTGCAGGTTGATTTTTCTCGGAAAGTGCGCTCTAACGGACTATGATATCAATGGTCAGGCCTCGGTTACGCAAGCCGGGTGCGCCTTGGACTTTTCTGAGCTTTTCTGACACCACTAAAGGGATCACTGAAAAGCTCAAAAACGTGCGGGGTGCGTCCGATTTGCGTTACCAAAGCTCGAAACAGCTATCTTTCAAAGGTTCAACTGATAAAGTTCACTGGAGCACAGTTTGTTTTCTTTAATAAAATATAAAAGGGTCCTGAAAAAATCGGCAACAGTAATGTGCTTTAGAAATTATATTGATCAATTTTAAAATGTTTCAACTAGTTATTTTGTTCAAAAGATACTTTATAAGGTGTTCGAAAGATCTAGGATTGTTTCATGTTTGAGTCTCAAAGCGATTACAAATATTTTCCTTTTTTGATCATTTTTGAACTATTACGAAAAGCAAAAATGTTCAATTATCTAAGTTCTTATCATTATTTTCGTTAGTTCGCTTGAAAAAATACTACAAAGGCGTCTAAAACTCTTAGTTTTGCACACTATTTCCTCAATCTTTAAGAATTTCGCAAAGGCAGAGGTGAATGGACTATTACCTCGGACATTGGTAATGCGAATTGGACACGTCGGGGCACTTCTAGTGACCACTTTAGTAGCGGCAGAACTCTTAAGTGATTCCTAGGAATGCTTAGAAACGCGTACGGTTTTTCGTTAAAAGGGATCCGAGAAGTTTATAGTCAATTTTTAATCTTACAATATTCAAAAAAATAATCCTTTTTTTAAACATATGAGCAAAAATTTCTTGAAAATTTATTAAAAGTTCCATGAGCGCTTAAAATAAACCGTCCAAACCAGCGGTGAATGAACTATAATTCTGACTTTTCCATAATTTTCACTCTTCTCAATTAATAAATCATTTTGAAGATCTTCCTCGTCTACACGGAATCCGGCTCGTTGTCCCTGTTCACCTTCCTCACCTACTCGGTTATCATTGGCTTCCTCGCCGTTCATCTTTTCCGTAGATGGTTCTTTTTATCTTTTTATGATTCATTTATTTATTTTATTTCTCTCATTCAAACAAAAAAATACAGGATGTACCTCTTAAGAACGCCAGAGTGGTCCCTAGAGAGGTTGAGAGAAAAACGGTTCCTATAGGGAAGAAAATAGTTCTCCCTTAAGAAGTAAAACTTAGGTGGTCTCTATAGAAGTTCAGGGTCTAACTTCCAAGCCCCCAGAGCTGAAGTGATCCCTATAGGGGTTTTTGGTTTTTTGTTTTTTGTGTATTATTTAGCTTTTTGCATGGAAAAGTTACAAGACAACAAACGAGTAGCATTTTCCCCTAAAGTTGCAACTAAAAAAACCCCTAGAGTGAGCACTTTTTCAAAGAAGAACATATTTCGGCTTAAAACTCATTTTCAGTTACTTTAAAAATCTTATTATCATTACTAAAAGGTAAAAGAATCTTTAGAGAAAGTTCGATTAAATTAAAATTCATGGGAAATTTCAAACTTAACTCTTAAAATTACCTCCCTTGTCAGATGTCAGAGTGTTTCAGATCGTAAAAAAATTTGAAAAAAAAATTTTTTACTTCCCTATAAAATTCAAAAAAATTGAGGTACTACAATATCGACGGACGGTACGATGTTAGACAAATGCTGCGCGAGTCGGAAACTTCCCTTCGTGTACAGTATGCCGTTGGTGAGGATTTGCACTTAATATTGCTGAAAAAAACTAAAACTCTTTGTAAATCGGTGTAAAAACAGGAAAGTGGAGCAATTATAAAATTAAGGGGAGAGATTATTCCAAAAAATGTTTTTTTTTCTAAAACTCGAAATTTTGGAATTTTCTGAAAGTTTCTTCAAAGTCCTCAGGAGATCCAAATAAAAAGCCTTCAGATGCAATTTCAATTTTAAAATATCTGGTTCGAAATTGAAGACTATACTTATTGAAAAAGAAATAAAATAAAAGTCCAAATGACTTGAAAAACTGATTTCTCAGTGCCAAAGCTTGAAATCGAATTCGTTTTTGACTTTTCAATCTTCAAGCCCAGTTTCTCACCATGAGTTCAAGTTAAGAACGAATTTAGTCCAGAATGTGGGGTTAATTTACAAAAATTCGGATCATACATCGCCTGGATCCCACCCCAGCCTTTTGCGCGCGAAAAAAAAAATTTGAAAATTTACTGGAGTAAGCCGCATCTAAGGGGGTTAGGCCACACCCCGGGGTGCGATCCAGCCGAAGTATGATTTGAATGGATGAAATTAAAGAAAAAAAGGTTAAACCCAAGGAAGTTAGGGTTGAAAGGGATGAATTAAGTATCGTCCTCTTCAAAGATTTCCTTGTATTAAATAAATTTTTTTACAAGCTTTGAGGAGTTTCGAAAAGCTAAAAACCTGGAAAAATCTTGAGATTCTTTAAAGCAGTGTTCATAAAAAGAAAAACGAGTCAAAAAGGCCGGAAAAGAGCTTTTGAAAACCTTTCTAACGTGTTTTTTAAATTTGAAATAGTTCTCATGTCGGAAAGAAGACCTAGAAGAGATCTGGATGGCTGTTGAAAAAAGTTCCCATATGTATAATAGAAGTTTAAAAAAATCCAGCAGAAAAAACTTGAAATTTTCTTTTTGGTAATCGTGGTGGTTTCCACAGATATGACTTGTAAAACGAAACACTTTCAAAATGATAAAATCTCAAAAAAATTTTTACAGCCCTATTCGCGCCCCTGCTCCTGGGCCTGCTGACGTGGTGGCTGGTGGTGCTGAACAACGGGCTGGTCCACGTTCTGTTCTTCTTCTCCTGCTTCGCCCAAATCCTCGCCGCCGTCGTCCAACTCTTCTTCGAGTTCTACGAAGTCGTCTACAAGTCCCAATGAAACTTTTCAATCGATAAACATTTTTTTATTTTTGTTTTTTGTTATTTTGAGGGGGAAGGAAGAAGTAGTGCTCTTTAGCAATGAGCTCCTTAGATGGAATCACAAATTAATTTTTTTTCAGCCAAGAGAAGTTCCTTAAAAATGGTTACCCTTTTTCCAGTGATAACTCCCGGGGAAATTACTCTGAATAGAAAATTTCTTTTCAACGATTGCCTCAAAAAAGTTACCTCAAACTTTTTTTCAGTTATAGCAACCCCCTTTTTTCCAAGATAAACCCTCGAACTTGACCTTAAATAGAAGCTGTATTCATTTTGAACGGGCTACAAGTATGTAGCGGTCGGGTGTCGAATCCGGGCCAAAAAGGATCACATTGGTGAGTTGCAAAAAAAGTCAAGCCACCTAGGGGACTCGAACCCCTGACCGTTAGATTAAAAGTCTAACGCTCTACCAACTGAGCTAAGGAGGCTCACGCAGGCGAGCCCTTCCTTTTTTAGTAAGATAGAAGTGGAATACTCGCGCAAAGTCGGAATATTGGATAATGGCCGATAAACGGCAGCAAAGAGAATCTTCAAAGGCTCAAGAAATGTTGGAAAAGAGAGAGGAAGCAAAAATGGTGCATAAGGGCTGAGAAAATGGCGCAAAAAGGCCGCAAAATGGAGCCTCGGTCAAAGGAACATTTCTATGAAAACTTTTCTTACCTTTCCGACTTTGCCTATTTAAAAAAAAACCTGCTTTTTTTTCGAAATTCTCCGCATTTTCCTTATCGTCACTAGAACAACCATCAAACCCATGTCAAGTCCGAAAAGAACAAAATTTGCATAATAAAGAGGCGAAAATCGGCGCCGCTCAAGTGGACCCTCGAAAAAGCATCAAGTGTCACCCATCTGCTGCTGCTCTTTTTTCCAAAGACAAAAAAAAATCATTTTGCACAAAAAGCAAGTTTCGGGAATTGGATTTGAAGACGAGTCGAACAATTTCAAACTGCTTCGAAAATCAAATTTTTTGCTTGCATCTTTTGTAGCTCCCAATGGAAAAAAAAAGAAAGAGAAAGGAAATTTTTCATTTTTAGAAGAAAAAAACGAATTTTTGAAAAAAGTCCATATCAGAAAAAAATCACATCAAAGTTAGATCGACCAAAAAAATGAAAAAAAACTAAAACCTGAGGAGTCGAATTTTCAATATTTAAAATTTTTGAGGCTTTTCCGAAACTTTTCTTTGTCCTTCGCAGCCGAATTTTGGATCTTTAAGTTAATTCACAATAATCAAACTATTTTTGTAGTTCAAAAAAATTGGTCCCTACCAGTTTTTCAGATGAAAGCTAGTGCTAGAAACAGTTGATGAGTTGAACATTTTTCATTTTTTCCGCCTTTTTTTTGAAAGAAAATTTCTACCTATTCCAGTCCATTTTTTAAAAATAAATTTCTTCAAGCTCAATGGAGCAAAAGTGTACTGAATCATTAAATAAGTCTGATTTATTTTCCCTCGAAGTTTGCAAAATTCATTCGCGCTGCGGTCGCGTCGCGGTTTACTATGTTTTAAATTAAATTTAGAAGTTTTCTTGGTCCGACTTGCATATATTTGAAAAAAAAAACCCATTTTCCCTCGAAAATCCGTTTTAGCCATGAGAACCTAAGAATTTTAAAATTTATAGTCGATGTGCCACAAGTTGAAATTTCATGGAACGACACTCCGCTGTTTCCATTTGTGCGGTAGCGCGCGTCTTGCGAATTTGCCAACCTCGGCCACGCTAATTTTTTTTTTTTGGTTCTAATTCTGATTTTGATCGTTTTTTAATTGTTTTATGTCTTCAAAATGTATTATTATCGTTGCAAAGAATTGTGTTGTACAAATGTAAACAAAAAGAACACAGCAAATTACATAATCTTTCTCGAAAAAAGCGATAAAAAAAAGTTTGAAAAACTTCATGTATTCGTCAATCGCTTTAATATTGTTTTTCTCGTTTCTCAAAAAAGGTTTCAAAGGTTTACCAAAAAAAGATTTGCGGGTGAAATAGGCCGCAAACACCACAATATTCTACAAAAGTTTCTGTGTTTTTTTTAAGGCCATGTTTTAATTTTTTCATCGTTTTTTTTTCTGTTTGCAGTCGTTAATGGTTTTTTTTTCAGAAATTGAGTGTCTTATAGAATGAAGACGTTTACTTCCATGAGCACATGCACCATAATTTGAAGAAAGGTTTTCGTTCCTTTTTTTTAAATGAAGCTTTAGATAAATCGTATTGCTGAACTTTACGTCAGAAATGGGGCGTGATTGGAACAGTGGAAACGATGTGCTGAACGAAATGTCCAGCAAACTAATAATTTTTTTCCTTTGAACTTATTTATCTGTAAATAAATTTCGTCGATGTAGAAACATTCAATTTTTTTAAATCATTCACTGTGTATTTTATTTCTGATTGGGATATTTTTTTACATTATTGAAATGAAAAAAAGGAATGTCGATAAAGGCTCAATGAAGGTAAAATAACGGAATATATTGAACAAAACCAAAAACCATCTCATGAAAAAAACTTTCAAATATTATAAACGCATTTTTCTCTTTAAATTCGAAAAATTACTCTACTTTATTTTTTTATCAATGAAACAGTCTATCCACTAGAAAAAGATAATTATGAGTTTGGCACGGAGAAAACTATTAAAAACATAATTAAAATAATGAAAATTTTCAAATGAAAGAAAAAATGGAAAGCGCGACTGAAATTCGCAAAGGCAAGGCGCTTTCACGGCCACGGCCACCCAACGGAGTGTCGTTCCATGAAATTTCAAGTCGTGGCACATCGACTATACCAACTCTCATTAACTTTTATCAAAAACCATCCATCTATGTTTATTCAGAATCACTTGTAGCAATGAAAATGAGGAGAAATATTGGAAAACATCAAATTTCTCTGCGCTGCGGTCGCGTCGCGGTTCACCCTCTTTTGGATGACAATTTCAAATTTTCTTTTCTCTTCTTTCATTCCTTTTTCATCAGAAACTCTTCAGTTTGTTCATCGAAAACCAATTTCACAGACATGTTTAGTAGAAAATTTCAAAATTTCCCTGCGTTGCGGTCGCGTCGCGGCCCTCATACGAAGCCAACTTTTCAACTCCCAATTGCTTACCAAAAACGAAACATTACATCAGGACGGCGGCGCCGAACGGGCAATGAATCATGAAAACAAATGGCTTCAGCGTTTTTCATCCCGCAAAAAGTGGGCGTGTCGATGGCGCTCGGCCAGGCTCCGCCCCCCGTCTCCCTGAGGCGAAAAAGAAGATCTCACGCGACGCTTCCTTCCTCCAACATCAGCTTCAACACGCACACGGAATCATTCTAATTCTTTAATTTTTGCTTTGAGCTGGCTATATTGCTCATGATAGCTGATCATTGAGGGAAAAATGATTCTTTATTCGGCTGCTTTTTTGGTTTTAATTTTCGCCGGTCCTGTCTACAGTGCGATGAGCTGCTTGGTTATGAGGCCTGGTACGTTTTTATTGGATTTTCTTTGATTTTTTGATTTTTTTTTAAAATGATTCTCCATCCACACGTGATCTTGCTTGAGAAATTACTGAAGATGGGCACTTAAAAAAATCAATTCATCTGGAATAGTAAATCTTAGCTACGATGAGCAACACGCACTTTTTCTTATTTAAAAAAACGGGCGTAATATGAGCAACAAACTCTAATGAGTTTTGATTGACCTAATGAGTTTACTGTACACACGGTTTTACATGAGCAATAAATTATCTAAAAGTTGAGCTTTCGCTCTAACATGAGCAATATTTTTAGAGGGAGCTGATTTTCAGAAGCATATTTTGAGGCCAAAAACCAATAAACCAAGGATTCTGTACATCAAAAAATTATCATAAGTCAATCCCCCTAACTTGGCTAACATGAGCAATAGCCTAGGTATAGCCAATTTTTGGAAAAATTTTTTTGAAGCTAAAAGTCAATTAACGAAAAATTCAGTTCATCGAGAATAAATTATTTAAAAATTCAGCTAACATGAGCAATGCTTCTCATTGTTTAAAATGACTTTTGAAAAATTCCCAGACTTCCTAGGTGTCCCAGAGCTTCCTCTAACTCTCAACTAACAGTCCCAACTTGATGTTGCAATGTATATAGTCAAGAAAGCCGCTAAGCTGTCGGAACCGCCTTGGCGAGCCTCAGCATCTCCCCTAGGCTCCGCCCACTTTCGCAAACAAGCTCGTCGTCGCATTTACATGTGCATCCAGTGTGCTCTTTGTGTATGAGAGCGAAAGGCCCTTGTAAAGCGTCTGTAATATGAGCAATAAAAGTGAAGAGCCTCGTGGGATGATGGTTATTAGCCCACCAAGGAATATTCAGAATTTCTAAATCTTTGAGATAATGTGCCTCAAATTCCGTGAAAATAAGCCATTTTCAAACTTTGACTTCCAATTTTTCAAGCAGAAGATTGGGCCACTTGGGACTTTTCGGACTTCCAGCTGGCGCCTGACCGATTTTCGAAAAAACCACAAGCGCAAAGTCAAATCAGCTCCCTTCTCAGTTATAATTCAACAATTTTCGAAGAATCGAAATACAGTCCCTTTGAAATTTGCTTCAAAAGAGGCTCACCAAACTTTTGCCTAGTTAGAAAAATTCCCAAGGATGAAAAATATGCTTTGAAGGTACAGTAATTGTAACAGTTTTCGCTTTGAGACCTGTGTGAAACTTTTTTTGATCGTCAAAAAATTGAGAAGCTTAGTTTCAAATTTTTTTCACAAATAATCAGACCCATTTACTTTGCAATGATGAGACTGGCATGAAAATATCGCTGCTAATACTTTTCCTTATGAAAAAAGATCAAAAGCCCCTTTGAAACAATTGAAAAGAGCTTTATTTTAAGCTTCAAGTTCAGCAAAAAACGAGTAAATATTAAATAATATTATAAAGGTTCTTAGTTTGAAAATTTTGAAGTAAGTTCATTACTAACCGTCGAAATGGTTGAAACAGTGATTTTCGACGAAAAAAAAAACAACAGTCAATGAGGATGTGTCTTAAATCGATTCCTCACGATTACAATTACATTTGAATTTTTATGAGATTGGAAAAAGAACAAGTTTCTCCCGATTTAAAACCAACGCCTCAAAAAAAAAATCTTCCTTCATACGTGAAAGTCATGAAAATCATCTAAAAACTGCCTTTCATTTGTTCTTCTTCTTCTAAGGCGTCTAGATTTTGCGCATTAGGGCACGTTTTCTGGTGAAATGTGAGCCGCCCGTGGTGTCCCTTTCCGCTGGTTTTTTCGTCCCGTTTTTGTCCACCCACCTTCGTTTTTGTTTCATTGTGTTTCAGAGAAAAATTTGGTCGTGCTTTTGCGAATTTTTTCACAGGACTAGTAAAACTGTGAATGGGGGATTTGTTTGAAAAAATCCGCCAGAACATGGAATTATGAAATTTTGAAAATTCTTTTTGCCGTTTTTTTGAGATTGCGAATGTAACTTTTTTTGACAGCAGGACTTTCTTTTTGGACAGTACAATCTGACTGAAACATTTATATTTAAAATTTTATTGTTTTGATAACTTCTTTTAGCGTTTCGAAGCTTGTAGCTATGCTGAGGGGTTGTAGTTTTTTGGAAGGAAGAGAAAAATTATTTATTATGGTACTTTCAATGACTTTTTTTGGCACTTTTTTCCAACTCTCCTCCATCTGAATAGGGCATAGAAATATTAAAGATTAAAATTTGTTCTAAAAGTAATTTTGAAGTCGAAGAAAGGCCCCAATTTCGTAAAGGGGCTCGCTAGAGCTATTCTAGCCTTTTAGAAACATTTCAAAGTATGATAGATATTTCTTTGACTTCATCCAGTTAGTCTAAAAAGGAGGGGGTTGACAATTTTCAAAAAAACCTCGATTTCCTTTTTTTGAAATTCGGATATTCCCAACAGCCCATCCAAACCTAACGTCACAGCCAAAGAACAAAGAAACGGTTGCCCTCGGCATTTCGTACGGAAAACCCATCAAGACCTCAACAAATGATGGGATCGGCGTGCGTGAGTGTGTGTTGTGGGAAGCGACGTAAACCAACAAAAGTCGGTCGCTGACCGGTGCATATTACGGGGCTCATTCCCTTATACGTCCGTGTGTGCCCCAAATGACGGTTCAGAAACAAAGAACCTTTGAAAGGGCTACTAAATCTAGAGAACCTCGATCTGAAACCAGAAAACCTTTTGATAATATTTTATAATTCACAGAGCCCTCTTAACGTTTAAGAAATAATTTCCAGAAGCTTTTCATTTTTTTTTGTCTGCGGGGCTCATTCCATTATACAGTTCCGTTTTCTGATCACAACTCTCTTGTATGGAGTTTGATCTTTCTGAATCCTTCTGGAGTTGTGATGACTGTTGCTTGTAACACTCTGATGGGATTTTCATGCGCAGAAAAAAAATCGCAGTTTTATAGAGTTTCATAAAGATTGAGCTGCATACAACCAAAAAACAAATTTTCTTTTTGTTTTCTGACAGTATTGTACGTCTATGAGTGCTTTAAATGTTAATTCATTCACACAAGCTTCTTTTTTTTAAATAGACTTAGAGAATTTTCCGAAAGTTTCAACCTCACAAACACAAACAAATGATAACCTTTCTAGCTTCCTCTGCCAAATATCTCACATTTTCGAGCCACAAATTCAATTCGAGCCTCATCTATCTTTAAATTAGACCTTATAGACAATTCACGGCTAGCTTGGGACGCAAAAAGGCGTGCCCTGTCTGCACTCTCCAACAACCAGGGCACTGTCTCGTCTCTTTTCGTGGCAAGACCCTTTTCTCGATGGCTCAAGCCAGCCGTGAATCAGCTATATGTCTTTTGGAATTTTTAAAAAATACTACTAATTTGAAAATAGAGCTAGTCAATGAAAACATGTCAAAAACAGATTTGAAAATACGCCAGTTTCGAAATTCCTATACGTTTTTAGTTATTATTCAGAAGACCGTTCTTTTGAAAAGTATGGAAGTTTTCCATCTATTCGAACTTAATCATATTCGCTTTCTGCACAAAATCCTATTTTTCAAAACATGATTTTTCAAAAATGCGAAAAATAACTTTTGGACCAAATTCTGTGATAAAGGCAGCTTCAATAATGAAAAAAATTGGAAAAAAAGAAAAAAAGATCCTGAAGGATTTTCATAAAGTCTTCTGATGGATTTTTGAGCAACTTTATATTAAATTATGAGCTTTTTCATTGAAATAACGTCCCTTGTAAAGTGGAAAAATCGGTTTTGCGGGCAGAAATCAGGACAAAAAAAGCAGTATTTTGAATCTCATATCTCACGAAAGATGAATTTGCGCAAGCAGCCATTCTGAAGAATTTTCATAAGGCTTCGAAAAATTCCAAACTTCCCACTAAAATGACCTTCCTCGTTAGTTTCTTGACCACCCTCGTCTCAAAATGCGAATCCGAACCCGTCGCGAAAAGTTCGACAAAGGCGGCTAAATGGTGACTCGGCCACTGATTCGGTTATTTTGACGTCATCAGAGGGCCGGGGGTCAGAAGGCTAAGCCCATTTGGGGACGCGTGCAACTGCGCAATTTACTTGTAACCGACAAGGATTTGAGCTATTTCTGAGCAAGGAAGAGTTTCGCAACGGAACTTTTTAGGGTTTTGGAACATTTTCTTTGGCTGAAAAAAGTTGAAAAAAGGAAAAACTGTGGAGTTCCCAATGATTATGTACTGCAATATGCCACCTATTTTGCCCTTTTAGAGACTTTTCTAGACTCCTGAGTTTTCTGAAGCCAGTAGCTATCATCAAAAGCTTCAACTTTCAGAAAAAATTTTGAAAGGGCTTTGAAACGTTCAGAGCTTCATAGAGTTCTAGAAAACTTTTTTTCGGATGAAATAATTTCAAAAAAGCCCAAGTTTACGACACTTCTCAAGCATTACATAGTTAAAAAGAAAAAATCGATAGTTGAAATATTTTTCTTGAGTCTTTTTAAAGGCGCAGATGATTTTTTAAAAAATTTTCTTCAGAAATTTTTTTTCTAGAGATGATTAAGAATATCTCAGTGTCCTTCTATGACTTATTTTCGATTTTTTACATTTTTTTTCATGTCAACTTGAAAAAAATCATCCTTTTGGGCCTTTACATGGTTGAAATGCGTCCTTTAAAAGCGCGAAAATTTTTTTTCTGTTGGTTTTTTTTCCTATTTTCATCAGTTATATTATGAGAAAAAAATCCATCAAAACTGAAAAAAACCAAAAAAATTTCACAAAAAAACAATATTATTTTTTTCAATGCTTGCATGCAAACGATAGCATGAGTTAGTCTAAATTTTCAAATAGAAATTTAAAAAACAAATTAACTTCTCGTTCTTTTGAACCTTTTGGTCTTCCACTACAACACCGGCGCCTACTTCCTTCTGGAGTGGAAGAATTCTTCGAAAAGGAAGAAAATGACCTGCGATCGGGTTACAGGCCTTTTTCCCCTACACGGATTCATTTCTTGCACTTTTTTTTTGTTGCAAAAAAATGGACGTTTATCTAACGTTTGTCTGGCCATTTTTAAATTATTAAAGCTACACTGATTGATAGTCAGAAAAATCAGAAAAAATTCCAGAAGCAAGAAAAAAACATTCCTAAGCCGGTTTTTGAAGTCCTTTTTGTCTGGAAAGGTTGGAACGCCTAAGCTTAGAATGTAGACCCTCAAAAAAAAAGCACATGATAATTAGCTTAATGAACACATTCGAATACTCAATATTTTCCAAGACCCTTTTCTCCAACAAAAACAAATTCCCAAGCCGTTTATTACGAGCAAAATCGCAATATATCCAAATTTGGAGTGCCGAGAGTTGAAGCGTTGAGTGACAAAACGTCACTTCAACTCGCGGCCTTATTTTCCTCAATCTTTGCGATAAAACGCTGCGAAGTTTTCCGCAGATTGAAAAAGGGAAATTCCAGCTTTTTGGACAGACATAAAATGAAAAAAATAATAATGTTTTGAAAAAAAATAATAATAAACCAAAAAAATAAAACATAACTCAATAACCCTTTAAAGCCGTTGAACAGAAGCAAAAAGTCGAGAATCAGAAGGAATCGTTAAAAAAATCTACACTAAAAAAACAGAAAAAAATTTTTCGTAAAAAAATTCATCTTCCGCCGTTTGCAGTGGGGGCACACTTGCTCGCCCCTGAAACTATTGAGCGTTTTTCCTTTTTATTCAAACAGGGCTAACATTCACTTTGAAAACTGTATAAGTACGAACGATGAATTTTAAACGATGTGGATACTGGTATAACGGTGACGGAAGCCGCCGATTTGGTTTTATCAGGTTTCATCAAATTTTTTTAATTCAAGCTTTTTTTCAAATGTAACTTATTTTGGTATATAATTTTACGGAAACTTTAGTGGTATTTCAAAGTTTTTTTCCTGATTTCCTGATCGATTTTACGGAAAGCGATATACGAATTTCTTTTTTTTGAACCAAAAAAGACGAGCAACTAAGAAATTCAGAAAAAGTCATGATTTACAAAAGTTCAGTTGCAAGTTTCAAAATCATTAACTTCCTAACTTCAAAATCTTACATATCTGCGCATTAATTGACCGGAAAGGCCTTTTTCTCGCTAATTCCATTGCAACTTCTCCGGGCAGGCCGCCAATTCGTCGGCTCTAAATGGCCAAGACCCATCTGGCACCATCCGCCGGCCCTCCTCACCATTGTTACTATACTATGTAGAGTACGCACGCACTTGATGTGTCCGAGCAAGCTTTTCAACCAAAGGGAACGTTGGAAACTGTTAAAATGAGGGGATTGGGTACTTACAACTTGGGAAAAACCGGAAGAGTTCCCCAAAAAAGCAGTTTTATTTCACTTTTGCATCTTTTCCACATAATTCAATTAAAAAATGCTGAAAAGCAATTCAAAAGACTCCAGGTTTTTTAAAAAGAAGCGCAAAAGCTTTTCCTCATCATTTTAGGACCTCTATCTGAGGATCCTCGAAGGAATTTTCCCATTTTACCGAGAAGGAATGTCATTTCACTTTTCGGGTCGGATTCTCCTCGAATTTGGCCAAAATGATATTTGCCGTGCCTATTGAAGATTCTGAAAATTTCAACGTGTAAAACTTCCTAGTTTTTGAGAAATAAGGGGTCAAAGTCTCGAAATAAGCCTTTATGCAATTTTTTTTTGACTTTGAGGTGTATTTTCTCAAAAAGTAGGAAGTTGTGCACGTTGAGACTTCCCGAATATTTTTCTGGTACATCAAAGTAGTTTCTGGACAAATTTCAGGAGATTCCGAACGATAGAGTAAGACGGCCTTCCTTGTTAATTTACAGAAAATAATCGTTCGTGAATTTTTTTAAAAAAATTTCACAAGAACTTATTGACTAAAAAAACTTGGTTTTTTTCTCAGATTTTTTTCAAAAATTTAACTATAATATTCTTAACTATATGATGAACTTACTCAGAAAAAAGTTTTAGAACGTCAAAAAGGCCATACATTTCGGTTGGGGACCTCATAAGCTTAAAAATGCATGGAAATTGTCATTCTTCCTCTTCCCATGTATGTCGGTATGTAATCCGTTGAGTTTTTGGGGAACGCCCTTTTCGATTTTTTTGAAATGAGAACAAAAAAATAAGATCATTATCAAATAAGAAATAGCTAATTTTTTTCGAGTTTGAAGGCTCTCTTCAAGGTATTACTTAACCTTCCCCTATAGGGGCCACTTGAGCTTGCAAAAGTGGCCCCTTCAGGGGATTATCATAAACTCTATGAGAAGAAACATTTCCATGCGAAAAAGTCGATAAAAATGTTATTTGAATGTAAATCTGAACAAAAAGTTAAAAAAAAACCCTATAGGGACCATTTGAGCTCTAGGGCTTTAGGAGGCATAACCCCTATTGGGAACACTTGAATCCCCCTCTCTGTCGGGAATACTTAAATCCCCCATTTCTTTTTATAACCCCTATAGGGACCACTCTGTCGTTCCTTTTCTAATTTTCTTCTTCTTGGACATTCATAAAACCGATTTTCATGCAGAAATTTTGATTAAAACATTGAAACTTTTAATTTTTTTTTGCAGCTCATTTACAAAGACGTTCGTTTCATATCTCAAAAAGGCATCTCCAAACGTATAAGTTGGAGAATTTGGCGCATATGAGGCCCGTCAAACGATGATAGATGGCGAAAGAAACACGTCCCTCGGGGGGCATCTTTGCCGTTTCAGCCGGTGTCTAAAGCTTAGTACCATCAGGGGTTAATGTTTTTTTTTCAAGCCAGTCGAATTATTTCTCAACTATTTTATTTCTGTCTTCTGAGGTGTAGTTTTAATGAAGTTTGGAGCCTTATCAAGAATTTCCAGCTTTTGGGTGATTATCTTGAAGATTTTGAGCTTCTATGGGCGATTTTTGGTCAAATTTGAGCAAAAAACGCATTTTTTCAAGCGTTTTCAGGTTGTTTTGAACATTTTTTGGTTTCTAAGGTCATTTTTTGGATCCATTTCTTTTTTTGCTCCACCAATTTTTCGCTCTTTTTATTTTATTGAATGAAAAAACTGTTTTTTTTTGAGAAAAATAAAATTCTTTCCAAAGAATAACCGGTCAAAATAAAAATCCAATCCCTTTCAAAACTTGTATCAAACTTCTTCCGCTCTGTCTTCCGAAGGACATAAATTCTCTTCTCCCAAACCATTTCTCCTTTCAACATCGGAATTGCTTTCTTGTTTCCTTTTGCCAATCCAAACTGCGAGGACATAAAAAAGTTCCATTTTTCTGGCGCCGGAGGTCCGAAAAACGACAAGAATAGCGTCCAATCAGTCTGTTGAAAGGGACACAAAATGAATCAGAGCCGCGCGGAAACGTCCAGAAGCACGCAAAGTCATCGACGTTTTCTTGTTTTTCTCCCCAAACGCTGTACTTTTTTCTCGGGGGCTCAATTGGAATAAATTTGAACATGGAACAAGCCATATGAACCCATCGCGAGTGGAAAAAAAGCTGATTAATTGACGAGATTGAGGCCATAAAACCGCCTCTCCGTGTCCCATTTGTTTCATTTTAAGTGGCTCATAAAAAGCGAAGCAAAACAAGCAATAAACCCGAAAAATTCAGGATACGGCTTGGTATCGGAAGAATGTCCAGCAGCAGCGGTCGGCTGTCGAATCCGAGCCAAAAAGGATCACATTGGTGAGTTGCAAAAAAGTCAAGCCCCCTAGGGGACTCGAACCCCTGACCGTTAGATTAAAAGTCTAACGCTCTACCAACTGAGCTAAGGAGGCTCACGCAGGCGAGGAGGCGCGTGCGCCACATGACACGTTCTTGCCCCTGCCTGTAGTGAATGGCAGAGAGGATGGCAATCGAATTTCCGTTGATAGAACGTTCCTTTCATATTTCAGAATGGTACGAATTGTCACGACTCTACGACCGGAATCAGCTGGTTTGCGTGTATCCGGAAGAATACAAATCGCTCACAGGTAAACATTTTGAAAAAATTCGAATTTTGTTGAGAAATTACTTTATTTTAAAGTTGTCTTTTTCAGTTTATTTCTCAAAACCTATTTTTTACAGGATGTATGCGAAAGCCATCCGGAAGTATCCGTTGCTGGTGCGGAGGAAGGGCCGATTGTAATGATCCCGAAATTAGCAAGTAATCTTTGGGTTTTTATTTAAAAATATCAAGTTATGTAGTTTTAGAAATGATAAAGTATACATTATAAACATTTGGATCTGCTAAAATGTTTTCAATCAAATAATAGCTTCCAGATGAAACTTTTCTGCTTTTTGCTTGTTATTTTGAAACTTTTCATGCGGTTTTTTTTAAAATTAGATTGTTTCGAAACTCTCTTTTAACGATTTAAGGGACCTCTACGAAGCCTACACGGAAGGCGACAATGAATCCATCGAAGAATTGAGCGAATGGCTCAAAAATATCGACAATGGGCCGCGTGAGTGATCTCTTTTGCTTCGAATTTAAAATTTCTGATAAAATTAAATAAATTGAAACATTTTTCTTTATTTTTTTCTTTAGGATTTCTTGTAGTTGTTGCATCACGTTGTTATCGTAAAAAGGCTAAAAAAATCTGTTTCCTTTTCAAAAAAAGAAAATAATTTTTTTCTCTTTATGTTTTATTTATTTGAAAAAAATTTACGGTCTAATTAGGTCTAATGTACTCATGGTAAAAAAATAGAAAAAAATAATTGTTTTTCCATTATTTCATACCATTATTCGTTCAACTGAATCTTTTCAAAACCATGGAACTAATTGAGAAAAAATGGTGGCTCGAGTTTCCCGCCAAAAGACGCGTCCCCAACGCTTTCCACTTTTCAATCTATCACGTCATCTTCTTGCAACCTTTATTCCGAAGCTTTTCGAATTATCAGCGTTTTTTGAAACGTATCAAAAGCTAGAAATTCAAATTTTCAGGCAAAAAGTCAAGAACGACCTCAGCGAAGGCAAAAACCTCTACCACGACTACGACCACAACGACAACAACAAGAAGACCAACAACCACGACGGCAAGAAGAACGACGACAACTTCAAGGCCAACGCCGAGAATCACGACGGCCAGGAAATTGACCGTAAAAACGACGAAAACGACTTTGCCCGCCAAAAAAACGACGCCACAGACGCCGGCTGTAGTTCTGGACCAAGAAGAAGAAGAATATGTCGATGATGAAAAGGTAGAAGAAAAAAGATTCAGTTCAATTTTTAATTTGAGTCAATATTTTGATGGAATCTGGAAGAAAGATGGTTCTCAAATTATCAAAAAAGGGAGAAAAATAAAGTTTTGAAAAATAAAACTTTCTCATAAGCATGATGACACCAAGTTGACGCCACACCCTTTGAAGAGGCGGGAAATAGAATGTTTTGTACGCAGTGCACATAATGCACAAGAAGTGACGCGCAAAAAGTGAAATTGAAAGTTTTATACGTCAGTTGGCTTGCGTGGTGTCGCCGTGAGAAGATGGATTTGAGGAGAAAGAGAAAAAAATTTTAAAATATTCCCCTTCCGCATTTGACATGCATTTTTGGGTTAGCAATGAATTAAAAAAAAGGAAACTTTCGAAAAATAAAATTCCAGGCGGTGCCTCTGAAGACGGATAGCCCAAGTACGGTGGTTCTGGACAGCTCTTTCGAAGCGACCCGAAAGTTAGTTTGAAAAGAATTATACAAAAAAAGAAACACCAGCCCGAGAGCTTTTGCGCCCCAATAGAAACTTGCATTTTTGAATATTAAAGATAACTTTATGGAAAGGATATATATGATCTTCTTTCTGAGAATTCAGAGTTTTTTTTTTAGAAAATTGGAGGCGCAGATGAAGGAGGAAGATGAGAGAATCCGAGAGATGCTGGCCGATGAGGAGGACGAGATGTCAGACGAAGATGAAGACGCCGGGCTCCTCACTGCTGAAGATCAGCGACGACGCGAGCGCGAGCAGTACAGAATGGAGAGGTCTGAGAGCCTCGAAAATACTAAAATTTGAAAAAAAAATCAAGCCAAACAGAAAATGAAGCCAGAATGATTCAGAAGACGTGCCGAGGAGCGTCGTGAACGCGAAGATGACATTCTGGAGCGGATCGAGGAGGAGGAGATGAACGAGGCGAAACGCGAACGAGAAGGCCGAGAACGACGGCTTTCCGAGCAAAACTCTTCTCATACAGTAACCTTCTTGGTTACCGTAATATTTTTGATAATTTCGAGATTACTGTAGCTTGCAAAACTCTCTCACTTATATAGTGATTTTTTTTCTGTTAAGGTTCCCATAACTTATCCAACTTGTCTAGAATCAAGTTGAATTCACGAACTTGCACATAGTTCATTCACCACTGGCTAAACGAGAGAATACGCGAAAAGGAGAAATTTAGACGTTTTTTGTGAGCTTAGCCAGCGGTGAATGGAGTATTAGATTGAGATGTCGCAAGACTTCAAGGAATGACTCTCTTCTCACTGCCTCCGACCAAAAACTACTTTCGCATCATGACAACCTTCAGCATAGGGCTCCCCATTCCGAAACTTCGATTTTCAAAAAGCATCACGATCGCGTCGTTTAGAGCCATTCCTTGAAATATCAAGACGTCCTTATTTTTCTCAACCAATTCGACAATTTTCCTCGGAAAGTACCCCTATTGATCTTACCAATCATGTCATCTCAAGAAATATCCATAATTTATTTCAAATGCATTTTTTTTTCTCAAAAACCTGCCATCTCTGAAACCATCCGAATAATTTTTATTCTCTGGGAATTTTTTTTTCTTCCACGCTTACTTAATTTTTCTCTTTCTTAATGCCTCATACTGGTGAACAATTGCTTGTAATTTGTTTCTTTCCAACAAAAAAAAAACGCTTTTATTCGCATAAATGATAAATTTTGACAATTCAAGAAATTTTTTCGTGAGTTTAAGAGGTAGCTTTCAGAAGACTGAAGAGGAGATAAGAATGAAAAAATTATTTTTTTCTCTCAAATCGGTTTTCCTACTTGAAAATTCCCGACTTCTCAGTACTCTCTCCGTCAGACTGTTCCAAAAAGTGGTGATTAAGGTACTGGGAAAACTCTAGTGGTCACTGAAGAGGTTACTCAAGGACTACTCGGAGAGGGCACTGAAGTGGCCACTAAAACCACCACTATAGAAGCCGCTATTCTGTGTCTGATTGGCCACTACAGTAGTTTTTAGTGGTCAGGTAGTACCACTTATACTGCTAAAGAGCACTAGGTTTAGTCACTTGAGTGGGCATTAATTTGACTACTATAGTGGCCATTAAAACGTCAAAGGCCTTGAAGTGCCCACTAAACAGTTTCTTAGTTCGTTTTGACGACTTGAAAGGGTTGGACTTCTCGGCAACCCTCACACGTTAACTTGCTGTTTCAATTTTTTTTTTCTGACCCATCTAATGAGGAAAAAGAGAGTGCAGACAGGTCAGACTTTTCAAAAAAAAGTGGTTATTATCGAAATGTTGAATTTGCTTCACAGATCCGAAGCGAAACTTCTACTGAGGCGTGGATTCGTCCTAGTTAGTGCATTGATTGAATTCTTCGGTACGTACTTTGAAGAAACTCCGAAAAGTTTTTTCGTCCATTCTTGCAGACCCACTCTGAAATAATTATTTGCATTCTTTGAGTTCAAATCCAGACAAACCGATAAGGTCGAATGTAGTAGATGGACATGATTGGAGATAGAGCTGGAGGAACCATCGAGAGCATAAGAACCGAGTTTTCGAGGGGGGAAGAATGAACTTGGAAGAGGCATAAATAGCAGAAATTGAGGTCGGCGATGTACATGAGGAAGGGAAGGGACGCTTGTACCGCCAGGGCCTGGAAATTCATCTTTTATTTTCAAAGAAGATCTGGAGTTGTTCTACAGAGTTTTTCTTTTCCTAGAATCACTACTTAAAGGCATAGGGGCAGAAAAAAATGGGGTTTCAGGTGAAAGCAGTATCTTATATAGTTTTTCATTGCGAATCGAATTGTGTACTCAAAAAAATACAGATGTGACAACTTTAGAAGAAAAACGCGATTTTACTTTCCCGTCTTTATTTTTGAAAAATGCTTTGGATCGATCTACGGACAACTGATTACAGTAGCTGTGCACGCGATGTTGCGGACGTCTCATTAGACTCGCATTTTGTGTGAAATAACCGGCTATCTGCTTCAAATCAAGGGTTTCTACTCTGAAAAAAATATTCAGTCAAACAAAAAACACACACCGATAATAAAGAAAACACAAAATATCGCAATCCAAATCGAAACCTGTGTAAAAGCATCATTTTTCCCCAGAAAAGCATTTTTGCGATTAAAGTTTGCAAATTATACATGAATAGAAAGCTTTTGTGACGGAAAGAACTTTGGTGACAACAGAAAAAATTGAAAATTGAAAGAAACGAAGAAAAAACCAAAAATCCGGAAGTTGGCGAAGCCCGTTGTCCATAGAGCAACTTTATTGCAAAGCGCCCTTTTCGCGGAAACTTAAACTTTCCTCTCTCCGACTTTGAATGATTTTTTCTTTAAAACTAGGAACTTCTGTACGTTTCCAAGTTCACCGTTCGATTCTTAATGAAAAACTTTACAAAGTACTGCTTTCACCTGAAACCCCATTTTTTACTGCCCCTATGCCTTTAAGAACGTCGGCGTGGTCTATAGATAGGGACCACAGACCAATTTTTTGAACTCAAGCTAGCTTCTCGTTTTTGTTATAAAAACAATGATTTTAACATGTTGTATGCGAAAACAGAAAAGAAAAACGAAAAATATTAAGAATAAGAGGAGGGGCGCGCCGTAGGCCACTCTAGAGGGCGAGGACGAAGCAGAGCTCCCTAAAGGAATACAATTTAGGAGCTCTCTTTAGGGGTTTAAGGTCTGACCCCAGCCTCTAAAGCTTAAGTGGTTCCTGCAGGGTGAAAAAAACATTTACATGTATTCATCTTAATTTTCACCTTAATCCCTCTAGGCACCACTCTGGTGTTCCTAAGTACGATTACAGCTGAAAGTCTCGCAAACCTTCATCAGCGCTTTGTGAAATCGCTTTGTCGTAGCACTCAGCGAATTATCAGCACTTTGCAGAATCGAATTAGCTTTTCTCCTGATTATAATCACCGAAAAACAGCCGACTGTCATGACAATGAACAGATAGAAAGAACAGCCTGCGATTTTTGGAAGTAATACGTTTCGGGATTTTCCCTTCCACTCACTTCCTAGAGGTATAGCATAGACGGAGGTTAGGAAGACGTGTGTAACGACGTTCCAATCGATATCGTTCCGTTCTTTTTTCAGAGTTTCGATTAATGTATTGTCCGTTTCCAGGGAGCACATGAAAGTCACCTGAAACTTTTTTTGCCTTTTTTTATCATTTATTTTTTTGTTTCATTCCTACAAACGAGCTTCAAAAATACCGGAATAAATGTAGGAAAATGTTGGGGAAATTTGGAAAATAGCCTTTGCAAAGCTTTCAAAATTTTCAATTTTTTGAATTCTGCCTGATCTTACCCTTAACTTTCTCACCAGGTTTTTTTTTGGTAGGATGGAAGTTTTAAAAATAGCCGAAGTTTGGAAAAATAGGCTTTCGATTTTTGATTTTATATTCTTCGTTTTAGAATCATTTGTAATCAACTTTTTCGATGAATTTTTTGGAAAAAGATAATTTTATAGAATGAGACTTTCTGGATTTCAAAATAAGATCTTTTTTCCAGCCTTCTTTTTTTTCCACTTATTATTAGTCATATAGAAAATTAAATCCATAATCCAAGTTGAAGGAAGAAAGAAGTTTAAAAAAATAAAATAAAATATGGCAAAAGTAAAAAAATATCTAACACGTCAAACTTCGTATCAATTTTAAATGTGTGTTTCCCGCCAAAAATTATCTTCCGACTTCCTCGTGCACCTGCGTTTGAAATTGCTAAAATTGACTAAAATCAACTTTTTTTTTTGAGTCCACTACTTAGTTTTTCCTTTTTGAAGTTTTTTTTTTCATTTTATTTATCAACTTTTTCAAAAAACAGAACTTCGAATAAAAACTCACAAACATGAGAAAAGACGGAAAGTCGCCTAGCAGAATGATGAGCCACACGTTTCGCGAGCTCGGCGAAGAGTGTCTCAACACGAAAAGTCGGTATCCGAAGGAGATTATGGTAAGGGTGACGCAGTGGATCAAGCCGTGAAGCATAATAGTATGGACTGAAATGTTCGACTAGAGATATTTCAAAAGGGGAAAAAAATAACCTAGAAAGCTGAAATTGTTGCCAAAATATTTTACAGGGCCGTGGAAAATGTAAGCCAAATTGTCGCCAATCACTAATACTCTGAAAATTTTTTCGTGATTTTTCAAAAAGCTTTATAAAGGAAAACCTTGACATTACTGCTCCTAAAGCTGCGGAACTTATTAAGTCCGTCATGGCGACGTTGAAGAGGAGGATCCTGAAGCTTTCAAATTGGAACTTAAAAGACAAGGGTCGCATTTTAAATGGCTTTGCGCGTGACAGCTAACTATACGGTTCAATTTCAATTTCAAATTATTCAGACATCAGAAAAATAAAAAAGGCTCTGCTGAATCATGATAGATCTGAAGAGCTCCTTGTTGTTGCGCGCAACGGTCGATCAATTCTCCCCAACAACGCTTCGGAAGTCATCTCGCCAACTTGCTCGTGGTCGTCCAACAGATCTTTTCTTCTCCCAGAGACGCCATCCTACGATCTCGTTCGCCCACGTTTCTTCTCCCGTCACGATTTCTTTGCGAAGAACTATTTTCTTCTTGTTGCAACCATTCGAGCATCACGCATCTTCAACATTTCGTGGAGCCGACTGTTTGGTATTCTATCCATTAGAGTCACACCAAGCATTCTTCTCATCATCATCCACTGCGCTGCCGCTAACATGTTCATCTCTGTTCTCTTGAGGGTCCAGACTTCTGATCCGTATAAGAGCGCAGGTTCTATACAAGCTTGGTATTTTTGTTATTGTTCTTGAGAAATGTTGTTTTCTTCGTCAGATATATAGATAACTTGTGGAAAACTGCCCATGCAGATTGGATTCTGCGGAGTAGCTAGGGACCGCAGACGAATTTTCAAAAAATTTTTTTCAGCATTGAGCTATGTATGGTTTGATAGCTGTTTCGATTCAAAACTCAGAACCGTTTAGTTTTTCAAAAAAGATTGAGGATGAAAAAAGTTATGACAAAAAAATGTGGCGCGCCGCGCACCATTTTTTAGTACTGAAATTTTTGGTATTATCCATTTTTTTGACATTTTTTTCTCGATTTTTTTCTTCTAGAACAAGTTTTTGATACTGGTCTATTATGATGTAACAAATTATAATAGAGTGCTAAAAATGATGCTAATCAGCTATTTTTGCCGGAAAAAGTCGGTATTTTTGCAGAAAACAAAAAAACTGACGCTTGCGGGTATCGAACTCGCGACCTCAAAATGAAAAAAATCGCAGCGCACGCACTGCGCCAAGCTGTCAGGTCTAACGCGGGGAGCTTCCATCCGCCTTAGCCTTGAGCCGTTTAAATAGCACAGATTGCCTATTTCAAAAAGAAAAACTTGAAGTAATTAAGCTATTTTTATCAGAATATGTTCGCAAATCTTTACTCAAACGTTTCGTGGAAAATCATTTCGAAAAAACTGTTTTTTCAGTGCTTTTTGCCTCATTTAACGATCGCTGCATTAAAACGGCCCCGTATATTTTCGGCAAAGACGAATTTTTTATTTTATTCTTTTAATTGAAAGATTTTTTACTAATAAATGTATATAATCGTTTGAAAAACCTGCGTTCGACCGCTTTCTGTGTGATAAACGCCGCTAATTTTTATTCTCTATTTTTCAAGAGCATTTTTTTGCGTATCACACAACTTTTTTTCAAACACAGATGCTGTGGAGAAAAAAATTTAAGTAAGCCCATGGTCTAAATTTTTGAAAAAAACAAAAAAACTCGATTATATTCGCTTATTAACGATATTTTTGAATTATGACTTTCGGCACTCCCTAAAAATTTTTTTGGCAAAGACGAATTTTTTTATTTTTATTGTTTTAAAATTACCGTTACTTGAATCAAAAATCATTATATAAAAAAAGAAAGAGTGCGTTCGACCTGAAAACACATGAAAAAAAGCAAAAAAACGACAAAAAAATTTTTTTAGTTCCATTCACGTTTTTTTGTACGACATTCCGCGAGAACGCATCAAAAAAGCGTGAAATATTTTTTAAACGAAAGAGGAAGCTTTTCTGTACATGTGTGTCAAAGTTTATTATCCAGTTCCACATATTTTGCAACTACAGCAAAATGAAAGTTGAAAACCAAAAAAAAGCCACTTTTTCTATCGCGAAAAGGGGCGTGGCTTTGCGGTCCCTAGGAGTAGCATGCGGTTCAGCCGGCCTAAAATGAGTCGCGCGGGAAGTCATAGGACAGTATGAGAGGAGCTGAAATATATCCATTTCACGTGCAACCACCGTACTTCACTTATTCTCTAAATTCAGGCAAATATTAGAACTTCGAAGAAGAAAACTATTTCGACCGTTAATATTCTTATTCTCTAATTGTAAAGGAAAAGGAAAACATGATAGATTCCTACAGAAATTTCTTTTATTTTTATTTTGAGAAGATGACGGTGAGAAAATTGTACATCATACAACTAAAGATTCGTACCGGGAATGGCTCAACATTCAACGGGTGCAAAGCGGCTTTTCAACGCGTTCGCCCATTTAAATGCGGCTAGAAAAAATGTCCCATTTCCCACGAAGATTCACTTTCTAACTGGTAAGACCTCAAACTGTACATTTCTCTAACTTTCAAAAATTTTCAAATCAATTTCAAATTCCATGTATTTTCTTCACTCGAAGTAGTAGCTCTCTCAATCGGCCGAGGCTACCCTAGAGTGTACACGGTGTCCGTGCCCGAGCCCCACCATCACCGCCGTGTCCGTAAAAGCGAAAATGAGGGATCAACTTGTGAAAGAACGAGGCGAAGGACCGTAAGACCATTCTTTCAATTCAATCGACTACACGTTTTGACTTCTTTTTCGCCAAAGGCGGTGTTAGTGCCGCTCAAAAGAGCAATTTTTTCACCGCCTAGTCGATTTCACCTGACTAAAACAACCAATAAATATTGATTGATTGATTGATTGATATTGAATTTCAAATCATTTTTTTGTTCCAGCTAGTCTCACTGTCCTGCCCTTCGAGCCGTGAAAAAACGTCGTAGGTCTGAGAAACTGTCTCATCGACTTCTGAAAAAACTGACCAATAAGGCTTCAAAGGCCGGGTCGTTCTGAGGAAAATTAATAGGATGAAGACGGCGTTACCGACGACTCCCATTATGGTTACAATGGTGTGCGTATACCAACAAAACTCCTCGAAAGTGTCCATTTTGAACCTGGAAATGAATGATCAAGTGAGGGACTACTTACTTATTTTTTTCACCCACCCCCATATCGACCACTAAAGCTTGCGAAAGTGGTCCCTATAGGGGATATGTTAGTCGTTTGTTATCACGAACTCCATGAGAAGAAGCATTACCATGAGAAAAGCTTAATAAGTGGGGTCAGAAGACCCTAAACCCCTATAGTACTAGCTAATTATTACCCCGATAGGAACACTTTTTGTCCCCTTTAGGTGATCCGCTAACCACCTAAGGTCAGGTGTTCCCAATTGGAAATTTAAAGAATTGAGAAAGTTCGTATAGGCTTCGAATTTTCAGGAAAAAAAATGAGTAGCTCTTGGGAACTATGCAAGCAAGATTGAGGTGAGGAACTTATCAAATGAAAAAAGGAGGATGAGCGTAGTTTTTGTGAGCTCATAGATGAATCGAGTAGCATTTGGAAGATTCGCAAACAAGATTAAAGATTATAAAATAAGTGAATAGAACAGAAGCTTATATGAAAAAAAATCGAATCAAGCTCCAAAAAGGACGACGTCTATGGAGCACGAAGCCCCGTCTTTTCAAATCACCAAATCTTGACCTGTGAGCAGGCTTGTGCGTCAAAACCCGGGCCAGACCAGGCGGCCCGGGTTTTGAGCCTACACTTTTAAAAAAAGCCCGCGTGTGCTCGGGCCAGGCCGGGCTTCGAAAGAAATCTTAAATTTCATTTTGGAAAAATTTCACGGAAAACCTTTTTTTTATTTGTTGAATAATAGTTTCTAATAACTATATGAGAAAAAATAAGCATTCGTGGCTGAAAAATGATTGAAATGAAACAAATTTGAGTTTAGACGTCTTATTGTGAAGTATTTTTAATTTTACACTAACTAGCAACTTTTACTAGTTGCATGAAAACAGAGAACACTTCTTCTTTTTTTATCAACTTGAGACTATTAAAAAGCCCAATAAAAAGACGAAGTAAGATAGCTGAACGTTTTTTTCTCATATATCAAATATGACAACTTTACAACTGAAGACATTATTGATCTTGCCAATACTAGATATGGTGAAAACCTTAAAATTTTGTTTTCGAAAAATTGCAAATTAGAAGAGACTTGGCAAAACAACCATATTGACGGGTATATTGAAACTACAAAATATTTCCTTTTTCGCTAGAAAGAATATTCCAAAAAAACAGCTAAAAAAATAAATATTAGCTTTAATGTAGTATGCCTAGCTTTGAGCTTGCAGTTGACTGAACAATAATATGGTATCTTTTACACAGTTTGAGGCTCAGTTTTTTGCTTTCAAAAAATTTTTAGTTCTCCGCGTTTTTTTACATTTTCGTTTCTAGAATTCAATTCTTAATATCTAGCGAAACCAATCAGAGACAATCTCTCTTTGCAGTGGTTTTGTTGAGGAAAACTTCTATCTTTCCTTTTTTTGACTTTATACAAATCTAAAACAAATAAAATATTAGAATAAAATATACAAACAGCGGTCAGAAGCGGGAGAACTCGTCTCGAGGTTTGTGAGGCTCCTCGAACTTGGGTAATCAAAGCACGATAAGATACAAACAGTTTAATATAGGCGTAACACAACAACATCGGCCAATCTGGCGCTGTAATATAACAAATACCTCTAGGAGCTAGAATAAAATGAGGCTATAAATAAGACAGAGCCGTGGATATTCAGAAAATGAACAAAAATTATAGATTTAGGACCCGTTTAACAGTCTACTGTAGTGCTTCAGAGCGAGTCACACATGAGCTATCACGGTGTTTTTCACGACGTCGCCGGCTTAGATTTCGTCGTTTACGATGTTTACGGTGCACTACACCGTTACGCGAAATGCACAGCGCGCGGACTTGAAAACCTTACTGTTATTCTTAATTTTTAATTTTTTGGTATTGAATTATTTCACATTGGTATTCGTGTTTGCAACGTTCAGTTATTTTGAACGTTGGTTGAAGTTTTCTATGATTCAAAAGAATCTATGGGCTAACTTGTTGTTACCCTATTTTATTTACTTTACTTCAAGGCCTACCCTTTTCCTACTCTCACAAATCGAAAAAATCTAAATTTGAAAAGCATGTCAACAACTGTATCAAAGATTCAAACGATGATAAGAAGCCCGAAAAAAAAAGTATTTTTAAAAAAAATTCGAATAATTTCGTGCGAGTGGGCGTCGGTGTTAATGCGTCAAACCAAGTGTACCTCGCTTTTAAATGCTGCAGGAGCCGTTTTTCGTAAAATTCAATTATTTACTTATTCATTTTGAAAGAGGAGTACCATTCAGTTTTCTTTTTTTCAATGTCAAATGATAATAATTTTTCTAGACTTGAGAAAAATTACTCCTGACCTTATTTTAAGTAGATTTTTTTTATTGTTTCATCAAAATTTTTTATGTACAGGACGTTCCTGAAGCTGAGCACTGATAATCACTCAAAGCAGAAAAATGATCCGAAAACGGTTCAGAATGGCGAAAAATGAATTAAAAAGAAGTGCGGCAGCGGGTAAGCCATGAGATTGAGACTAAAGTAGAGCGCTCTAGGTTTTCGGCCAATTTTTTTTTTCTTAGTGGACCTTTTCCAAAAAACTAAACGGACCATGAAAACCGACGTCTCCTCCATCGAGTAGTATGAGAAAAATTTTTTTTGCATTGTTTTGAAAAAATGGCTTGTGTTCCCTAACGATGTCATATCCGGCATTCAGAACAAAAGACAAATTAATTTCCATTTGAAATATTCGAAAAACAAGGCTTTCGGCCCCGCCTTGGCTTTTTCTCACATCTTCGAAAAAATATAACGGCAAGATTGTTGTTTTGATCAGTGGTGCAACGCTGACAAATTCATCGGTTCATTAAATTTTAGAAAAAAAGTATAGTTTAGTTTCTTAACTAAAAGAGCAAGGAAACAGATAGGGATTGCAGAGTGGTAACTAGAGAGTAGGTAGAAAGGCCCCTTTAATGGACAAATAGTGTTCCCTATAGGGCTAACATTTTGGTGGTCCCTACAGAAGTGTAAGATCTGATCCGGAAGCTTGAGTGGTCCCTATAGTGGTCTTTCTTTTTTGTTTCTTTTTTGTAAGTTAAAAGTACGTATAGGGAACGTTAGCTTTCTCCAAACTCCTTGTAATTTCACTCGTTTTTTTTTCTCTCGAAATACCCCAATCGATCTTATTAACTTAGTTATCTCAAGAAATAACCTAATTCAAAATCCTTATTTTTTTTTTCAAAAACCTGCCATCTCTGAAACCATCCGAATAATTTTGTTTTCTCTGGGGATTCTTTTTTCTTCCACGCTTACTTAATTTGTCTTTTTTAACGCCTAATACTGGAGAACGATTGCTTGTAATTTGTTTCTTCCCAAACAAAAACGCCTTTATTCGAATAAATGATAAATAATGATAAAAATAAACGAAATATGTTCAATTTGAAAAAAAGTGCAGAGGTAGTTTTCAGAAGACTGAATAAGAGAGTGCAAAAGGGAAAATGATTGAATAAACTTTTTTCTTCTTTATTTATCTGAAGTTTCGAAAATTTTCTCTTTTCAAAAAAGTCCGCCTTCTCTGCACTCTCACTCTTTAGAAACGGTTTTTTTGACTCCATGACCTCGCTGACGAGAGAAAAAAGAGCGCCGACACGGGAGACTGTTCAAGCGATGATCAATGTACTGGGAAAAACTCAAGTGGCTACTGAAAAGATTCCTTAAAGGACTACTGGGAGAGAACACCAAAGTAGCCACTAACACCATCACAACAGAAGCCGCTATTTTGCTTCTGAGTAGCCACTACAGTAGTTTTAAGTAATATAGTAGTACCATTAAACTGCTGAAGAGACCACTGAAATTTCGTCACGTCAGGGACCATTAGTTCGACTACTATAGTGGTCACTAAAACGCCAAACTAAAACTTTCCCCAGTAATAGTTTTTTTTTTTGGTGGCTCAGAAGGGCGGGATTTCTCTGCACCCTCCTCGTCTCGAAGACTCTCATGTTGAAGTGCTATTTTCGTTTTCCTCTGACCCCGCTGAAGAGGGAAAAGAGAGTGCAGACAAGTCAGACTTATCAAAAAAAAAATTGGGATTATGGTATATTATCAAAATGTTGAATTTTCTTCACATTTCCGAAGCGAAACTTCTACTGATGCCTGGATTCACGGTGCTTAGTGCATTAATTGAGTAAATCGGCTTCCGTCCGAACTTCGAAGAAACTCCGAAAAGTTTCTTCGCCCATTCTTGCAGCCCCACTCTGAAGTGATTATTTGACTTCTTTAGATTCAAACTCTGACAAACCGATAAGGTCGAACGTAGTAGATGGACATGACCGGAGATAGAGCTGGAGGAACCATCGAGAGCATGAGAACTGAGTTTTCGATGGGAGAAGAATGAACTTGGAAGAGGCATAAGTAGGAAAAGTTGAGGTCGGCGATGTACATGAGGAAGGGAAGGGACGCTTGTACTGCAAGAGCCTGGAAATTTAAAAAATTACTATTTCGAAAGAAGAAAATAGATAAATTCCGAAAAAATCTAATCATTATTATTTTTGAAGTTAAATCTTCATAGAGCCAGAATAAGTACTTGAAAAAAAAAATCAGAAGCTGTTAAATAAAAACTTCAATTTTCGCGCAATCGTTACTGTAGCTTGACGAACATCTGCAAACACATTGGCAGTATAACTTTTCTCCAGAGATCTCCCTAAAGTGGTCTTTTTCCAAGAAACCGCGCCGCACTTGCAAAGTAGGCACTGGAGCATAGAAATCTTCATCGATTTCATTTTACTTCTTTTTCTAACTTTCAAATCTTTTTTCAAGTTCTAGATCATCTCCTTTGGAACGCAGAAGTGGTCCCTAGAGAAGCGACTTCAAAAAAATTATGAGTGGACTTTTGGGGATCACAAAAAAAGAAATTTTTCTGCAAATCTTGAAAAAAATTTATTATTTTTTTCAAAGTAGATTTTTCCTCGTTTCGTTATTTGTGTAATCGTCGTTATTATAAAATAACCAATGCCAAAACTCTCGCCGGGAAAAAGTTGTTTATTCAAATTTATAGGTGGACATTATGTAAAGAGCGCTATTTTGTACCCATAAGGGCAGTTTTTCCCTCTGAACTCCTCTAGGGACCACTCCAAAGTTCCTGAGTACGAATAATACCGTAAGTCTCACAAACCTTCATCAGAGTTTTGTGAACTCGTTTCGTAGTTGCACTCAGCGAATTATCGGCACTTTGCAGGATCGAATTCGCTTTTCTCCTGATTAAAATCACCGAAAAACAGCCGGCTGTTGTTACGATGAACAGATAGAAAGAACAGCCTGGAATTTTTCGGAAATTGTAAGTTTCCGAATTTTTTTCTGCTCACTTCCAAGAGGTATTGCATAGACGGAGGTTAGGAAAACGTGTGAAACGACGTTCCAATCGATATCGCTTCGTTGTTTTTTCAGAGTTTCGATTACTCTAGTGTCGGTTTCCAGGGAGCACATGAAAGTCACCTGAAACTTTTTTTTTGACTTTTTCTTAATTTTTTCAAAATGTTTCATTCTCACGGAGTAGCACTAAATGAACGGAATGAATGTAGGGAAGTTCAGTAAATGCGTGAGGAAAACCTCGAAAAAAAAAGAAATATCTTGGCTTAAAACCTCGAAATTCGAAGTTTAAATTAACTTTCCCACTAAAAAAATGTCACCGGTTGCTTCCTGTTTCTGGGTTTTGAAATGGTCTTGAAAAATCAACTCTTTTTGAGTCCGATACTCCATTTTTCTCCTTTTCAGTTCTCTTTTTCAAGGCTTCAAACAAACTCACAAACATGAGAAAAGATGGAAAATAGCCCAACAAAATTATCAGCCACAGGTTTCGCGAGCTCGGCGAAGAGTGTCTCAACACGAAAAGTCGGTATCCGAAGGAAATTATGGTAAGGGTGATGCAGTGGATCAGGCCGTGGAGCATGATCGAGTGGGCTGAAATTTTTAGCTAGGAAACCTTCAAAACGATGAAAAATGAACCTAGAAAGCACAATTTGGTGCCGAAATATTTTCCAGGTCCGTGGAAGATGTACGCCAAATTGTCGCCAATCACTAGTAATCTGAAATTTTCCCACAACTTTTGAATCGGTTCTGAAGAAAGTAAAACCTCGACATCACAACCCCTAAAGCTGCAGAGCTCACAAAGTCCGTCAGAGCGACGTTGAAGAGAAGGATCCTGAAAACTTTCAAATTTGAACTTAAAAGTCCATGATCGCATTTGGAATGGCTTTGCGCGTAGACGTTCGGTTCAGCCGACCCAAAACTACTTGCGCTGGACGTCATATGACTCATAGGAGAGAAAAAAAATAGCAGCTATTGCAGTGGAGCCATTTCAGGTGTAAACCACCGTAGTTCGCTAATTTTTTTTGAGAATGGCTAATCACTTAATGGCTGCAAGGCGGCGTTTTGAGTATCGCCCGACCCAAAACGACTTGCGCTCTTTGACAGAAACAACGGCTTTTTTTTTATTCGTCTCAACCTTGTGAGCCATTCCAAGTGTGGCTGGAAAAGCAAACCACGAGCGATGACTTACTTTCTAAAACTACAAGCTGTACATTTCTCTAATTTTCGAACATTTTCCAGTTAGCTTAAAATCTGTTCTTTGTTTCAGCCAATTTCACTTCCTTGTTCTTCGATTCTTCGTAGGGGTGGGAAACTGACTCATCGACTTCGGAAACTGACCAATAAGGTTTCAAAGGCCGGGTCGTTCTGAAGAAAATTAATAGGATGAAGACGCCGTTGCAGAAGATTCCCACTATGGCTGCGAGGGCGTGCGAATACCAGGAAATTTCCTCGAAAGTGTCCATTTTTTATCTGGAAATGAATGGAATCTTAGGAACTACTCAGGAATTTCAGAGTGGTTACTTTAGGGGTAACGTTAGGGTCCATAACTTTATTAACCTCTATGTAGACCACTAAAGCTTGCAAAAATCGTTTTATGAGTGATATGCTAGCCGTTTACGTTCATGAACTCTATGGGAAGAAGCATCCATCCATGCGAAATGCTTGGGTGGGATCCTCAACCACTATAAGGATTGTTTTTTTTGTCTCCTAGGGGGAAGGCTGTTTTGTCCTCTAGCCCCTAAAGGGACCACTTTTGCGTCCCTCAGTTTAAAAAAAAATAGAGAATGATCGAAGTTTCAGAAAAAAAAAATATTAGCTTTTGGAAACTGTGCAATCAAGATTTAAGTAAGGAACCCATCAGATTTGAAAATAGAGGAGGATGAGCATAGTTTCTGCATTTTTGTGAGTTCATAGATGAAACGAGTATCATTTGGAAGATTCGCAAACAAGATTAAAAAACTAGGAAATGAGTGAATAGAACCGAAAGGACACAGACGCTTACGAGATGAAATAATCTGAATATCAAGCTCCAAAAAGTACGATGTCATATCCGGCATTCAGAACAACAGACGAACTTATTTCCATTTGAAATATTCGAAAAACAAGGTTTTCGGCCCCGCCTTGGCTTTTTTCTCACATCTTCAAAAAAATATTACGGAAAGATTGTTGTTTTGATCAGTGGTCCAACGCTGACAAATTCATCGGTTCATTAAATTTTGGAAAAAAAAGGTGTAGTTTAGTACCTTTTCTATAAGCTTAAGAGCACTTAAGCGCAACAGAGTGGTCATTAAAGGGGCTAAGGAAAAAAGCCCTGTAGTGGAAAAATAGTGTTCACTGGTGGCCGTTATAGGGATTCAGGGTCTGACCCATAAGCCCCTTTACAGCTAGAGTGGTCCCTACAGTGGTCTCCTACAAGAGCCTTTGAAGTTGCCTCTCTAGGTACCACTCTGGCGTTTCTAAGCGCGTACCCGACCATAAAAAGACTTGCGCGTTTCTATAAAAACAGAGAAGATAATTTTTTTACTTTTTCAAGTTTTTCCAAGCATGATTGTTCAATTAGAGTGAAACGAAATATCAGAGATCAGAGAAGTTTTGATTTCATGCACTTTTTCTTTGAATTTGAATTTTCCAAAAGTGGCTTTTGCCTTTTTTGTTTCATTTTTGCTGAGAAAAATTAAGCGTTGTTTCATCTTGAAAGTTATTTATAGTCAAATATCAGTCTTATAGAAATTTCCAATGTGTTTAGTTTGAAAAGAACGGAAAAACCAGAGGGCTTGCTTGGAAAAGCAAATTATTAGCATAATTGCTGATGATGGAAACCAAAATTAGGGTCTAAAATGCTTCATAAGAAAGTTAATCAAGCTAAGTTATTGGTCATTGGGGACTACCAAAAAAGAAACCAAAACTGAGACTATTGGAAGACCGAAAACCTCAAAAAACTAGAAACTAATGAGAGCAAAATCCCACGGCCAGGGTTAGAATTACTCAAGAAAAGACGTCAGAAGTGACCCTAACATTTTTTAAAAACATCCTTCGCAAAATTCGAGACCGATTTCAGAGCAGAGACGTCACCAAATTATATTCTACAAGTACTCTACAATGCGGCGCCAAAGATCGCCACAACTCTTTCTCAGATCTACAGTATTTCTCGCAGCTAGATAACGACGAAATAGTGTGTGTCAGAGAGAGTTGTGGCGATCTTTTTGCGCCCCATGTCAAAATACATAAAGGTTTTCAAGGTCTTATTTAGATTTTGAATGAGCCTTTTTTGTTTCAGAAAGTTTATAAAGCTGCTGTGAAACAGAGAAGAAGGGATATTATATAAAAATAGAAGGAAAATGGAGCTGTCACGAGAAAAGTGGGAATTAGTCGAATTAAAAAAACGATTTTTAAATCACGAGACATGATAATCAAAAACTTTTTTAATTATTAAAAGCTATAAAAAAAGAGACGTCTGCTAGAAAAAGTGGAGCGATGAAATTAAAAATACTATGACTAATTAATGTGGGAATATCTTCAGAGAGAATTTTATATCAATAATAAAGCTGTTGTAGTTAAATTTTTCCCGTATTGGGAAGAAGTGTTAGTAGACTGGCTAGGGTGACAGCCTGGCGAGTAACCTAAAGAATTACTTCCGGATAGAAAAACGTCAGATTAGTACGTTTTGAAAAGAATGGTCAAGGTAAAAAGGAAAAGAAGTGAGAATAAATCTATTGAGTTGGTATGAAAGCTCGAAGGATTTACTGCCATTTATGGGAACAAAGAGAATGTTCACAAAAGGTTCTTCCTCTTCTTTTATGTAACTTTTCCTTTTTTTCGAACTTTGATACGGAAACGAAATTCTATGCTAGGTGCTCCTATGCCATTTCTATGCCAAAAAACAAGTTATCAACCTAAAAATAAATTTTCGAAAGATTAATGTGAACTCAACCATGAGAGTACAGCTTTGCAACGTGTTTAGTTCAGACTAAAACTAATTTTTGAGCTTTTGTTCACTTTGAGAGCGCGCCCGACCACGAAACGACTTGCATCTGTTCGTATTGGGGTCTTCAAAACCTAAGCATGGATAAGTTCTTTATTATTACATCAATCAAAAATTCATAATTAATAACCGAAATTTATTTTATATAGGTGTTGAACTCCAAGTTTCAGAAGTCCCGATAACCACGCTGGAGCTTGATTTCGTGGCAGCAACGATATTTTCAACCCTCCTTCGACCGAAATTCCTCAAACTTCCGATCCAGTCTCTCAACCCTAGTCTGAAAAACTTTGCTATTGCAGCACTTTTTTGAGTTGACAAACCGATAGGGCTGAACGTAGTATATGGACATTATTGGGGAGAGTACTGGAGGAAGCATTGAGAACTGGAAAACCAAGTTCTCCACTAGAGACGAATGGACTTGGAGGATGTACAGGTAGAGGAAGGCGACTTCTGCGATGTACATCAGAAGCGGAAGCGAGGCTTGAATGGCTAGAGCCTGAAAAAGATTAACAAGAAGCTACTAAATTCATCACTAGAAGGAAATTTTCTAAATATCATGCCAAAATAACACCTTTTTCAGAGAATATCTACTTTGAGCGCGGGTGGTAGACTCTACTATCACTAGCAATGCTTAATAAAGTCCGTCGTTTGTATAACCGAGGTCGGAGTGAGTACTTGAGTAAATAAATTTTCAAAAAACGAACCTTCATCAGAGTTTTGTGAATCCTTTTGGTCGTTGCGCTCATAGAATCATCGGCTCTCTTCAGAATCGAATGCGCTTTCCGTCTCATGAAAATGACTGAGAAGACGCCAATGGTTGTGATGATGAAGGAATAAGTGGTACATACTGAAATAAATATCGGAAATTATAGACAGTCCGTCCGGAAAGGTAGTTTTCCATGCTGACGTTTTAGTGGCTAGCTCTCTTAGAACTCAATTCTAATACTCGGGTTCGACTCTCGTTGCCGAGAATCGGAACTTATCAAAAGACAGCTGAGGGGACTTCTTTTTCGACAAAACGAAGTTTTAGAGTGTCTGCGTCTTCCTGTCTGGCGAGGTCAGAGAACCGGGAAAATAACATGCCAAAAAGAGAAAGTAACTTCTTTTTTATTGTTCAAATCTGTGCTCTCTTTTCTCTGACCGATAGCTTGAAAATAGCAGGAGAGCGCAGAAAAATCAAACTGTTTCAAACTGTGATGATGGAGTTTATGAGACTTCGAGAACTTTCTAGATTCCTCTTCCCGAATTTCTTGAATTTTGAAGGGCGGGATTTCTTTGCGGCCTCCTCGTCTCTCGACGACTATCTCATGTTTTCATGTTTCTTATCCCGCCGGTGAGAGATCAGAGAGACGCAGACACGCGAAAATTTTTATGTGTCGACAAACAGACTATATTAATTTCACAAGAATAGATCTCAAAAACACGTCTACAAGAAGTTTTCGAAACTCTCCAATTTCTTTCTAAGACCTTTTCGGGCTTTTTAGATAACGAGTTTGATGGTTTAAAACTTTTCTTTTTTCTCACTTCCTTGAGCTGTCGTAATGGAGGACTTTACGAAGACGTGTGATACACTTGCCCAATCGATGTCGTTTCTCTGTTTTGCCATATTTTCGATTACAGCCGGATCTGTTTCCAGTGTGTAGGTGACAATTACCTGAAGATTTTCACACCTTTAATCGGATAAAAAAGGAAAAACGGACAAGCATCAGAAAAGTGGGAAAGTAGCAAAGGGCTATGATAATCCAAAGGGTTCGAGAGCTCGGCGATGGATGTTTCAGCACAAAAAGTCGGTATCCAAAGGAGATTATGGTAAGGGTAATGCAGTGGATTATACCATGAAGCATGATGCAATGGGCTGAAAATGGAAACTTTCAAAAGAAGTCACTTTTTAAAAATTTACTTATGAAGCAAGTTTTGGGGCCAATGTATTTAAAAGGGCCGTGAAAAATGTAGGCTAGGCTATCTCCAATAACCACCATCCTGAATAAATTCTAATTTTTATAAAAATAAAGTGAAATAATAACCGTGTCATTATGAGTCCCAGTGATGTGCAAAGGACCAGGTCCGTGACGGCGACGTTGAAAAGGAGAATCCTTCAAAAATAATTTTCCATTTGAATACACTTTTTGGCACGTTTTTTAAGTAATATGTATTCCCGCAAGCTTTTCTTTTTTGATACTTCCAAAAAAAAAACCCCCCAAATAGAATATTAATTAGACCTCATTACTGAGTTCGTATTTCTTAGACCTTTCTTTGACAACTTTTCCCTCCCAAAGCTGTATCCTTTTCCTTTTTCTGAGAACAAGGGTAATTAGTTGAGACCTGATCCTTGACCAAAATTTTAAGCGTGAGAGAATTTCTCAGACCTTTTACACTTGCGTTATGTTTTAGTGGATCAACGAACCAATAAGGTTTCAAAAGACGCGTCGTTTTTGTTGCAATCAACGCGATGAAGATGCAGTTGAAGGCGAGTCCTAGAATACCGGCGACTGCATGGAAAATGAACGCGATCACATCAAAGAGATCCATTTTTCAAGTCTGAAATTTACCGTTTCATAATGTTTTGGGGACAAATTAGGTAATTTCCGAAATTTTCCGTGACGAGGACTTTCTCAAGATTTAAAAGCATGAAAGTTTTTACAACTGGGAAAAGTTATTTGAAGTCTTCTAGGTATAGTGGGTAGCGCGTTTAGAACTTGTTTTTGAGACACAGGTACGGTTCCTGTTAAGAAAAAAATTTGAAACTTGTCTTGTAAAATAGGTCATTTTTTATAATTAAATCAACAAACTAAGCCGTTTGACCTCTCTGCATCTTCTGTTCCCTCAGTAGAAAAGCAAGAAAATGAAAAAAAAAACCAACACAAGTAAAAAAGAGAGCGCAGAGATGTTTGACTAGTTCAAGTATTGCAAGATGTTTGAAATTTCAATAGTTTTTCTAATAGACATTTTTCAAGGAACGAAGTAAAATTGAAGGCTTGACTGAACTCTAATTACAGCCCACAAAATGTCCAGAAAATGAAATAAAAACCTCAGAAAAGTAAATTTACTCTTATATGAACGAAAGTCTTGTAGTTTCCTTTCCCAGGCCAGTTTCTCGGACACGCCTCGAGTTCCCACCTTTGAAATTGGATAAAGTACATTCCATAGTTCTTTTCTGTAGTCCAACCAATGATTCATTCTTTCCTTTAAACTTCAGAATTACAATGTATTATATCAAAGCTCAAAACACAAATTCGCACGTTTATGAGGTGCAATAATGCCTTCAAATAATCATTCGACCATATTCAAGTTGGACCAAAAATGGAAGGAGACGTTTAAATTTTATTCTTTTCTGCGCCATTTTGCGAATATTCTCTCACTTTCCCTAGCCAGTAATTCAACTAGGTTTGCCCAATTTTGAGATTTCTTCACTAATTTGGGTTGAACGGCTTTTTCCATGTACTGATTATTTTAGTTTCCCAACGAATAGTCATATTATAGTCAATGTTTCCCGACTTGAAAGGCGAGAAAGGCGGGGCAAGGGGCGGGACGCGTAGCGTGTGCGTTCGCGGTCCTTGCCACGTGTTCAGTTCAACCGCCACCTACTCTTTGAAAAGCCCGTTTTACGCTTTTTTCATTCTTTTTTCAATTATTTATTGATTATGTTCATGTGTGCATCAAAAAATAATAGAAAATAAAGAAAAAGAGCGGTTGCCGAGCTTTTTAAATAGTCGGCGACAATTTAATTGAACTCGTGCCAAGAACCGCGAACGCACACGCTACGCGTCCCGCCCCTTGTCCCGCCTCCTTCGCCTTTCAAGTCGGGAAACATTGACTATATCAAAGTTACAAAACAGTAGTGTACTGGAAATATTAGAAAGAAATTATTTTTTTGTTGAGATTAGCAACAACGTGTTTATTCTGCAAACAGAAGAAATATCAATGATAAATTGCTTGAAGTTGATGATACAGTAATAACCGTCTAAAAAAATCCGATCTTCAGAAACCGAAAAAAATATTTAGATTTTTAGTGAAACTATAATTATTCGTACCATTACCCTCATAAAATTTTTTTAGAATTTCCTTAGATTTTTTTCACGTTTTTTTGAAATGATTAAGAGACCATTTTCCCAGTTTTCAAGGATACAATGAGGATGATAACGATTCTTCGCAGATCTTCTAAAAGAAATTTTCTGTTTCTCTTTTTTTCTTTTAACAGTGTTAGGTTTTCAGTTTCTCCAGCACCTTTTAAGGGCCAAACCTCGCAATACATTTCGTTGGTAATTTTCTTCCCAAGTCCACCATGTCTCGCTCTTCTCCAACGGAACATCTTTAGGTTCTCAGAACTTAAGAACGTGAGAAAACTTCTACATCGCCTTTAGAAGAAGTTTCTCTACCTGGTTCGTGGAAAGGCTACATCACAAGAGTTTTCTGAGAAGAAAAGAAGTTTTTTTTGTCTCATAGGCTCATAGTGCGTGTACTTTCCTCACAGATAGTGGCAAAAAAAAATAGGATTTATCAAAGCGTCGGAAAATGCGTTTCTGATTTCTGAACGGCTGAACGCCACACTACCGCCCCGCGGTTGACAGCTTTTTTGCTTATTCAAAAAAAAATTTATTTTTTAATGTTCATTAGTTTTTTTTATCACAAGGAGATCCAAAACTCAAAAAAACACCATTCTTCGTTTACATCCACATTTAAATCGTAGCTGAATCCCAAGCATCAGAAGTAGCAATACTGAATTTTGGAGTTGAAGTAGTTACGGTAATGACGCCTTTCGATTTATTGGGCCTCAAAGATAAATCAATACACCGTTTCATCCACTCTTGCAGTCCAACTCTGAAAAAAAACTTCAATTGTTCATTAATCGTTATTTTTGGCTTCTTGAAACGACTTCTCTGCGCCATCCCGCCCTTTTGACGTGCTATTTTCATATTTCTCTGACCTCGCCGGTGAAGAAACAGAGAGAGGCAGACACAACTGACAAGTCACATTAAAAACCAACCGATAGGGATGAACATAGTAGATGGACAAGATTGGAGAGAAGGCCGGTGGGCACATTGAAAGTAAGAAAATTGAGTTTTCCACAACTGAATAGTGAAGGTGGAAAGTTTCCATGGAAGAGAAGACCATGTAGGAGATGAACATCAAAAATGGAAGGGAGGCTTGCATTGCCAAGGCCTGAACAAAGTTATAATAGCAAAAGAATAATATCATTCAAACCTTCATCAAGGTTTTGTGAACCCGTTTCGTAGTTGGGCTCAACGAACTATCGGCATTTTTCAGGATCAAATGCGCTTTCCGTCTCATTATTATCACCGAAACGACGCCGATTGTGGTCATGAAGAACATATAGATTGAACAGCCTGAGGTTCGGTAAATGGAGTAATTTTGAGTTTTCCGTACCTCCGTTAGCGATTTGATTAACCGACGCGAAGAACACGAATGAAGTCCGGCTCCAATCGATTTCCTCTCTTTTTTGCTTCAGAGATTCGATCAGAACTGTATCTGGCTCAAGTGTAAATTGAAGAGTGCACTGAAAAAGTCATTGATTTTACATGTTTCTTTATTTTTTCTCCTCCTACGAGATTCTAAACTTGATTCGAAAAATCATTCGAAGGTTCGTAGCTTCAGTAAAGCTTTAAAAAAACTGACAAACTCGACAAAAGAAGGCAAGTAGCCAAGTGCCACAATCAGGCAAAGCATCCTTTTTCTCGGCGAAGGGTATTTCAACACGAAAAGTCGATACCCAAATGAAATTATGGTCAGCATAATACAGTGAATGTTGCCGTGGAGCATGATCGTATGCCCTCAAAAAAAAGTGTGAAACAGTCGGAAGTTAGGCAGAAGCTACCGAGCAAGCAGAATTTCGGTCCGAAATACTTGCAAGGACCGTGAAAAATTGCCGCTGTGTTTTCGGCAATCATTAGTAGTCTGAAGTTGATTTAACTTTCCAGGAAAGTTTTCAAAAAAACCGTGACATGGCCAGCCCCATTGCTAGGGTGCAAATCAGATCCGTCACCGCGACATTCAGGAGAATTATCCTGGACAAAGAACTTCATGAAAATCATTTTAAATTAGACTTTTTGAAAAAAACCTTTAAGTTGTAACACGTTTAAAGCTCTTCATTAGATACCTTGCTTAGTTATGCTACGAGAAGAACGAGTTCTTCTTTTCCAAACCATACTGTATGTGAAAGTCCGCATTTTTCGTGGGCCCTTTACGTGTTTGCACATTTTGATTTTTTCAATTTTTCAAATTTTCAAGTTTTTGCTCTACAAAAAATGATAAATGCACAAATGCGGACTTTAACATACCGTACTCTGTAAATAAGGAAAACTCGCTCTTTTCCTACCTACTCTTTGAAGATTCAATAAAATAATGACAAACCAATAGGGTTTCAGTACTTGCGTCGTTTTAGTGAAAATCAAAATAATGAAGATGGAGTTGAAGATGATTCCGATGAATGCTGCGATAGTGTGTAAAAACCACGAAATCTCGTCAAAAAGGTCCATATAAAGCCTGTGAGGAAGATATTCTGGGACATAAAACTTTATCTCAGCTACAGTACAAACTTCCTAGAAGGCACAGGAATTTTTCTATAACTTTATTCGATTAACAAACAGACTTTTTCAGACCAATCCTTGTCTAGTAAATGTATGAAAAACTCGAAAAGAATGGGGAACACATTTCTGATAAAGTAAGAAAAAAGAAAGTACACTAGATCCATTTCTCAGACCCGCCTAAGAATTCCCACATTCTCCAAGAGAATGACCTAACGATTACTTAACAACGTTTATCCTCATTTTTCTTTCGTAGCAATTTTCAGCTTAGTGGTGATTGAAATATGATTTTCAGAATCTTTCTGTGGCGGCGGCTTAAAAAAAGCGAGTAAAAGGTTCAGAGAAAGGAAATAATTAAAAAAATGGCTGCATGAAAGTATTAATTAAACTCAATTTTTTTGAATCAGTCAAAACAAACTGCATCATCATAAATGGTCCGCATTATATTGAAAAATTATAGGGGTATTTCTAATTTGGATCTTTTTAATTTTTCGGGAACTATTGAGATAAAATAATAGAAAGAAGTTTATTTTTTTGGAAGACTGTAGCTGAAGCCTGGAAGCGGTGGAAATTCCTGAGAACTGTCATATGTACTAGTACGATGACGATAAAAAAATGCTGATAATAGAGATTGGACATTAGTCGTTAAGTTTATATTTTAATCTGATTCTCATTTTTCAAGAGGAAAGACCCAAACTGTAGTCAGGTCATACTACGGTCCATAGGGTCGATCATTGCCCCAACCAAGAAGTTCAAGAAGGTTTGGTAGTGGGAAACCAATACCTAGACTTCACACAAGACGGATATGTCGCCGGAGCCAGTTCACTGTGTATCCTTCACTGATATCCGCAGTCCGGATTCAGGACCTTGCCTTATTGACTTGAGGCGCCGTGGCTGCGCAAGCGGTACAAAGGCGTGAAAATAGGGGCAAGAAGACGTAAGATCGCAATTGTGACGAACTTCCCAGACCTTGTGAGAAAGCTTCCTATTTCCTTCAGAACAAGTTTGAGCTCTTTATTCACATTTTTATCTTGCTAATCAAAATTAATATTAAAAACTATTGATTTATTCAATGCCAATGGTCAGTAGTCCCCAAACTCCAGCTATGATTCGGCCTGGTTACTGTGACATGTGAGACGATTCTCGGCGCATCCTTTCGCCTCGACTTTCTTGAAAATCCCAATCTCTTTGCCCAATCACGTAATCCATTTCTGAAAAAAACTCTTTTCAAAAAAAGTAACAATTTTAAATATAAAAAAACCGATACGGATTAACGTAGTAGATTGACATAACTGGAGACAACGCCGGTGGGAACATTGAGAGCAGGAAAATCGAGTTTTCTATCAGCGATGAATGAATTTGGAAAAGACACATTATTGTGAAAACGATATCAGCAAAATAGATGAGAAATGGGAGGGATGCTTGCATTGCCAAGGCCTGCAAAATTTCAAAATGCAAACATTATTTTGAAATTGAGTTACCTTCATCAGTGTCTTGTGCACTTTTTTCGTGGTCGTACTCAATTCGGCCTTTTGCAAGATCAAATGTGCTTTCCGTCTCAAGAAAATCACCGAAAAGCCGCCGACAGTTGTCATGATGAACGAATAAAGGCAACAGCCTGAAATGTTGAAAGCTAATTTCTCACTCCTTTTTTTTCTCTCACCTCCATGGTTTGGTGTGGAGACAGAAATTAGGAAAGCGTGGGAGACTTTAGCCCATGGAATGTCGTCTTTTTGTTTCATCAGAGATTCGACAACATTCGGATCAGTTTCAACGGTAGTGAAGAGGGTCCACTGGAATTTTGGGGTTAGCCTGATTTTCAAAGAACTACTGGATAAGTTGTATAAACTTTTTTTCAATTTTTTTAATCACCTCCGACATGATATTACTTGCGCAACACGATATGCTTGATCCCCGAGACATCGAAGCAAAAGAGAAAAAAAAAATTTTTCATTCCTCTAAAGTCGGCTCCAAATGTTTCCTTTTACAATTGTTTCGAGATTAATATGGACCAGAACGGTTTTGCCTTTGTCTTTGTTTGAGAAAGGACATATTAAAATTTTAAATCAACTGAGTCTTGCTTTTTCATGGACAGAAATTCGGAAATAAGCTTGTTCCATGTAGAAGTTATCCGATCAAATATCAACCCGTAAAACTTACAAACATGACGAAAGAAGGAAGATATGCAAGAACAACGATGAGCCAGAGAGTTCGCGAGCTCGGAGATGGATGTCCTAACACGCAAAGTCGAAATCCGAACGAGATTATGGTAAGGGCGACGCAGTGGACCAATGTGTGTAGCATGATCGCGTGGCCTGAAAACACAGAATGTAGTTACTGAACTTCTCGAAAAATTTTACCTAGAAAGCAAGTTTCCGGCCCAAAATACTTGCAAGGACCATGGAAAATGTACGCCAAGTTGTCGCCAATCACCACCATTCTGAAAATTGCGTCTTTCTTGTTGGAGTGCGAAACTTTTTTTTAAATCTTGCTTTGGGGTACATACTTTTTTTCAAATGAAAAGATCTCGTTGATTATATCGAAACTCCAAAAATAAAAAAAATTCTTTCACTTACCGTGTCATGGCAAACCCCAGAGATGCAGAGCTAATCAGGTCTGTCAGGGCGACGTTAAATAGGATAATCCTGAAAATTTAACATTTGAGACTTAGTTTGGCTGAACTTGAAAGAACAGAGTCGCATTCGGAATGGATTTACTCTTGACGACTGAGGTGCGGTGCAGCCGACTCAAAACTACTTGCGCTTGATGACATAGGTAAGTATTGTAGAATATTACTACGCTCACCGCAATGCGAACAGAATCATTCCAACAAGGATCTTTTCTCTTTTAAAGCTTGAAACTACATCGGAAATGATAGCTTGTTTTCAGTATCCATATTTTGAGTCATAAAATGTTTCTTGCCACTTTGAGATTCTTTCTCGAGTCCACAAGCGTGAGTGATTCAATTACTATTCAAAATATTTGACACTTCGGAAAAATTAGCTTCGCCAAGATATTAACCAACCAATAAGGCTTCAAAAGTCGTGTTGTTCTTGTGCAAATCAATAAAATAAAAGTGCAGTTGAAGGCGATTCCCATGACGGCGGCGACGGTATGCGAAAACCACGATATTTCATCGAAAACGTCCATTTCAGGTCTAAAAAAGGTATTATGAAATGGTGAAAAAATCTGAGGAGGAGGTTTGTAGCTTCGCTATCTAATTATTTATAGAAGTCTCAAAGAGAATTGTGACGTAGGTATTGAAGTATGGTTAAAAGATATATTAGGAATAGCAATTTCGAGCCTGTTTATACATATTTGAATGCTTGAGCAAGTCTTCTACATGAAATACGATGAAACAAAAAATACGATTAAGACTAGCTTTTTTCTAAAAAGCGTGGAATCGTTTGCTAATTTTTCACGCTTTGAATTCTGGTTAAAAAAATTCGAAAGAGTTGCTGTAGAAAGCAAAAAACGTTCAGTCGAGAATCTGGTTTTTAAAGGAAATAAAGTAAGGGCTTCTGGTTTCCTCTCAGACACGCCTGAGCTTTCCCACACCCTTAGAAGGAAATAACCGCAATACGATTGTTATTTCCCAGAAGGTAATGTGAACTGCGATGATTGAACCGAAAACCAATGATGTTTCATGATTAATTTTTTTTTATTCATTGAAACACAAATTCATTTTCTCATAATCATCTTGACATGAAAAAAATCTCAAAGAACGTTGTGAGATCAAAAAAAAAAGAAACATCAGCAAACAAAAGGATGGGGTATATGGGAACTATGTAGACGGAAAAATTCCACAACTAATGAGTTTGGCTTTCAAAAAACACGTCTTGCGTAAATTCAAGACATGTCTTTCTCATCAGCTTTTCACTATTTTGACAATTTATCAATGAAAAGCGACCTGCTGAGTAAGCTTCTTCACAAGTTCGATGTTTATGAAATCTTATTTCCGGCGCGCTCCCAGAAAGGATACAAATTACTACTCCTAACAATAAACATCAAGAGAACGAGTCAGCAGCTCAGAAATGAAATCTTAGGAATGCCAGAGTGGTCCCATAGGGACTCTTGTAGGCTTCCTTCTAGGGGCCACCTTACCTCCCTTTATAAGGGCACGAGCTCACTTTAGGGTGACTTTCAAATCAGAAAAATGAATTAAAAGATCACAACAGGGAACTGAACACGTTCTCTAAGATTTTCGAAAATACATAGAAGGGCAGATTTCCCTAACCCTGCAGTGACCACTCTGGCATTCCTAAGATATCTTTTTATATGTCATAAGAAAGTTTTGGTTTTATTTCTGATATCTGTGTTGGGTTTTGGACAGGTTGTCGTGATGGATTCAATCTTGGTCACCGGCTCCGGTCTGGTCTTTTTATGGGAACCACAAATCGTCCTGACCCACTCTTGAAGCCCATTTCTGGAAAAAGGCCATTTCTGCCTTGTCTTTTCAAATTAAAAACCTGTATGGCTGAACGTAATACATGGAAAGAATTGGAGAAAACACCGGGGGGAGCATAGAAGGCATCAAGATATAGTTTTCCACTGCCGATGAATGCATTTGGAAGACGTACATGAACGAAACACTTTGATCCGAGATGTACATGAGAAAAGGAAGTGAAGCCTGCATCGCCAGAGCCTGTAATAATTTAGAAAGCCTCCAAAGGTCACTCAGCAAACCTTCATCAAAGTCCTGTGAACTCGTTTCGTCACTGGACTCAATGATATATCCGCCTTTTTCAAGATCGATTGCGCCTCTCGTCTCATAACAATCACTGCGAAACAGCCAACAGTTGTCAGGAAGCCCAGAAAACCGGCAATAACTGTAGTATGAACAAGTTTGAGGCTTTCCAATCGCTCTAAAGAGCATACTTGCAGTAGGTATCGTGAAGAAGGATTTGATGATGACGTGAGCAACTTTGTTCCATTCAACATCGCTTCTTAGCTGTTTCAAAGTTTCGATTTTACCGGAATCTGTTTCGCGAGCATAGAAAAAAGTACACTGAAACATGTCCTTCCATTTTGGGAAAGAAACTGAAGAAAAAAACTAACCACCATGACGAAAGAAGGAATATAGCCGAATACTATGAAAAGCCAAATAGTTTTTCTACTTGGTGACGGATTCTTCAACACGAAAATGCGATATTTGAAAGAAATGATGGTGAGTATAATACAGTGAGTCATGCTATGCAACATGAGCGATTGAGCTGGAAGACTACAATTTGAGGAAATGTTGCATTGAAGTTGTTAGGCTACCAAAAAAGCAAAATTCAGAACCAATATATTTGCAAGGGCCGTGGAAGACGCAGCCTAAGCTATCGTGAATCAAGACCGGCCTGAAATTTCCTTTAAACTTCATTATACCGACTCTCAAAAACCTTGTCATCACTCCTCCCAGTGAAGCTGAGCAAATCAAGTCGGTGATTGCGACATTAATGAGAAGGATCCTGAAATGTACTCTAACCTTTTATAGCTCGATACACGATTCTTTTTGTAGAACTTTCTAGGCTTATGTTGTTTGGTCAAGCGTTTTTTCACGACTCATAATCAAGCCATTGGCGTGGGAAAACGTTTTGATAAGCTTTATAATTTTCAAGCAAAGTAAACTGTAGGTGAAATAGTGATCAACGAACCAATAAGGTTTCAAAAATCGTGTTGTCCTGGTGCAAATTAATAGAATGAAGACGCAGTTGAAGGCGATTCCCATAACGGCCGCGACAGCGTGTGAATACCAGGAAATCTCGTCAAAAATATCCATTTGTTTCTGTTAAAACGGACGTTACCAGATCAAATACTCATCTATATAGTTAAGAAAAATTAGACTTACCGGATAATTATTTTTCTTCGCGGCGACTTGAGTCAACTTTCAAAGGATTAAAAAACTCTCACGAATTCGACTTTTTCACAGGCTCCTAGAATGATAGTTTTTAAAGGCTTGAAGTTTTTACTCACTTGCGAATTCGAATATTTTCCTGAATAGTTGGTTAGAATACAGCTAATTGAAGATTTTATCCGTCTTTCAGTTGAAAGACAAAAAAGGGGCCAACAATATTGATGAAGATGGGACAAAACAAAATTTCTACAAGGTAATGAAGCAACCGGGCGGCCTCGTTTTTTGGGTGACTAATTGTTTTTTTGAATAATGCAAAATAAAATTCAGTCCGCTTGAACGAGCTTTTGTGGAAAACAAAGATAATGTCTGGGGATGTTAAGTTTGACTCTGCAAAAAGTTTAAAAATTGAATGCATTTTTATTCATCTATGAAGTTGGCAAGAAAAAAAGTTTATTCACGCCCATCTTTCAGACGACGCAGCACCCCTGCTATGGCTTGAAGTTGTCACAGTAGCCGTTTTGGTATTTAGCACCTTCAATTTCGTCGCGATACCGCAACACTTTTTTATGAATTCTTCCAATCCAATCCTCAAACGCACTTCATCCCTATTGAAACTTCAAAAATCACAAACCGATACGGTTGAACGTAGTAGATTGACATTATCGGGGACAACGCCGGCGGGAACATTGAGAAAAGACAAATGGCGTTTTCTAGAACTGATGAACGAATTTGAAGCAACAACATTGATGAAAAAACCATATCCGAGAAGTAGAGGATAAATGGAAGCGAGGCTTGCATCGCCAGAGCCTAAAAGTTCAATTCATAACTCACAAACATGACAGTTGTCCCTATAGGGATGACCATAGAGGTCCTTGAAGTTTCTCCTTTAGAGATCACCTTACCTTGTCCTTCAGGTGCACTTTAGTTCGCGAAAAGGACCACTCTAGGGGTTTCCGTGAATGAGATATAGTGAATGTTTTTTTTTCTCAAACCCCTATGGAGACCATTCTGGCGTTTCTCAATAATATATCCTATCCGTTTAGTAAGATTTCAACAAAGTCCTACCACTATAGAAGGAATTTTTTCCGTCCCCCACAGGAACCATTCTGGCGTTTCTAAGAACAGAACCTATGCGTTTAGCGGACCTTCATCAAAGTCCTATGAACTCTCTTTGTCAGTGGACTCAAAGAAGTGTCCGCTCTTTGGAGGATCAAGTGCGCCTTTCTTCTCATCGATACCACGGAGATACAGCCGAAAGTTGTTATGAAACCCAAATAAACAGCACTACCTGAAGAACCCTTAAATGTAAGATTGTTCCATTCCAGAGATAAATTACTTCCTGTAGTCACTGTGAAAACAGATTTAAAGAAGGCATGGTCAATTTTGGTCCATTCTATATCCTTCCTTAATTCCTTTAATGTTTGGACTATAACTGGGTCTAAGTCGCGAGCTAAGATGAGAGCAGCCTGAAAAATCTCGTTTCTACTCATTTGGTACTGAAAAAGTGTAAGTTTCATTTGAAACATACAGTTTTTTTCCTCAACTGTTAGCTAGACCTTTTTAATGAAATCATTTGAAAACTGACAAACAGTCCGAGAGAGGGAAAATAACAGAGGACTATGATGAGCCAAAGCTTTTTCTTGCACGGCGACGGATGTTTTATAACGAAAAGACGGTAGCCAAAAGAGATTACTGTGAGTGTGATGCCGTGAGTCATGCCATGCATCATGAAGGATTGAGCTGGAAATTGCTTTCAAGACAAAAAATTAGGCGTAGACCTACTCCAAACGCAAAACTGAACGCTGTAGTGCTTACATGGGCCATGGAAGATCCAGGCCAAGTTGTATTTTATCATCAAGACTCTGAACCCACTTATTTCAAGAAATGAAAGTCATACTCACTTTGGCATAACTAGTCCCAGGGATATGGAGCAGAGCAAGTCCGTTAGGGCGACATTGGAGAGAAGAATCCTTAATTGAGCAATTTAAAAGGTTCTTTCCACAATTTCTTATTCCAAAAAGTTGAAGTTTTGAACTTTCGTTGTGTAGTCCCTTTAGATTCTAGGACACGTGTTTTAATTATCACCTTGCTGTTTGATTATCAAGAAAGTTAGTAGCGTGAGAATATTCTCAGCATTTTTCATGCAGAGTAAACTATAGTTGAAGGAACTTCTGTCAACGAACCAATAAGGCTTTCAGAAGTTTCGTTGTTTTAGTGCAAATCAATAGAAATGAAAATGACGTTGAAGACGAATCCCATGACTGCGCCGACAGTGTGGGAATACCATGAGATGTTGTCAAAAATGTCCATCAGGGCTTAA